>JARHVA010002130.1:612500-1085000 GCA_037957365.1 Torreya grandis | reverse complement strand
TATATATGTTTCCTCTCTTGAAATGTAATGGAACCTTTATTTTTATCAATCATTGCCCCTATTGACTTTACATAATATCCTTAAATCATAACATTATATGCCCACATATTAGGAAGAATTTTGAGTGTAATATGCCATAAGTTTGAATATAATATTATTTTCAACTTGATTTGTCCCACATGTTGCATAGGTAGTAGTCTAATCTATGTGTATAAGGTGATATCCAAGAGATACAATAAAAGGTGTAGTACAAAAATTGTTTTCTTTGTAGTCCATAGCCATAAACTTAGTATATTGCTTTATATATGTAAAAAATTAGGATGGATCTATAAGTTGTCCTACTTAGTGGATTCCAAGCTCATAAAATGTAATCTTACCAAAAACTATTCATTGCATAGCTATCTATATCAAGACATGACCAATTCATACCCACTAAACCTAACTAAGGTATATCTTAACACACAACACCAAAGGAGAGGGTTCCAAATTATGTATGAAAATGACATTATGAAATAATCCTAGATAGGCCTACAATACATAAAATAAATCTAATCTAGTGCTCACTAGAACTTGTGGCATAAAGGGGGATAGTTAATAATAAATAAAATAAAACATGAAAATATAAATATAATCAAGTCAATGTGGACTTAAAATAATCAATGATTACAACATTCATCCTACTACTTTGTACACAATATCTAATCTACTAAATGAAATATTAAAAAGTTAGGAATACCTACCTTGAATTGAAATTGTCATGCCTCAAACTCTCCATTGGAAAATGGTGATTTACAAGAGGTTGTTGTGGATTTATAAGGATCAAACTATATAAATCATAAATAGGATAAAATACTTATAATTTTAATCCAAGAATTTATCACAAGACAATATTCTCTCCCTCCAAGTTAAAATCCTAAGTAGTGACTCCTCCAATGTATAAATAGCAAAATTGTGAGTTGTAATAATGTAAAAATGAATGTTCATCTATTTATAAATGAATTGAAAGAGTTATTTATATCTGATGATTTACCCTAAACCCTCCCAATAATTTATCTAACAAGTTTTGCCATGTCGATATTATTTGGTAGAAAAAAGAGTTATTAATCCTCAAATTGGGTTGGTTTGGCCGATGGAGTTCTATAACATGCACTCAATCCCTAACAAGTTTAACCAGGTTAACATAGTAAGAAAATTAATAAAAATAGGTGTATATTTAGTTAGGGGATATTTTGGAAGGTGAATTATTTATAGCAGTGTATTAAGAGGTTTTAATTACTTAAGGAGTTGGATGAAAGTAGCTCGTAATGGTTTTAGGTAATGGTAGATAGACAAATAATATTTTGATGAACCAAAGGTCTGATGACCCCTTTCTTGGTGCAAATTTTGGGGCATGCACTTAAAGATATTAAAACTTGATAGGTTATTGAAAGATATAAAACATTAGTAAATAATAAAATTCAAAAATATTGGGTGTATACATATGCCCCACTAAAATTTAATCACGTGTCATGTAGTTGTAACAAGGGATGGTGCTTTGATAAATGAAATATTAGCACACAACATTGAGCTAATAATTTACAGTAAAATGTGCAAACATAAATGAAAGTAAAGAATTTAAAAATACATACCTTCACTTACCTTGATGTTGTAGTATATAATTTGTAGTGATACATATGGAAGAGGCATCTAATGTACATGACATTAGGAAGACCTAAAAATAAGCTAAAATTTTGAAATTTTTGAAAAATATGGGTAGAAAAATTCTCTACATTATTAGGATTCTATAAATTTTTATGGTTTGGGAAAAGATCTTGTGTAAAAAGAGTTATGAGTAAAATGCAATTCTTTTTAGTAAATAATTGGTAATTAAAGAATTTATATTTTTTAAATATAAATAAGATTTTAACTATTCATTTATAAATTTACTATTTTGAGAAACCAAATCTCTATATGAACTAGATAATTGACAAGAGAGACCATGACATGGAAGTGAGGAACATGAGGTGGAGGTTAGATAGTAGTTGTGGATAACATGATCTAGGTATGGAATACATTTTTTTTTTTTTTTGAAAAATGAGGTAGATTTTAAAAAAGTATGTATCAGAGAAAATTCATGTAGTGTAATTTTCCCCAAAAAACTTGGGTATAGTAGGAATTAATATAGACAATGGGTGGGGTTCAAATAGACTCATTAATACATGCATAATTAATGAAAAATGTGTGAAATATCATTTTAATAATAGAATGGGGTCAAATAAGATGATATAGTTGTAAATTAGTAGGTAACTAATAATGGTTGATTGTTTAGTATTAAGCTAACATAGTCAATATATGACTCACTATGTATATAGGGGCTAATCTAGTTTGATAGTGTCTAGGTAGTTGATTGAATACATTTTAATAGATTCAGTAGTGTTGAGGTGGCCAATGTAGTTTAAATAAATGGATAACTTTATATGAAGTGGCTAATTTAATGGAGTTATCTTCCCTATGGCATAGTGAGTGGTCAATGTAATTACATTAGGTGGCTGACTTCATTTAAAGTGGCTAATTTAGTCTGAATTTAACAATGGCCAATGTAGTTAAATACATGGTTGACTTAGTATCAAGGTTATTTATAGCTAGCATAGTTATGTGGTTGATGTAGTAGAGAATACTAAGGAAATGATATAATATGTTAATTAAGTAGTTAATTTCTATGTAAATGCGTGAATTTTTAATTTTATTAACGTAATTTTATGATTATATAATATCAAGGAATAATGCATGTTTTTTTTTAATATTTTACATAGATGATGAAGACTATGGTGTTTGGTAAATGTAGTTTAGATACCATATTTATTGGATAGATTAATATTTGATAGTCCTGCATGATTGACAACATTGGGGTTTAGAGGTATTATGTAAATGCACCATACTCATTTGAGTCTTTACTTAGTTGTCATGTTCTTAGGGACATGAGAGTGGCTAGCAAAATTTTTTAGGTAGGTGGTAGATGGGGATACCATTGAGGTGGGAATTACCCTAAAAGATGTCTGTGTGATCTTAGGACTTCCTATTGTAGGTACTTATTTTATTTGTGATATCTTTGAGTTGGATGCCAAGAGACAAGCCTTAGAATTACAACTAACTTAGAGAGATATTTTGAGGGATTACAAATGTTTTTGTTTGATCTTTATGTGCTAGCCATTTTAGATATCTAGAAGGCTATTATTAGCCTTATGATAACATGTGTGATTAGTCATAAGTCATATGGGAAGGTTACACTATATGTGGTTGCCTTGTGTCATTTAATCTTATTTTATGGTATGATGTATGATTTAGGGTAAGTTATCTAGGTGTAGTTGGTGAAAAAATTCTATAACATTCTTTCATGAGGAAAAATGACTATAGGACCTATTATTTTGTTGAGTACCTAGATTTATGAGAGGTTTCCTATGTATCATCCTACATGGTTACCCCATGTTATAAATGATATATTACCTTGTATTTTTAGATGGATACATGATAATGTACTATGGGTTCTACTTCATACCCCGACATTATAGACTATCACTCTAGGAGATATTGTATGACATCCTTATATAGGTATTATAGATATTTGGCTTTCTTAGCCAATTATTTTTAACTGATTGGGACATGTTCATATCATTGTTAATTATACATGGTGTGTAGATCCACATCATGTTACATGCCTACCTAGTTAATTGTGGTTTCCACCTCTATATGCCTCTATAGAAGTGACTAGATATTGGGCATGACATGATAAGAGTATAGGGTTATTGGAGTTATAGGAGTGACTACATATATGAATATCATTCATCCATGATAATCAATACCTTATACTAGATTATGATGGTATCAACATAAAGAGGTGGGAGTAGTGAAAGAGGAGGTGAAGTGGTGATTGTTTCACTATAGTAGGATTTGTATTTGCCACCATAAGAACCATAATGAAGTAGAGATGGGTGGTTGTAGGTGGAGGAGGAACCATAGGTAGAGGGAGCCAAGCATGGATATCCTATGGCACATCTTAAAAATATATGGTCCATAGAGTGATGGATTCATAGTGGACCACAATGTGCTCATGTTCTCCCACCTAATCTTATATCAACCTAGAGACATTCTATCGTAGAGGTAATCAATAGGTGTGTTGATGGAGTGTTTATTATCTATGATTGATTTGTGTTTGGATGTGTAATTTTTATTTATTATGTTATATATATCGATGTGTGTGTGTGTGTGTGTGTGTGTGTGTGTGTGTGTGTGTGTGTGTGTGTGTGTGTGTGTGTGTGTGTGTGTGTGTGTGTGTGTGTGTGTGTGTGTGTGTGTGTGTGTGTGTGCATGCAAAATTTATTGAAAATCTAGTTTGTGTTTTTTAGATACTTCTGAAGAGGATTTTAGATGGTCTATGGTAGTGCAAGTGGCACACCATGATATATTAGATCATGTGTTATTACATCATGACATTATTAATATCAATGATCCTATTGTACCTTCTACCCTAGCTTATGTTTTTTTTTATTGGTTGGTGAGGTAGTTTGAGAGATACAAATATGAGGAGATTTATACATTTACGACTAGGAGTGGGTGATGGAGAGTTTTGGGCATGGTAGAGAGTAGTTGAGGAGAGAGATGCTCATTTAGATACATCTAGATAATTGGTATGTATACAAGACTAGGTGGCCAATTTATAGGTCTAGATTTAGGGCCTTAGTGTAGGGATAGAGTAACTAAAACACACCATTTAGGGGAAGTCATATGGATTGATGGGTAGTGTGGCTCATTTAGCAGATAGACAGGGTTGACCATAGTCACAGAGTTATTATTGCATTATACATTGCAACATATTTTTGTATCATATCAAACATTAGATCCATTGATATATAGATCTATATTTATTATTATGACTCATGGATGTTATGGATGTATGTATTTAGTTTTTATAACATGTGTTTAATTTTTTATATATGTTATAATAAAATTTATGATATATTTTGGATTCTTTTCTAGAAATTATGAAAAAAAGCATGGTTAAAAATAATGATATAAAAATGTAAAATGTATAAATTTAAAATATATTAGATCTCATGAAAAAAAATAGATTTTAAAAAACACTAAATCATGGTTGGAAATGTGTAAAATGAAAGATAAAGAAATTTTTAAAACACACTAAATCAAGTTGAAAAACCCTGTAAAACATAACTAAATGATAAAATGGAATGAAATGTAAAACATACTAGATCTAGTTGAAAAATCATGTCAAACATAAAATAAAAATATAAAACACATTAAATCATGTTTAAAAGTGTGTAAAACATAGATAAATGGATTGCAATAATGAAACTGTAAAACATACTAAATAAAGTTGGGAAGCATGTAAGACATGAAAATAAAATATCAAGTATAATGGCATTTAGATTTGTGTAAATAACTTTTTTAGAATAATTATACTTATTTTGTGACTAAATCATGGTATGTATTTTGAGTATACTTTGTGAAAAAATCCCAGTCCTATCCAAGGTCTTACAATGTAACTCACAAAAGGTAAACTAAAGAGGTAAATAAGGGGAAATACTAATGGATGATAATGGAATGATTATGAATAAAGCTTGGTCTTATCTAAGGTATTATAATACAATTCATAAAAATAATAACCAAAGGGGTATGACTAGATAAAAGACAATATTCATCAAGGAGTAATATTTGGAGTATTTGTAATGAAAGATGGAAAATAAATGCATGACATAGGCATTTGTAATAAACCTTAGTAGGTATGATACATACTAAGTAAATAGGTAGGTTCTAAGATTTTATTGGATGAAAAATTAAAAATATGTTTATTTTCAATAAACACAATAATTTTTAGGTAAATGTATTAATAATATCATCTCTTGAAGGTTATATATACGAGAAAATAAAAATGGGCCTACTTTCCCACAACATGTTCCACTTTCCTCAGGATGCCTTATAGAGCCATCGGCCTACTATTAATATTGGTTACTTACATGAGAAAATAGTTAGAACTTATAGATAATTTTATACCTCATGTCCTAGTCTACTAGCCTATCACACCCTAATGGACCTCAACTCTATCATGAGGCCAACTATGGAGTTTGAGTTTTGTATAGAAATAGGAGATGTTCTAAGTTATGAATCATATATTTTGGTGTGATTTTGAATTTTGAATTTTTATTTTTTCCTTTTTATCATTTCCTTTTTATTTACATGATTTGGATTTAAAATTTTCTGAATTTTTCTATTCCTCCTCCATATGGATTCAGAATAACTAGACATGAGTGATAAAAGTGACAAACATGAATAAGCTCTAGGATTTCATTACCTAATATAAAATACCTAAATACTTTATCATGTTGATAAATAATTAGGAATACCCATAAATAATTATGCGATCTCAAAACTAACCATATGTGTGCTTAGTATGAAGGGTAAATAAGGGGGAAATAGAGATCAAATAGATCTGTGTAGGTAGTGATAAAATGAGAGATATGCTTATTAATTGATCATATGTTAAAGATAGGATAATAAATGGGTGTGTATTTATAACCATATCACAATAATAACTATATTTATTTAAATAAATGACATAAAAATCATAAACAAAAAGCATCCTAAAGAGGAATAAGGGGAACATAAATGGAAACTATAGTTAATTCATGAAATATTTACAAGTGATAAGTAAAACATAAGATCAATATATGCTCATAAATCAAATCCAAATCATATGAAAATATAAAAAATAATGTGATGAAACATGATGATGTGTTCATAAATACTAATAAATTTCATGGTAAACATAATCCATAACATATGATACATCCCTCTGTAACTATGCTCTGACTTTGAAAGTCTCATCAATCTTTACAAAAAGTCATGAAAAGAGTTCCTGATGCATTATCTCTATTGAAAAAGTGGGTATGCTTTACAAATAATGATTATCATGGGGTATTTCCTATGAGAGAACTCAATTTAAGGAAGTGATGATTATTTGTGATGAACATCCGTATATCTATGAATAAATTTGGGCTATATAGAAGATTGAGCCTTTATCTATGAATGTCCTAGAGTATGTGGTTGATCCACCAAAGGTGTATGTTATGGGAAATAATGAAAGTGATGATGTAATACTTTAAATCTATCTATATGATGTGTAGTAAACTAATGCCAAATATAATAAGCTTACCCATATTTAGGGATGTATTCCAAAAGTATCTTAGGAGGAGGTAGGCTCTTGTCTATAAATTATGCCTTCTCTACTAAAGTGTATCAATGTACTACCAAAGATATATGAAATGAGTATAAGAATGAATAAGTGTACCATGAAATAAAAAAGTACATAAAGGAGTATACTATGAAGGTCAACTATCTATGGTAGGATTGGAGCTTGAGGCTTATTAGTAGTGTACATGACAATCCTTGGCCCAATGATTGGTAACTTGATGGATATCATAATATAGATCATCTGACCATCATGTTGATAGAGTTTCAAGATTGGAAAAAGATAGTATGCCATCACCAATAGGAGGATAACTCAAAATAGGATCATTACTAAGTTGGTCTACATCAAGAGATGAGTTTGAAGTAGGTCTATGTAGTTTAGATGACATCTCTGTAAGAATTAAGTTGTAAGGATCATGATATCTAGCAAAAAATTATGGTCCTATCATATCATGATAAAGAAGCATAATCCAAAGAGGCTTAGTAGTGATTGGAGGAGTAGTGTGTGTGTGTGTGTGTGTGTGTGTGTGTGTGTGTGTGTGTGTGTGTGTGTGTGTGTGTGTGTGTGTGTGTGTGTGTGTGTGTGTGTGTGTGTGTGTGTGTGTGTGTGTGTGTGTGTGTGTGTGTGTTTTTGTCTTAAACCTATGAACATCAAATGAAGAAGAACTAGTATCAATTACTATAAGAGGAGAAGGTAATACATCAATAGGAATAAGAGAATGTTGTAAATAATAATGATATCTAAGTATCTATACATTTTTATATTGGGAAAACCCAGCTAAAATGGGTCATCTAAAAAATATCCATCATCATAATCAAGAGTGTGAAGATCAATAGTACATGTGTTGATGGTTTTATTGGTTGAAGAGGTGTGATGAATTAAGTGTTTAGTTTTTATTTGAGTGACTAGAATTTTGTCTAATGTTTTTAACAAGACATAGGTCTTATATAAGGAGGTAATTGAGTGATTATGTGAAGAGAGAGAAAAAAAATTATTTTCAAATTTATCTCATTTGGTTCATCATCATCTAAATTAAAATATTAGGTGGTATATTTCCTATTAATTCATGATGACCATTGTAACCTCTATTAGAGTTGATGGGATAATTAAAGTGTTTTTATTCATGAAATGGTATTTTAGGTAAAGGTTCGAGGGTAGGTATCTTAAAAACACCTTAATCTTAGAATTGTTGAAAATTCTAAATATTGGTATCCCCTTAAATCTTGTACAAAACTTTGTTATAGGGAAATTTAACACATTGTCATGCTGATGAGGCTACTGCTCTCATGCAGTGTTTCCAAGGTTGACTAAGTAAAATTTTATAATAAAGTTGGAAGTTAAATATCATGAATTTGACATATACCATGATGGGGGGAATTTTTATAGGAATCCAAACACATTATAAAGGAGACATTTGTCCTATATAATTTACATGACATGTACTTTGAGTATATTTGAGATTACATTTAGAATATCCAAGTTTTTTAATGAAATCAAGGGAGACCACACAAGTTCCTAAATATTCATTAATTAATGTAAATTTAAATTATATATATCCTATTTATATGCTAATGAATAATAGAATATCAACTACATAAAGTAATATCTCATCGAGAATAACTGAAGAGATAGGGAATTTGAATGAAAGAGAAACATCTACAATTTCATCAATGTGGATAAACATTTTTTCACACTATTAAATAATGCTATATTTAGGCCATTATAAAGTAGCTTCTATTGTGTCCAACATTCCCCTTTTTCTCCAAAATGGGGTACCCCTATAAAATTTTCATGAACCAAAGCTTTTGAGTTATTCCTTTCATTCTTGTTAGTGACGTCTGCTCAAAAGTTTAAAATATACATTGCCTTGATTTTATTCAAGTATTAATAGACATCTTTTAATTTATCTAAAAATAACTAAGTATTGTTTATTCTCTTTTAATATATCATGGTGCTAAAATTTAGAGGATGATCTTTACTTAGATTTCGTAAAGTCTCGTTCCTTTCTCAAAGTAACAAACTCCTTATCCTCTATGGAAAATAAATCCCTCTATGTTTGATGGGTAATCTTTAATGAATCATTTTATTTTTATCTTTCTTACCTCATCATTTTGTGAATTTCATATATCTCTACCCAATTGGAAACTACCACATCATTCAGAGTTAGAAATTATAGTCCCCTAGACCTATTAAAGATTTAATAGCCTGAGAGAGCCCAACACAATGGGAAATTGACACATCATTTGGTGTCAAAAAGGCCAATACCCTAGACCTACCAGAGATTTAAGGGCCTAAGAAAGCTTGGTCCAATGGGAAACTACCATATCATTTTGAATCTAAAGGTGAGTCCCTCAGACTTGTTAGAGATGTTAGAGCCTGGGAAATCCCAATCAAATGGGAAGTTTCCATGTCATTTGGATCTATAAAGGCCTATCCCTTGACATGTTAGAGATTTCAAATCTCAAGAGAGATTGACCCATTGGGACACTACCACATTGTTTGGAGTAAAAAAGGATAGTCCCCCAAACCTCTCAGAGATGTCAGAGTCTAGGAGATCCCAATCCAATGGGAAGCTACCACATTATTTAAGGTCAAAAAGGATAGTCCCCTAAACCTATTAGAGATGATATAGGTTGGGAGATCCCATCCCAATGGAAGCTTCCAAATCATTTGGTGTTAGAAAGGATAGTCCCCTAGACCTGTTAGAGATGTTATAACTAGAGGGATCCTAGTTGAATGGGAAGTTGCCATGTCATTTAGAATTAGAAAGATCAGTCTCCTAGAAAATTAGAGATGTCCAAGCCTGGGAGAGCCTAATCAAATGGGAATCTACCATGTCATTTAGTGTGAAAATGAAATAATTTTAACTTATGACTAGGGAAGATTATAATGAAGTAAGAGTGATTAGCTAAGGCCAATTAAGGTGTGCCACATGTCCTTAGGTGATATGTCACCTAGTCTAGTGTAATGGCATGGAGTACAAAACCATTATTAGCTATCAACCATTAATGGGAGGACTAATAGATGGATGATACATGTAATAAAGAAAGAGTTAAGTGAGGGGCCTCTAAGAGACGTGATTATGTGCCTACCTCACACTAGGCATTAACAAAATGGGAATATGGACTTAATTAGATAGTTTTGAAAACATCCCATCAGTGTTGTTATATCTAGATGGCATTGGAGGATCATGGGATCTAAATTTAATTTTATATTTAGAAATAAATGGATAAAATCTTGCCACCAACTCAATTTCAAATTCATATCAAGTGAGTCATCAAATGCTATTAATACATGGAAATGTGTGCATATGCTTATAAATCCTAAAGGAGGTTAATTAATGGCTACCATCACTACCTTATAATAAATATTAGACTCCTTGATTTTAAAGTTGAATATAACCCATATATCTTGCACCTTTGATGCCCAAAGCTTCCTAATTTCCCCTATATCCTAATCTATTGGTTGCTACATTCTAAAACTTGAAGGTTAATACTAAGTATTAGGAAAACACTTTCCCTACTAGTTTAACTAGGTTCAAACACTACAATGACTTATTCAAAGTAATTGAGTAGGTCCCAAAGGATTTTTTTAATTCCAATAACCATCTATCCAAGTATGAGAATGCCCTTTGGTCCTATAAAAGGTGTGTAATTCATAGATATGTGACCAAACTAGAGGTGTTTTCCTATACTGACCTACTAGGAGACATCCTCCATAAGGCTATCAACATACATGGCATTTTCAATGATTGGGTGTGTTCATCCACATCTCAATACTAGACTATCAATATATGGGAATACCTTCAAGTCATATTACTCTATCTCATACTTTTGTTTTTCATATGATGTAGTGGTAGTGTTGATATCGATGAAAGATCAATAGATTTATGATGTCCTCCATGATTAGGTTGAGAAATATAACTCTAAGTGGATCAATAAAAAAAATATCAATGCCTACATAGTTTGCACCTTCTAAAATGAGGTATGAGTAGGCATGATCCTAATGAACTAGCTATTTAGAGACTCAAACTACCAACATGTCAATGAGTTATGAGTTCCCCTTCTACATATGATCTTGACGTGCTCTAACATTCTAAACATTAGAGGCTTGATCAACTTTAAGTTGGTACACACCATTGTAGATGATTGAAATGGGGGTGACTTATACATGATAAGATACTTACTTGACACCATATATGACATGATCTCATTCAAGTTTTCCATCTTTATTACATGAGTTCCTTGTGGCCAAACTATCCACATGGTCTTATAATAAGCTCTATGGCCACCAATTCTAATAGCATGTCAGATATGTTTGTGACCACTTCTACCCAATGGTGTACTAGGTGATCAATGAAGCTCCCATGCCCTAGATCTCAAATATAATCTAGGACTCTATCACAACCATTAAGGACTACTAGTTTTATAAATATGAAAAAGTGATCCAAGTTACAAGATTTCTCTAAGACCCCCTAACCCTACCATATTATGTGCCTAACCACTTAGTAGAATAGGAGATCACCTATAAAATGGTAAATGACATCTTTGGCTTCTATGTATATCATCAACAAAAGGAATTCCCTCCACTCCTAATCACCATATGGGGACACATATATAATAATTTCCCTTTAATATGAAAAATGGTGGCTAGGCAAGACTTATTTGCCCTTGTAAAATGCAGGATTTAGTAATGGAACCCTAAAGTGGTGAATTGGGCCCATTTTGTGAAATGATCAACTTGGATCAATATCAAATAAAACCATCAAGTTGAGGATGATGATGATCTCTATTTGAATGCTACCAATGACTAGGAGGTGTTATCCTAAATTGTAGTGAATAAGAAAAATAATGGGAATAAGGATCACACACGGCCCTTAAAAACTCCTCCAACTCATAATTGATCTATGGAGGATCTAAATCTAATAGATCCAACTATCTCTTATAGAATCTTGTAGGGTGTCCCATCACCTTCTTCTTTTAGGGCTCTAAACTCACCTCCCACTCCACTTATACTAGTGGCCCTAGATATTCAAGATCCATCCCTACCTCCTTTAGTTTCTCCTCATGTTCCATCTCTACCTCTTCTAGTGGAACCATTAAATTGGCCTTGGTAGAGCTGATCTTAGACTACATGATGCTAGGTAGCCTAAGTACAGCCCACTAAACCATCAACACTACAAATTTTTAGATTTTATATAGCTATAAAAGTGCCAAATGAGGTACTCAATAGGCACTCATCAAGTTTCACCCTCTCACTCCTCCATCTCCTCATATTTCCCTTCCACCCCTTTCTCTTTCCACATTCCAAATCCATGTTCTGGCACCCACTAGTTCACCTCCATCCCCCCTCTATTTCCCATTGTCTCCCCCATATTTAACCCAAGTACCATTAGCCTCAATCCTTTTGAGTGTTCTCATTTCCCCATTCCCTTCTAATATTTACATCTCATATCTTAGATTACTCCTAGTGCCTCTCTTATGTGTACCCACAATAGTAGATGTGAATGCAACCTTTATAATCCTTTTACATCTAGAAAGGGCCCTCTTAGTCCCCCCTCTAGTCATCCCAACACCCCCATCTATGGATCCAATTCCTACACCATTAGCCCTCATATCCCTCAACGTCATGGTTGGACCATCCACTATACCACTTAGAGTCGACCCTGCAAAGAGTTTAAATAATGAACATAAGGCAACCCATCTTTTGGATCTAACCTAAAGGCCTTTAAATATATCTCCACCTCCTTTATAGGTATTACTGACTCCTCTAACCCCAATATCAATAACCCATTGGTTTCCTAGCCCCTTCTCTCCTTTACCCAAGGCCCCACTAGATTCACCTTCAATTAGCCTATCTTGTCCCTATTGTTTCATTATTAATTCCTATGGAAATCCCACCTTAATTTAACCTCACCTAGGAAAAATGATGATCTCAATTATTTCCATTGTCTTCCCCTTTTATTTTACCTCCTTCCTCCCCCATGCCCCTTCTGCTTCCACTCCTTTCCTCTTTTACTCTTTCCACTTCCTCCATCTCCCCTCTACCTCATCCTCCACCCCTCACCACGATTTCAACCACACCTCCTATACCTATAATAATTTTATGGATGTTCTTGGGGTCACATACACCATAGATGGATATCTAGGGTGACCTAAACATATAGTGGAGTTTTGACAGAGCCTTCAGGAGCATAAAGAGGATTCTTACTTAGAGATTCATGTAGGAAGGGAACTTAGTGATATGATAGATCCATCAGGATCTATTTTCCCTCACAAAGGTTAATAATACTACTAGAAACATAATATGGCTAAGGACCCACTATCTATCCTCTGAACTACCCATGACATGTTTGAGAAGCTCCTTGATGACATGCAAAACCAAGCCTAGACCCTCAAGGCCCAAGTGAAGAGTACATTCTTAATTAGAATAACTAGGTAGGTCAAGGACACCCTCCTACTAATTTTCTTGATCCTTGGAAAAATAGTGGGGACTTAGGCTAAGACCAACATAATTATATAATAGATGTAAGCCTCCATTGGGAGGATCACATAAATTAACATCAAATGCTAGAAGCTATATGTACTGGTCAATAAGGGGATATTCTTGGAGCTCAAAATAATTCCAACCTCAAATTTTTGGTTGTATCAAAATTATATTGGGAACATGAGAACGATGATGGAGGATTTTCTAGTCTTGGCCCACACTATAAAAAAACCCTTGGAATAGGGTGAAAAATAAATATTGACCTACATCAAGGAGGTAAATATCTCCATGTTATTCTACCTAGATGGAACTTTAATTAATAAAGGGGAATTAATAGTCCACCTTGGTCAACTCAACTATATTATGAGGGAGAAAGTGACCAAGATAAACCAAGAAGGATCCCAAGTAGTGATAGACATATCAACTCAGTCCACAGTGAGCATCAACCAAGTCTCTAGAGTTCAGGCCAAATGGAAACATCTTTCTAGATCTCTCAAATATTGTTATCTCAAATAGAGGTGATATTTATAGATCCTTAAATTAACTTGGCCAAGATAGACAAAGAATTTGACCTCATGGTAGCTGTGTTAGAAGATGAGAGCATTTAATCAAAGCAATTAAGAGCCAGTACCTCTTAACTACTTCCATGTGTTTACTAGTCCCACATAGCTCTATTACAAGTTTGTTGAGATTTATTTTGGTTAAAATTTTGAAATATGGTTATAACTACAATGAGTGTACATCATGGCCCAAGATGGGATCCTCATAATTTGTAGAGAGATGCCTAATCCTTATCTATTTATAGAAGATCCATATTATATTTTAGGGTTGACCAAAAATTGCTTGAAAGTGTTATTGGATTATTGATAGGATTTCACCTACATTTCATTTTTCTACTCTAGACTGTAATAGCATCCCTAATAAATTATTGTATAATTTTTTCACTCTTTTAATGAATATAATCTCTATTTCTATAAAAGGGTCTTTTCTATGTTCAATTTTATTTCATCTTCATGTTTAAATGATCAACAATGTTAGGTTAATTAGATTAACATTTTTTTCAATTTATGTATGTCATGATTATGATGTGATTATCTATTACATTATCTATGTGATTTCTTTCATTTATATTTTAATGAATTTATCTCTATTTCTATAAAAGGGTCTTTTCTATGTTCAATTTTATTTCATCTTCATGTTTAAATGATCAACAATGTTAGGTTAATTGGATTATTTTTTTTTTAACTTTATGTATGTCATGATTATGATGTGCTTAGCTATTATATTATCTATGTGATTTATTTCATTTGTCTTTTTGTAAGTTTTGATAATCTGTTTGCCTAGTTATAAATTTTCATATGGAGGTTATGTGTTTTTGATAATAAACCTCTAATACTAATCTTTAGTAGGAATTCACATTGAAGGCATAACCATAATTCCCTCAAACTCTTCCCATGTTATGTTCTTAGAGGTATAAATTTAGTGAAACTTGATTTTCAATGGTATAATTATGGCAAATTCACTTTCTTCAATGACCATTGCATTGATATCATTTTAGACATGGAGGCTTTTCTTCTCCACCTTACCCTTCCATCTATTTTTTTTTTATTTAGTGGTTATAAAATACCCCTTCCCCTTTTGTTTATAAATATTAAGCCCAACACTCAAAGTATTCATAAATATATTTAACCTGTATGAAGTATAGTGTATTGAACTTTCAATAGTAATAGTGCATCTCTTGGAGACTATTCACATAGAATCCATTTGTGAAGTCCAATACCCATATCCATGCCTTGGGCTTGTCCCATACCAATTTTAAAATAGAGGACAAAATTCTATAGCTATCGCCACCTTCCCCTTTTCAAGTAATGCCCAATATCATGGGTGTCTTATGGTAATAAATAAATTAGAGTGAATAATAGTTGGTGTTATAAGGAGGGCCAATAATTCATTCCTATTTTTAATTTTAACTTATTTTATAAATATGTCAGTTTAGGTTTGATGGTAACAATGTGATAACTATTTTTTGATTATGCAACATCCTGGATACTAGTTCACATGTAACCAAGGCTAGGTCCTACTAAGTTAGATTGGTAATTTTCCCACTACATTTTCATAAAAAAAACCCAGGTCTAATCAACCCAGACCTATAGTTATTCCTATTATCTCTTCTATGAAACCTACCCCAAATAATGGCTTGGTTAGTTAGATGAGCCATTAAAATCCTAGGAGTCATCCATGATCTACCCAATAACCCCAAGAGGTATCTTCCTCATTTCACCCCTGGTGTAGGATAAATTTTGGAAGAACACATAACCTCCTATAAGACCACCTTGAGACTCTTGAATGTAGAAAATGAGGATGTTACATGAAATCTATTCCATTTTACTTTAATGGACCCTACCTATGATTGGTTCCTAAACCTTCCCAATGAATCTTTACCAAATTGGGACCACTTTAGTTCTACTTTCCTCACCCAATTTGGTCAATTAATGGACCCTAGAATCCTATACTATGAGTTTTCTTATATCAAGATGGAGCCCAATAATCCCATTATAAATTTCAATGCTAGGTTATAAAATATGTATAGCTGGGTTACTACACTTTACCAATCCAATCTTTATCTAGCACTTAAAATGTAAAAGAATGCCCTAGACCCTTGGATGGATATGTTCCCAAGAAGATACATAACTATAATAGACCTATCTATAACATATGTAAGGGCCATCAAAGTGTATAAGTAACTAAATCCTTAGGACTAAAACATGAAACCTACTCCATGCATGCTACCAAAAATGCCTACATTGAAATTTTTACCTATCATTAACTAGAATGAACTTATCCCCTAGCTTATCCTTGAAATGCATAAGCTCCTGCTACGTCATCCCACTTTAAACAAACCACTAGGCTTCCTAAAATTAAGGAATATATATCTCATTCCATAGATTCAACATCAAGTGACATTAGCCATGGATAAAAACACCTAGACCATGACTCAAGAATCTAATAAAACTAAGCTAGATGTGATTCAACAAATGGTACAAAATCTCAGCAATGACTTCTTAGGGCTATAGTGATATATGAGCAATGCAAACATAGAAATATACAACAAAAATATCATGTGTCAAAGGCCAAACATGAGTTATAACCACCCTTATAACCTTCACCAAATAGGCTCCCCAAGATTAATATATTCAATATAGCCTTACCCAACTAGTGTTGAGTGCACAACATAGCAACACATGTAGTTTTGGACTGCACAGAGATCATTTATGCTTTTAAAATATTCCAAAAGGAAATGGAAGAATACAAGGTAGTTCCCAATCATACAAAATCCTCCAACTCAGGTAAATACTCTAGAACCACCATGGTATTAGAAATAATAAACTTCCCTATCCAAGAATAAAATAAGCTAAAATAAGGTATTAGTGAGCTATAGGCATTTTATCAGTTCTAAAAGATTAATTATGCCCTTAGGAGGAGGAATAAATAACATCCCTTTACTACCTCAACCCCCCCCCCCAAATAATGGTGCAACATTACCAAACCAAAAAGATAGGAATGATCCTCCAAATCCAAGACCTCAAGATCCTAAGATTCTTATGGAAACCCCATCAATTCAAATTAAGGGGGTTACAACATAATCAATGATATGAAAAAAATAAAGGCTAATATTACCTTTTATGATATTGTCCAAATAATAATGCAATAATACCTTTTATTAAAACCTTTGACTCAAAATCGAACCCTACATGCCTAGCCAAAACTAAGAACAAGACACACAAATGTGCTTATCCACAAGAGTAAGATGGAGGTTCCCCCATTCTAATTGACCATATATTTATTTGGAAATAATATGTATAGCTATGTAGTATATTTTAGGGCCTCAACCAATGTGATGCTAGCAAGCGTATGTGATAAAATTGGTCTAGCCCCCATAACATTAGATAAAGTAGTGGTCCAATTGGATAAATCAGAGGTAAAAGTGATACATATGTTTTTAAACATACACATCCAGTTAGAATCTAAACCTAGTATTCAACACTTTATATACATTCAAGTGGTTGATATCTCAAAAGCCTATGGTTTTTTCCTCAATATAAATTGGTCTAAATCCTTGAATGGGTATATGGACACATATTTATCCCATATGTGATTGCCTTGAAGAGGAGTATCCAACCAAATATGAGTAGACATGGAACCATGTATGAAACACATGATCACCTAATATAACATTATTAATGAGAAGATAAACCTAGTTTCCTCATACCTAAACATATACACATTAAGTAATAATCTTCCAAAAAGCCAAATAGCTCACAACCCATGTCTACTTGGCCTATGGTCTCTTTATGTAGATGGATCTCACTCCAAACAAGGTAGTCGAGTAAGTATTTTGATTATAGATCCCTTAGGGAGGAAATATATAACTTCTTATATACTATAATTCCCTTATATAAATAACTTAGTGGAATAAAAATCTCTAATATTGGGATTACAATTCACATTGACACATTAGGAAAATGAAATAAGAGTATTCAGTGACTCTGAACTAGTAGTCAAACAAATCAAAAATAAATTTAAATGCAAACTATCATACCTTAGAAGGTATAAACACAAATCTTTGGACCTAATTCAAATCTTCAACATGTTTAATATCATCCCTTTTCCCTAGGAGGAAAACCAAGTAGAAGACTCACTATCTTTGAATGTGGTGAACTTAACCCCTAAAGATGACACTAAGCTACAAGAGTTCTATGTAGAAATCATCCCCTTTCCTTCTATATTGGATAACACAATTAGCTTCTATGTATTTTAATAAAGCCACCAACTTATCTAGTTTCTCATAAATGAGGGGATATTTGAGGTCCAAATCATAGATGAAAATGATAGATATAACCCTAAGACTGAGTCAGATAAGGATGGGATCTTGAACATTCATGAAAATAGGATCTTGAAGGGGATGATTTAATTAGAAAGAAAAATCTGATATATTAGACCTGACATTTGAGGCTAAGAGGCCTAAGTTCAAATACCATAAGTGTTGACTCATTAATCTTGGCCTTGATGATTACCCCCAAATAGTTAACATGGGTCTAGATTGGATGGACCAAAAACTAGAATAATTATGAAGAATATTGATCAAGTACAAGGATGTAACTTATGGGGCCAATGTAGACCTTAAAGTATTTGATCCAAGATTAATTACTCATACCATCCACTTATAACTTGACTAAAAACACTTCAGATAAATCCAAATGTTGGTTAACCTGATATTGGAGCACGTGATTCATAAGAAGGTTCATAAATTACTCTCTACAAGGATAATTTTCATGATCTACCCATTCACTTGGGTGGATAACCTAGTCCTCATACAGAAGAAGAATGGTGAAATATACCTTTATGTGGACTTCTAGAATTTAGACCTGGCCTCAAATAAAGATAATTACCCATTTACCTCACTAAATGAGGCAATACAAATAGTGAGTGGGCCCCAGATGATGGCCTTTTTGGATGGCTTCTTAGGCTATAACTAGGTCTTAATTAATCTAGGATATATAACTAAGACCAATTTC
Source organism: Torreya grandis (assembly GCA_037957365.1). NCBI lineage: Eukaryota > Viridiplantae > Streptophyta > Pinopsida > Cupressales > Taxaceae > Torreya > Torreya grandis. Next base: position 1,065,698 of record JARHVA010002130.1, on the reverse strand, counting down.
ACCAATAAGTGGGGGCACATTCTCTTACAAATAGATACCTTTTGGGCTAATTGACAAGCAACATATTCACCCTTTGACATAATTCACTTGAAATCTCATGAGCAAGGGTAGATATTGACAACTTGGACCTTCTACTTCATTAATTGTCAACCTTGAGGGTGTTTAGGCTTGATAGGATGACTCCATAGTATGTGCACACTTGGTTTTCTAATATGATTCTTATGCCAATTACTGTCTAAGATTTTTTGTAAAGGAATAAATTACATAAAAAGAAATAAACTTTTCAGAAATTAAACAACAATAGATGAATTATTATTTTTGAATCTTCCTTAATTAGATGACATAAATTAAAATAAAAATTAGTAAACATATAGAAATCATCTTTCTAATACAATAGTAACAAAATATTTATCTAAATAACAAGGTATATCTTTGTATCAATACATCCAAAGGGAGACCTTCCTAATTTAGTCTTGAACTTTGATCCTTCTCTTAACATAAAATTACTTTTAACATAAAATGTTTCTTTTATAAATATGGCATGTAACAATTAAAGATTGCTACAAAAATTACAATATTGTTGTTCTCTTGAAAAATACTTTTTTTTAATTAATTCCTCATTACTAACCAACTAATTGATTATTCCCAACAACTTTGTTATTTAATATATAATATAGATGGTTAAATTTATTTAATAGATTACATTCCCTAGATAGACTACTCAGTTGTAGGATATGTCTAGTTTGTTTGGTCAGTTTGTGTCTAGCCAAATCTCCTTGCCTTGGTTCCATTGACTTTATCCATATACAATTTTTACAACTTCTTCTAGATCCATTTATATAATAGTTATCTATTTTGATTCTATTTTTGAAGTCTGTAGCTAATTGGATGTAGGATGTTATGTCACAGATTCCTTTTATTGTAGGGTGTATAGTCAACTATTTATATAAATATACTTGTTACTCAAAAACCGCTTTAGCACATTTAAAGAGAAATAAACCATAAAACAAAATATAACTATTTATACTCTAATTTACAAGCCAAGAATCTAATTATCCAAATATATATAGTAATATAATTTTATTCATGTTTTATGGCTATTTATAACAAATATATATAGGGGATTAGTCAAAAGGATGAAAAAATGGAAGGTTATATGCAGGCAAAGGGGTACATAAAGAATGCCATTTATAGGGCTCATCACACCCACCAAATTAAGATGCTACTAATCCTTGAGAATCTAACATGTTCATTTCAAATTCACATATGGCTCTAAAATCCATAAGGTCAACAACACCAATGGGCAGATGTCCATAAAAAACCTATCTTTTATTCATATTGATTCCATCTTTTGACTTTTCTTGATTAATTTAATTGAATCATTCCTTGACAATCTAGTATAAGATACCAAAATAGGGGAGGCTAAAACATTATGGGCAAGAGTTTTGTTTCTAATCCACCTACATTCATGATATACCTTTTTTATTTGTCAAAATTTACCTTTAGAGTGTAAGGGGAATATGGTTTGTTTTTCTTCAACTCAGGAGTGGGTTCTTTCCACCATTCCAAATAGGATTGTTGTATTGTTGGGCCAATGGAGGTTCTCAATCCTAAGTAAACATATTGGATTGCTTCACTATTCCTCATAAACTAAGACTAAACATTATGATTTTTCATGATGTTATCCAAATCTTTCATCACAACAATAGGTTCTCTTGATTCACTTCTTATGACTAGTTTACTTTATTTTTCTCTATAAGTGACTAGTTCTTGACCTCTTTTGTGCTCATTAATAAAATATGCTAAAAAATATTTTAAAAGGACATCCCCTACATAAAAATTAACATTACATTCTCTATTTTTGGGCACAACATAGTCATGAATATAAAAATCACATAATTGAGCTTGTACTTCAGTTGAAATTTCACTATATATTTGAAAGAAAGATGGTGGGTCCAATATTTCACAAGACATCACAATAAATTCTCATAAACTTGAATTTATGCCACTGTTCTTCTAAGTAAATTGAATATCTTAAGTATGAGGTCTAAAATCAAGGAGTGCCTAGGTAATATTGGTCATGTCCTCAATCTTACTCTATATTTTGGTGATCTTTTCTTCTCTGAATTTGGCTTCTTTCTTTAATTTCAAGTTCTCTTCTTTCAACTTTCTAAATTTCTCAAACCATTTGTCTATATTTTCTAACATGTTGGAAGATATAGAAAAAAAGGGACTATACCTTTTTGTTTGAGTATCCATGGAGACTATTTTTGGTAATTCATCTATAGGATGCTTTGAGGTACTGGCTGTAGGATGTGTATCTACAAATGGCTACAACTATGAAGCTATTGTATTCAATTTATCCAAACCATTTCCAAGTTGACCCTATATATTCATTCTTAACTACTCAATTTATTGAAGAGATTTCTCCATGGTAATAAATTCATCTTGAAAAGGTATTGTGACTTATTATTCTTACTCTATTTCCATGTGTCCAAGTATATCCTCTTCTTAGGAACACTCTTCTCCATCATATAGATCTATTTCTTGAAAACTAGAAGCAATAGATGCTTCCTCACTACTAGTTACCAAAATATTATTTTATTCTTCCTCTGAATCCTCACCAACTTCTATAACTATAAGGAACTTAGTTACTAGCCTTATTCTTATCTTACCTCTTAATTGGTGGGATCTCTATGGAGCTATTGTAACCTTGGCATTTTTAGGGGCCTTGATTACATGAGGAATTCCTTTTTTATATGTCTTAGAATAATATTGGAGGATTACTTTCCTTTTTATATTTATGATCTCCTTTATAGCTGAAAGTTTTTTTATAGGACTCTTTTCCCTTATAGGTTCTTATGTAGTTATAGGAAGATCTTATTCTATAGTTTCTTATGTAGCCATAGGAAGGTCCTCTTTTAAAGGTTCTTGTGTGTCTACAAGAAGAGTTTCTTCTATTCCCATTTTTTATTCTTTTACTTCCATTTTTGTTTCCAACCCCTCATCTCCTACCTCTCTACCACCTTCTTCCTCATTACTATTTTTTACAATTATAGGTAGCTAAATAAATTATTCCTAACTTAAATTGGGCCTAGTTCTATGCAAACAGTATTATATAATTAGCTATATTAGGCAATGATTGGAGAGAACATTAGGATTACCTTTATAAAATGTATCAACCATCCTTATGAGAAAATTTAGTATGAAATTAGGGATGTTTATAAAAATTCCATGTTATATATGGTTCATGAACTTAGAATGTACTTCATGTAGTATATAATATCATCCTTCACAGGTAAAATAATAGAAAATAAAGACAGCTACTCTTTCCCATTGATTTGGCCAAGGATAAATATGCAGTTCATTGATGGGAGGTTTCTAATTGCTCATTTCCTATGTATAATGTCTACCTTACTATATCTGTATCAATTTTTTCATGCCATAATTCTCATAGTTTGGGTAATCTATTTACCCTACTAATTACTATCTCATTCAATTTGATCTCCATACGTCTGACTATTGCCAATTTTTTTAAATAATAATCCAACAAATTCTTATACAATTTCCTAGTTGAAGACATTTACCTTTTCAAAGTATGTGAACCATCCTACATTTTGATACAAGTTCATGGTTTATGGTTCTTCTATGAGATGTGTATGGTTAGTTGGATCATACTTGATCAAATCTCCTCCCATGGTTTTAGGATGAAGTTTTATTAGATAGGGGAACTTAATCTTATTATAATGCCTAGTTCCCAATGGGAGGGTGTGTGTGGGGTGGGGGGGGGGGCGCGGGATCATCCCCCCACTATGATCACCATGGGTAAAAATTTATTGTATAATATTATAATTTTATAGTAAATCTAGACCATTGATTATTAGATCATAGATCAGATGGTAGAAATTATGTTTGTTCATTTTTTCCATAATATGTAATCCTCATTTGATATGAGGGCATTGTAATCATGGAAGCCACTATGTGTAAGTAAATATGAGATTGTAATGGATGTATTTTAGGTTTATCCCTTTATTTTTTTGGATTGAATAAGAGAAAAACTTGTTGTTTCTATGTGGATGTAGCCCATATTGGGTGAACCACATTAAATATGTGTCTCTCTTGTATTATGTTTTCTACATTTTATTCACATATTTATTTCATTAATATTTCTTTTCCTTCTATATTCTTAAAAAAAAATTATATAGAGTTAGTGTTTTGTATTAGTGAGCTAAAATGGCAATGATGGTTGTGGCTTTAAAAAATGAGTCCTATAATTATTCACTTTGGTTTTGGAAAAGGAAATGTCTAGATAGATGTGTAAAATCCCCCCCATAACTTAATATGGTCACTAATCCACAAGGGACATATAGGTGGTACATTTGAAGAGACCATTTATATAAATGGGAGATGAATTCAGTGGTGGAAGGGGAAAATGGTCATATCGGTAAGTAGGTTAAAATATTACTTCAATATGGGCCTAAAGTAATAATGAATGGAATAATGAGAATTAAATAATTATAATAAAAGAATAATTAAACCATGCAGTTTAATGAGTAAAAATAGTTACAAATTAGCTTATGATTACTTCTATTATTAATGTATGAGTGGCAAGGATGTTTTGAAGTTACCTAAGATAATCATCAAAGTGCCTACAAGGATCCATGTAAGGATGAAGAAATCATGCCAATATTATATAAAGGAGGAAAGGAATGGTGCATTCCTTATTTTATCATTGACATCTTTAGGGATTCTTGCATGGAGATCATTGGTAGATGTGAAGTAAGTTGGAAGCATCCATCATCTATTGTCAAGAGGAAAAATGCATCATGTAGTAGCTAGAATAACCCCATAGAAATAAAATGAATCCTATAATAACATGATTTCATCTTGTAGAGACAAGAATTCATCATGTAGTAACAAGATAAGTGATTTATGATCCTATAAACTGAATTTATAAGCAAAAATATTGAAATGAAAAATTTTATTGGTGGAGATTTTGGAAGTTTTATGATTTTTTATGTAGATATTGGTCATCCAATAAACTAGTTTTCATAAAAATAGACATAAACAATTCCCAAAGTTTTTCATTGATAAATTTTATTATTTTTTTATCACATTTTATAGTCCTGACTCAATTGGGATTGAAGTAACCCAAGAGTCAAAATTTTAATCAGCATGTACCAATCCATTATGCATGACTTGTACATGGTTGAAATAACTTATTATTCATGAAAAATTGATTGATAAGGGTTAAAAAAAATACCCTTCATCATTAAGAATGTGTTAATATTTTTCATTAGAGAGAGATGAATGTTGATCCTTAATAAGTTTCCAAGTTAGAGTCTCCTTAGAAAAGGGCTTCATATATAACTTGATCCTGTGGCCATTAACAAGTAGCTAGAATCAAATAGGGTCAATGGTCATGATATTTATAGCACCATTATAAAATACTTGATCAATTTCATAAGGCCCAAGCCATCTAGACTAAATATTACCCTTATGATCTTTGTATTTAGATTCACAGAGTAATGCCCAATCACCAAGTTAGAAACTTTTAGTTTTGATATTTCTATCATGCCAACCAATTCATTATATCTATATAACTTTAGTGTGATGAAGTGCTTCTTTCTTTTGTTCATCTAATGCACTTAGTTTCATGATCTAATCTTGTTGAGCTTGGGATATATCTAATCCCAAGTTAAGTGTTATCCTCAATTTTTTGTATTCAAATTCAATGGGTAGAATGAACTTCTTACCATAAATTAATTCATAAGGAGTGAACCTTATTGTGGTTTTATAGGTGATCCTTTAAGAATAGACTGCTTCTATAAGATGAGATGAATAATATTTCTTATGCAGGTTGGTAGTCTTAGTAAGGATATTCTCCATCTCTCTATTTGTGATTTCCACTTGGCCATTTGACTATGGGTGATAAGGAGTGGATATTTTTTGCCTAATTGCATACTCTTTTACCAAAGTAGCTATGAGATCTGATGTAAATTATGGTCCTTGATTTGTGACTAGCTCTCTTGGAACTTTATAATGGGTGAAGATATTTTTATATAAAAACTCACTCAATTTTTCATCTCAATTATGTGTTAAGGCCTTGACCTCAACCCACTTTTTGACATAATCAGTGCATACCAATATATATTCTTTGTTTCTAGATTTAAGACTAATGGGGACTAAAAAATCAAGCCCTCATTTATTAAAAGGTTTATAAACCATTTTTGGATGTGATGGCATTTCATCAGAGCATGTGGGTTTCCCCATACACTAATATTGATCACATCGACAAGTATACATCATAGCACCCTTACACAAGTAAGGATAATAGTATCCTAAAGTAAGTATCTTCATAGTAGTCCTCTTTATATCAAAATGACCCCCATAGGGCTCATCATGGCATGCTCAGAGAATGTCATAGGCATCATCCTATTAGATGTACCTACCCATAAGTAAATCTAGACTAGTGAAAAAGAGATATCTTGTAATCCATGAATAATTTTTTCTCTTTTAAATTAGATGTTGTCTTTCCTTTGGTGAAAAGTGTTGGGGTAATGAGCTTGAAGACAGATAGTTATTAATGTTTACAAACCAAAGGGATTAAATGGTTAGTGTAAACAAGTGCTCATCAGGAAAAGAATAATCAACAATAGGACTTTTTTCATCATTTTTTAATTGAGATAAAAATTAGTAACTTCATTATCCTTACTTGGTACATCTATAATGGTAATGCCAATTTTTTCTAGCAAAATCAACCATTTAATTATCCTACTTTTTACAATAGGTTTGTTCATTACATACCTGATTGTTACATGATTCATATGGATGAATAATTGGTAGCTCATAATGTATTTCTTGAATTTGTTAATAGAATACATTACTTCAAGAAATTATTTCTATGTTACAGTGTATTTGAGCTCATCCCCTTGAATATTCTTGCTAATGAAATAGATAACATAACTCAAAGACTCATCTTTTTGTCCAAGTATAGTCCCTAAGGTGGTATTAGAGGCATTTATGTGGATATGAAAAGGTTTATTCCAATAAATCCCCATCAGAATAGGGGTTTTTATGACAAGGTCATTGAATTGATGAAAAGTTGATTAACAATCATCAATCCATACAAATTCGTCATCTTTGGTCAGTAAAACAAATAATGGGGCAGTAATCTTGTTGAAATATTTGATGAACCTCCTATGTTAAACAAAATATCCTAGAAAGGTTCTTACATCCTTTTAATTATTTGGTTTATGTAAGTCTTTGATGATTTTGATTTTGTCTAGGTTTACATTGATACCTATAGGTGAAATGTGATGTCCTAGAATAATTATTTTAGTCATTAGCCTGTTCACTTCTCATGGCTTAAGGATAGTTGGTGATTTTGGTAGTGATACAAGAATTTATCAAGGCTAGCAAGAACTTATTCAAATGTCTACCCATAGATGGTGAATTCATCCATGTTAATTTCCACATAGTCATGGGAAAGATAAGAGAATATGATTAAGATAACCCTTTGAAAAGTTGTTGGGGAATTACAAAGGCCAAATGGTAGAACTACATATGTATATGTTCTGGAAGGATAAGTGAATGTGTTCTTATCTTGATACTATAGTGCTATCCTTATTTGGTTATAACTACTAAATCCATCAAGGAAGGAGAATTACTTTTTCCCTACTAATCTATAAGGCACTTGGTCAATAAATGGTAAGGGAAAATGATCCTTCCTATTAGTTTCATTTAATTCTATATAGACTATGTAAATACACCATTTACCTCCTTTTTTTGCACAATCACTAAGGGGAATATCCACTAACTATAAAAAATGATGTAAACAAATCCTTTATCCAAGAGTTACCACAAATCAATTTTAATAATGTATTTAACTATAGGATTAATTTGTCCTTGGGATTAGTGAATAGGCTTACATTCCTCCTTGATGTAGATATGGTTCATGCATAATTTTTGTGGAATCACTCTCATTTTATGATAGTATCATGAAAATGTTATTTTATGCTACTCAAGCACTACAAGCAATTGGTTTTCTTGCTAAGGTATCAAGGATTTATTGATATTTAGGGGTTTGCTTGGTAGAATTCCCATTTGATTAGATAAAGAAATCATTCTTTCAATGTTAGCCAATAAAGGATCATAGTTGCATTGATTAGGAATCAATTAGTGGAATGTGTTGATGTCTCTTGTGGTGTTAATTGGGTTAGTCTCAAGAAATTTGTTTTGAAGAAAGCAAGATATACATTCCAAAGTATGTGTGGATATAGGATCTCTCATATAGGTGTTCTATAGGATATTAGAAAGGATAGTATCTTCCTCTTTCTCTTGTAAATGTATATTATGGGTAAGTGTACATAATGTCCATAGAAAGATTGCCTCATCAAGCTCATCCACCCAAGGTGATTCATTATCATGGGAAGGTTAGGCTAGAGGGTAGAGAACCAATTTATTGGTGTCATTACCATTAGAAATGATACTTTTATAGTAAATAACTAGGGTTGGCCTAATATCAGAGGGTAACCTCCTAAATTACTCTTTAGCTATAGGATGATAAAGTCTACTAGATATTTCCATGAATCAATAGTAATGACAAGGTCTTCTATAATTACCTTTGGTTTAATGATTGACTTATCATCCATTTTAATGATAGTAGGCATTAGATGCATAGTTTTAAGTCCCAATTTGTGCATGGTTTCCATGGTGATAATGTTAATGGCTTCTCCAAAATCTATCAATATATTAGGGATGGGTTGGCCATGGATATGAACATTAACTACCATACTACTAGGATTAGATTATTTGTGTGATACTATGTTGCCTAACATAATATCTCTAAGTTGACAATGGACATGTATTATCTTGGGATCCTTCTTATTCCTTCTTGATTTATTTAAGCATAGTTCTCTAATAACTCTAGTGTATATTGGGACATATTTTATATCTTAAAAGAGCATAATCTTGACACATATTTTTGAATTGGTCTAAAAGGTCAAATTCTAGATCTAGCTTAGGTTCTTGGATACTCAACCTCTCAAGAAATGGAGGATGATTAATTTAATTATATTTTTCAAGTTATTTTGACCTAGGAGTGGTGGTGGATGGAAGTGGATTAGTATGAGTATCTTGAGGTTGTTCAATATGTTCTATGATCATGAGTGAGGTGGGTTGTTAAAGAATTTATCCTAAGTGAAGGTGTAGGTCATTAATATCTAAATTATATGTTAGATGTTTCATTATTTATGTGGATTGTGTTGGTTAAACCAACTTATTGGTACTATTAGGTACCAGTTGCATAGGCAAGTGCATTGGCTTGGTAGGTGATTGATTATTTGACATCAAATATTGTTGTTTTGGTAGTTGTAATTGTGGTTGCTAAGATATGGGGTTCCATTTATTTTTCCATCGTTACTAGAAAGGATTAGATGGGTATGGCCAAGGATGGGTGGTAAATTGAGACTAATAAGATTGATTTTGAGATTTCATCTAATTGGGAGACATCCAGGATTGGATTTAGGGAAATTTACATGATTGGTTTTGTGACCAAGACTTGTTTGGCCAAGAAATTGAGCTGAAATTAAGAGTATTAGAAAATTGAGCTCTAAAAAAATAATAATTTGATGGTATACCTATAAATTTTTATCTAGGTGGTGATTATTTTCATTGGATATGTATAATATCTTATCTCCATCACCTCCTATTGCAGGTATCTCTACAGTATTGGGAATTTCCTCAATTATGCTAGATACTTTGGATTTAATGGAATGGAATTTTTAGTCAAATTTCTTCTTATTGCATTATGGGTAGTATACTATCATGGTTTAATCCATTTCTTCTTATTTATACCTTGTATGTAATGTATCTAACTAGGTGGCCATATTTATTATAATGTCCTACTTCATATCCTACTTCATATTACTTACCTCATTTTTAAAGATCCCATTAGTGGCTGCAGGAAGTACCTTAATAATATGGGTTTTATGCAACATGGATCTCAAGTAGTTTTTTCATAATGGGTGGAGATCATCAAATGATGAAGTTGATGTATCTCCTCCACACATGAGGTCATGTGATTTTAAGTAATCTTTTCTTAATCCTTTTAGGAATTTAAGTTTAATGTATTCTTTATCCATTATAGTCTACTTTTATTTTTGAAGACTAAACATAAATCATTCCATATAATCCTCCAAATATTCATCCTCTTCTTATTGTAATATGAATATATAAACTCTTCTAAAATTCCTTCCAATGTAATAATCTTGGTATTTTCCTAGAAATTTGCCATTTATTTTAGCCTATGTGGAGATTGCATCTCTTATAAGTCTCATTAACCATCTTAGAGATTCATCCTTAAATGTTTTAGGAACACCTTGAGATTCTAAGCATTCCTATTATAGTCATAACTTCTACATAGAACATTAAATTCAAAAAAAATGTGTTTGTATCCTCATTTAGCTTCCCCCTAAAGTTAGGGAGGGCTGAGTGAAGGATGTTTTTCATAGGTACATTTCCTTTATGGGTATGATTCAGAAACTCAAAGGTTTTTGATTCATTAGCAACATTTTCACCTTGTTGATCCTCTATTTTAGCCATTATTAACCAATGTTGAAGAGGTGTGATAGGTTTCTTAGGAGCTAAGAAGGTTTTTAATGTTATCTTGGTAAGCAGTTCGGGTGATAGAGTAGGGGCCTAAAAGATAGATTGTCAATTATGGGGTGGTGATATATGCTCTTTTAGATGATCTCCTTCAGAGGTATCAACTGTTTCTCTCACTTTTACTACCAACTTATCCATTAATATTCATTGTTATGGTGTGTACCGAATCTTATCCTCAATATTTTCTTCATTCCCTCCTTCAACTATAAGAGGTGTTACTTTCCTTTAGAAACTATTATATTTTTTAAGAACCTTCTTTATTTATCTCTTAGTATATTTCTATTTTTAATTTTTCTTTACCTTGACCTACACAAGGTTAGTGTGGTCAGGGTTATTTTTGGATCTTTCTATCACTCTAATTTGAAAGAATAAAATTTTAATCTATAAATTAAAAAAATTCTAAACTTATAAAGAGAGTGAACTAGAAAGCATATAAAATAATTAAAGTCATATTTAATATTAAAAACATAAGTATGTGTAACCCTCTCCAACAATGGTGCCAAGATGATGATTAGTAGATTCACCATTTAATATACTTCACTTAAACTCTCATGAGAAAGGTTATCTATTGACAAATTAGACAATATACTTCATTAATTGTCAAAATTGAGGGCATTTATGCTTGATAGGATGACTCCATAATATGTACACACATGGTTTCCTAATTTGATGCTTATGATAATCAATATCTAATAATTATAGTAAAGGAATAAATTGCATAGAAAGAAACAAACTTGTAAGAAATGAAACAACAATAGATGAATTTTTATTTTGGAAGCTTCCTTAATTATATCACACAAATTAGAATAAAAAGAAACAAACATATAGAAATTAATTTGCTAATATAATAATAAACCAAATAATTATCTAACTAATGAGACAAATATTTGTTTCAATACATCAAAAGGGGGTGCTCCCTAATTTAGGCTTGAACTCTGATCCTTCTCTTAACACAAAATGTTGATTTTATAAATATGACATGTAGAAATTAAAGATTTCTATAAAAATTAAAATATTGTTGTTCTCTTGAAAAATACTTGTTCATAATTAATTTATCACTACTAACTGATTGATTGACTATTCCCAAAAAATATATTATTAAATATATAACAAAGGTGGTTACATTTATTTAATAGATTATATTCCATAAAAAGACTACTTAGTTATAGGACAAGTCTAGTTTATCTAGTGAGTTTGAGTCGAGTTGAATCTCCTTACTTTGGTTCCATCAACTTTTTCCATACATGGTTGTTACAACTTCTTCCAAATCCATTTATAGAAAATTTATCTCTTTGGAATCTATTTCTAATGTCTATGACTAATTGGTTGTAAGATGTTATGTCACAGATTATTTTTTCCATAGGATGTATAGTCAATTATTTCTAAGAATATACTTGTTGCTTAGAAACCTCTTTAGCACATTTAAACAGAAAGAAGCCATAAAAAAATATAACTATTTATACTCTAATTTACAAGACAAGAATCCAATTATCTTAAGATATATAGTAATATAATGTTATTCATGTATTATGGCTATTTATAACAAACACATATAAGGGATTAGTCAAAATCATGATAAAATGGAAGGTTATATGCAGTCAAAGGGGTACACAAATCATGTCATTTATGGGGCTCATCACTAATCAAGATTAGTGTAACCTTTCATAGGGAAATGGAATTTGCCTTAGAGGGCCTAATAGGTAAGTGCATAATAATATATATGGATGATCTAACTATGTTCTATAAATATAGGTCAGATCATGTGTACCACCTAGAGAGTATTTGAAAGATGTAGAAGGTATAATAGTTCCTTAAACCCAAAGAAGAGCATGCTCAGTTTCATCAAAGTTAAGCTTCTCAATAACATGATCATGAAGGAAGGTATTACTATCAACCCTAAAGGGGCAGATATAGTTTCTAATCTAAATTTACCTAACAACAAGAAATAACTAAAATATTTATTTGTAAAATCAACTTTGTGCATTTTATTTTTGGATTTGATAAAACAGTGAATCCCTTGAATGTAATGTTGAAATAGGATGCTTAAGTGGAGTGGCAAGTGGAGTTGAGTATATATTTATAGGATAACAAATATGTTATCATGTAATACATGGTCCTTATCAATCCAAACTATGTGTAGGAATTCTATGTTTACCCTTTCAATTTAGAGCACTCTATTACCCTACTTCACATAGAGGTTAGAAGGAGAAGAACATCTGGTGGATTTTATGAGCACTAGTATTAAATACACCAAACTCTAGTATTCTGCCCTAGATAATCATGCCTATGACTTTGTCAAGGTAGTGAATAACTTCAAGCATTACATCCTATAGAATAGAGTGCATGTTATTATCCTAGACCTAGTTATAAAACAAATGCTACGACATAATGAACTAGATGATACAAGAGGCCAATAGATGATAAAATTGAAAGAATATGACTTGGAAATCAATCTGATCAAGCTGGTCAGGGGACAAGGCCTCACCCAACTAATCATATAGATATACCCAAGATTAATGATATACCAAGTGGACCAACAAATGATGCAACACTCATACTAGTATTCCCTAGTTATACAATTTATACTTTATATAAATGCACCCTCAAGAATTATCCATATGCAGAGAATAGCCCTCCAATTGAAAGCCACACATTATGTGTTGAAGAAAGGATTTATCTTTAAAAAACAAAGGAATCTACCTCCAATGTGTATTAGAAGAAGAGGTCAAGGACATAATCACAAGTTTTCATGAAAAAATGGGATCTATCCATCTTGTATAAAATGCCATAACTCATAACGTTCAAGTAGGTTACTATTGCATCATGTTGTTTAGAGATGTTCACACTCTGTTTGTTTATGTCATCAATGTCAAACCTTTACTAAAAGATAAATGCATGTTGTAATGCTTCTATAATCTATTTAAGATTTTATTTCATTCACACAAATGGGGATAGTTTTTGTGGGAGTGATTAACCCTACTTCATAATCTAGTCATAAATTTATCTCCATAGGCATAGACTACTGCGCCTGATGGTCTGAGTTAGTTGTAACCAAAAAGATCACCATTTCCAAAGTCATTAAGTTCTTGGAGACTTCATAGTCACTCATTTTATTATCCCTATTTCTTTAGTATGTGATAATGACCCTACCTTCCAATTTTTAGAATTCATAGAGTGGGCCTATGATAATGAAATCACACTCAAGTTCTCTTCCAATCACTACTTGTAAGGTAGTGTAATGGTAGAATCAACCAATAAAAAATTGATTGATGCCATCAATAAATTAGCTAGAGAAAATCCCTGAGAATGGTAATAATTTTTAAAATTTTCCTTATGGGCAAACCACACCAGGTATAAACAAGCCCTCAAAATATTTCCTTTCCTTTTCATCTATGTATTGGATCCAATCATGCCAATCACTCTCAAAATACCTATGTATAAGTTCATGTAAAAATTCATGGAATTGGATGATAAATTAAATTGAATCTTTGTTGAAATTTAGAAAGCATCAAGACATAGTCAAGAGGTGGTTTGACAATAGGGAAAAGGTCAATACATTCAAAATATTAGACCTAGTCCTGATGTGGGACAAGGCCCATGAGAAGAAAGGCCAACATTCAAAATTCCATCCCCTTTAGATTAGAATGTACTAGATAGCCAAAATATTGGGCCAAAACACATTTTATCTAAAGGATCTTGAGGGGAATGACTTACCACTTCTAGTAAATGGGTAGTTCCTGAATTACTATTTCTCAGTTGTCCACTCTAAAGTATTTTTGACTAATCCAAAGAGGAGGTGGTAATGTATATATTAGATAATTTTGATTTAGTTGTGTGTATTCTTTTATTGTGTATTTTTTATATTTTGTGCTTTTATTTATGTTACATCTTTCAATTTTGTCCCCTTATTTGTTCTACATTATTCCCCTGACACCCAGCACTTGTTAGTAACTGCTTCAGGTGGTGACTACAACCCAGAAGGATTAATAAGAAATAGGAAATCCCAAGTTAAAACCTATAATATAATTGATTATATGAATACAAAAGGGGACTCTTAACATCAAAAATATGAGAGGATAATGATTATAAAATAAATAGGTGGATTTTAGAATAGCCTACACCCCAAGATGGACATGAAGTTGCACTTAAAATAATAGTTCCAAAAGATATTGAATTATTTAAGTTGATCAAGGATTGGATAGCTATTTATAAGTTCCCCTATCCATTCACCCTTGGATTGGTTATGAACCCTTAATAGATAAGATGAATAAATAATGATCTCTTCTTAAAAAACTTAGAAAATAATAAAGAAAGTAGGCATAATCTATATTTTGAGTCTACATCAAAAGGGCTATATAAAAAATCTCCACCACAGGGTTTCTAGCCTAGTTAGTAGTGGATCAAGGCCATGAATGAGACTAGAGGCATCTTTATTAGGGCTATGGACACCCATATGATATTAGATCAATTCCTTAGACATTCTCCCCAAGCCATGAAGCCAACAATGCCCCAAAAGAAGTCTATTAACCAGTCCATCCTTGACACTCGAAGGTAATCTAAGAATGAAATGGAATGAAAATCACTTCTCACACATGTTTGTGGGTATCTATAGGTGGATTCTTAGTATTCTTATTGATATTTTGAGACTTTAGTGCCTGATATTTTTTGTGGATGATAAAATACCCCCATAAAATCTTTGTGATGAGTAAAGAAAGAAGAAGAAACTAGTCAGGTTCTAAGTGATTCTCATCAGTTTACCCATAGAATTCATGATTTTTTTGGCCAAAACATCCCTTTTTATATGAAATTTTGGACCCCTCTAAAAATTTCACAATCTAGAGATTTAGAGTTCTTCTTGTTCTCATCTACAATGCCTACTCAAAACTTTAGAGTATACATCACCTTGATTTTCTTTAGGTAGTAATAAACCTCTTTTAATTTATCTAAAACCAAATAAGTAGTGTTTTTTATCTTTTAGTGTATCATGGTGCTAAAATTGTAGGATGATTTTCACTTATATTTCCCAGAGACTAGTTCCTTTCTTAAACCAACAAACTTGTTATCCTCCATAATAACTTGACTCCTTTGTGTATGATGGGTAAGCTTTAATGAATCAGTTTATTTTTATCTTTATTACTTCATTATTTTGTGAATCTCATAGAGCCAAAACCAATGGGAATATACCATGTCAATTAGAGTTATAAAGGCTAGTCCCCTAGACCTATCAAAGATGTTATATCTCAAGATAGCTCGGCCCAATGGGAAATTGCCACAACATTTGGAGTTAGAAAGCCCAATCCCATAGACCTGTTAGAGATGTCAAATCCCAAGAGAGCCTTAATATATGGTAAACTACCATATCATTTGGATTCAAAAATGGTAATCCCATATACTTGTCAAAGATGTTAGGGCCCAGGAGAGCCTAACCTAATGAGAAGTTTCCATGTCATTTATAGTAAAAAAGGCTAGTCCCTCAAACCTATCAGAGATGTTATAACCTAAGAGAGCCTTATTGAAAGGGAAGATCGCATGCCATTTGGAGTTATAAATTATAATACCATAGACCTATTAGAGATGTTAGAGCTTAGGAGAGCTTGACCTAATTTGAAATTTTCATGTCATTTGGATTCAGAAAGGCTAGTCCCTTAGACCTATCAAAGCTAGTAGAACCCAAAAGAGCCCATCCTGATGGGAATTTGCCATGTCATTTGGAGTCCTAAAGGCCAATCCCATAGACTTATATAATATTTTAAATCCTAAGAGATCCTAACCTAATGAGAACCTACCATGTTATTTAGAGTTAGAAAGGCCAATCCCCAAACTTGTAAGAGATGTTAAAACCTAGGAGAGCCCAACAAAATTGGAATCTACCACATCATTTGGAATCATAATGGACAATCCACTAAACCTTTTAGATATGTTAAAGACTAGGATATCCTATTAAAATGGAAATATACCATGTCATCTAGTGTGAAGATGAATTATTTTCCACTTGTGACCTATTATCAACCTAAGTTTCACCCTGTGAAGTAGATTGTCTAGTTCTCCTTCAAACTTAAACTAACATTGGATTAGTCTATAGGTTGTGGGTTACCTATAACTAGAAAAAACCTATATATTATGATGTTATATCATTTTATGTATAAAATTTTAATCCTTTTCCTAAACCTATTTACTTTGGGGGTGAAAATTATTATAAAGATAACTTATAAGGAAATCTACACTAGTGATAGTGATGCACCAATTCTTTAATGATCCTCTCTTATATTTGTCCTAAACACAATTGTGAATCAAAATGGAATAGGTTATAAACTAAAATTTCTTAATAAAATCCTAAACATGATTATTTCAAATGAATTTTAGATAAAAGGTCTATACATGTAAGGCAAAGTAATGGAGATCTATGAAAGACACTACAAACTTACTCACTCTTCAACACAACTTCAATCTCTTAACACTTCATGTGACCTGTAGAGTATTAAAACATAGAATTAGGTGAATTAAAGTAAATAAAAATGAATATGAATATAATTATTATCTATAATTCAAAAATAAATAAGCACACTAACAACCATGAAGAAGTCTACAACAATCTTTTCTCATTAACTCAAGGTACAAGTTACAATTTCAGCATAGTTTTTAATACCAACCCGAGGGATCCAAATCAAGGACATAAGGATTGAATATACATAAAATGAGGATATAATAATATAATAATTATTTTTAGGAGATAATAAAATATCATAAATTTATCATCATTAACTCATACATTACTTCAGTTACAACTAGTTACCAACAGTCCTCAAGAAATCTTTCCATGTTTGATGCTATTAAATGATTTATTATGAATTGAGATTAGGTAGTTGAGGATGTATTTTACTAATTAAATATTATATTTAAGCATTATATTCCTTTATTTTTTCAAATAATTCATATATTTTCCCACTTAAGATTCAATTATGCATGTGATTGACACTTAAGGATCAATTATGCATGTGATTGACACTTAAGGATCAATTATACATGTGATTTCCACTCAAAGATTAGTTATGCATGTAATTTTAACTAAATTATAATTCATGTTGTTTTATTATTATACATTAACTCATTTATCATCCCTTTATGCCAACTTTTATATCTCCTTGTTGACCAACTAGGTCTATTACACCAATTAGGCCTAGTAGCCTAACTCTTAGTACTTGATGGCCATGAAATCCTTCATGAAGCTTTATAAACCTATGAAATAGTGATTTTTATGCATGAAAAAATGTTACACACCATAATATATGTCTCCTTGAGAAATAAACACTTGTAACCTTATCAAACTAGGTGACTAGGCCACCTTTTCTTCCACTCCTACAGACTGGGTGATTAGAAGAGAGTTGTAGAGGCACTTAAATTCAATTATTTTGGACATATGATTAATTTAAGATATATTGTAAATATTTATTCTCTAATAATTTTCATCTTCTTAAAATTCCTTATATTTATCTTTCTACACTTTTTACTTAAAAACACCTATTTTCTAACAAGTTCGTACACCATCTGTATAACAAAGTGTTATGTACATGAGCCTTTATAAGTGTAATAAATTACTTAGGTGATATTCAAGTGATTTAAATATTTTTGGATGCATTTTATTTCAATTCTTTTCAATTAGAGCTTAACTAGGCTTTTAAAGAGGTTTAAGAGTACTCATGACTCTTAACAATGATTCATAATTTTTGGGCATTGAATGTCTGAACCAATGACACAAAACACTAGTATAATAATACCTTTACCTCTCAAAAAGTTCCTATCATCCCATGAAAAATATTCCTACCATGGTGAGCATGTGAAGTCACCTTTCAAGGAAAAAACATGCTTTCTAAGTAGTGTTTGGTGTCTTAAGGCCTAAATGACCAATTATATCATCTTTTATGTAGATAAAAATTGACACACACCCCTCTAACAACCTGATGATGATGTTCATGAATATTATAATTATAATCATGACCCCACCTTGTCTTCTACTTCCCCTTCTGTATGGAACTATCTAATTAATCCAATATACAAGCACATGTATATGCATGGTTCTTAGAATTATAAAATCATTGTGAGCTTAAAATATCTTACTCATTGTACAGAACATGAATAACCTCTATGAGGTCCTTTGGAGTTATGCCACTGGATTGATCAAGTCATCCATATTCTATCTATATGCATAACATTTCTTTTTTGAACACCCAAGCCTATCTATTTAAGGAAACTATCATGAATAATCTAATATATGTTTCTTTCAAGGTTATTTAGGAAGTTTAGGAACCAATATTCATTTTTTAACTCATTGTATATTAAAAGACCAATCATTTTCTTGATTATAGGCTCCAAATAGCCTTATCAAGCCTATTACATACAACATGACTTCTACATGTGCCAACCAATAGGTTGGGATGATGCTCAAGATAGTTAATAAGACCAAAATCATCATTTCATGGCTCAAAACTTATTTATAATGCACCTTGAGGCATATTTACTCCATAAAGTATCCTTTAAGGTTTTATAAGGGTTTTAGGGGTATAAAATTCTTACTAATGATTCATAGTGCACAGACCCCTAATTCAAAATATCTTTCCATGAATTTAAATTATACTAACCCCTTCAACTACCCTGACTATCTTGAGTTACCATGCATAATGTACATCAAGATATGTACATAGTGAAAAGGTGTTTCGATTAGTTGTCTAGACTATATAAGAAAAATGATGGTTTAAGATACAAAATGATAATTCTATTCATATCCCTCACTATAATACTTCCATAAATATTTTAAATTAATATCCACACCATTCCCTATGAACATCAATTTTATATAACCCCTGGATCAGTTTAAAATGGTGGTAGGGTTTCATAGGGGTTTAAGGTATGTCTGCATATGCTAGCCATCAAGGGAATATTGGAATGAAATTCTTAGTGTGATCCATCTCAATAGATGTTTTAAGACTAATAATAACCTTTTTATGCATTACAACCCTTTACATGAAGTTATAACCCCCTATCTTACCTATAGACCTCCAAATAGTCTTCCTAGCTTCTTCAATGACTATCAACAGATTGAGGTCTATCTATGAAAAAATAGTGGATATTTCCACTATTGATATGACATTTATAATAAAATTTAAACTTAAATCCATGCATGACCACAAACTTTACCAATTTTCATAGCTAGATCATGCCTATAGAGGCCTCAAAAGTCATTTTCCCTAAAACTAACTAATTGGTTGCCTGAGTTTTTAAGCTTCATGGGTTCATGACTGAGTTTATTTATTGTTACCTTGTCACTATGGAATAATATTAGCAACAAGGATTTTTTAATGTTATTTCAAACTTATTACGATGGTCCTTATCTTTATTTAGTCACTTCTCAATCCTATACACCCTGTCAAAACACCATTTCTCTTCATTTCATTCAATGCAACTAACTCTACCAATACTGGCTATAAGTGTTGATTGGGGAATTGTAAGTGATTTTATCCATTACACTATCACTTAACAATTTGTGTCTTCCCAAGTCATTGATAACTTTCCTTTCACTTATTTATTTGTTACATTATCTCTTAAAGGGCACTCTTAAGTTCCCACTATCTTCATTTCATACATAGGCCTGTGTACCTTCATGAGTTTATAGACCTTGAGTAGAAGTCATGATCATATTGAAAGTTTTAAGGTATAAATTTATCATTTGAATGTAGAGGTGAATTTCATAAATATTCCTTATTTACTATATTATACCTTGAATTGCATTTTTCTAGTGTATGTGGATATGTCCATATAATTGACCCTAGTATTGGTTGTGTGTGGCCATTTATTCATAGTTATAGGTAGTCATTTTAGGTGTATTGATGTGAGATGCCTAACATGGGGTCATTGAGCCCTGATATTTCATCAAATCCTAGTTTTATCTTGATGAACTTCCATTTATTACCAACTTTGAGCTCTACCTTTCTCACATATCACTTCACATCCCCATGATGGTTATAGATGTGCATACTGTATTTTTGGTTGTGAGAGAGGTGAGTTTTCCCGTGTATTTATTCTAAGAATTTTGAATTTCACTCTCACCTTTAAAATGTTTTTATAAAATTCACTCATCCACCAAACACCTTTGAGCAATAATATTCATCTCATATCTCTAAGTGAGACAAACAGGAATAGTTATAGGTGTTTATTTAAGCCTTGTATGAGATAGTAGGTTGATTGGAACATGAGATGAGTTGGAAATGATATAACCTTTAAACTTTAACCACTCATCTTAAAACCATCTCACCATTAATTTTCCCTAAAATATAGACCTTGATTTCACTTCAAGAAACTTAGTCATAATGAGGATCCAAACTCGATTGTATAGACTAAGATAATTCCAAGTGTAGTACATAAGGTGGATGCCTTATATAGGTTCATGATATTCACTTAGTATTTGAAATTTCCTTAGAGAACATCTTAATATTTCATCCACCCACAACTTTTCCTTCAAGATACTCTCTTGTCATACTGAAGTGACTTCATGATGACTATTGTAGATAGTCATTAGACTATGTGTACGAACTGATGATAGATGGAAGATTGGTCTTAAGATGGAAAAAATTACCCTAAGATCCTCACTGACCCTCTATGATCAAATAGCTTGGAGAAACATTAAATTTCTCATGAGGAGTGTTTAATATCATAAAAACAAGAATTAACACATTACCTTAAACAAATCAAACTTACCTTAACTTATGTTAATAAGGGAAATGTAATGTTTCCTCATAAACCTTCAATAGTCTTATCTATTCATGCTTTAAATCTTCATAGTTTCATTGGTTTTTTCAAATGGTCAAGGTGATCTCATCAAGTATTCTTGAACTCTAAGTTATACCCGTAAATAAGTCATCTACCTTCTCAAGATCTCAGTTTCATAAAATTGTTGTAAGTGAGGATCTATAGTCTTATCATGGCTTAAAGATGTATAACACATATTCATGACTATAATGGTCTCTAACACCTAGACAAATATCAAATAATTGGATTAATGATGTGAAAATGAATAATAATGATATGATGATAATGGAAAATGGAAACTAAGAATGGAGATGGACTGATAAGCTCTCAACTATGGTGAATGGCATTAATAAGACTATGAAATGGGATAAAACATTATGGAGTAAAAATGAAACATGAAACCAATGTCTAGGCAGTCGTGAAGGATCTTAGGTAAGCATAAGATTATTACTTAACCATATATATCATTTTAGATTTCCTTGAACTAGCATGCATTACTAAAAGTGAAACCTAGGAATCGCCAAACTACCTTAACAAATGCTAAGTTTCCTCAACATCTTCTAAACTAGGACTATGAGGATTTATGAGGGAAGATTGATGGTTTTTAAGCCATGAAACTTTAAGGAACTTTGAGGAAATTGAATGAAGGACACTAGCCATGAATGAAACCCTAAAAGTAAAGTCTTAATGAATCTTGACACCCTTAGATCCATCATGAATCATAAAACCTCTCCAACCTACCTATAAATTATAGATTTGGTAGTATATGTGTTATTAAACTCTGTGAAATCACTCATGTTTATCAAACTATTAAGGAAGAAATGAAAGGTCTCTTAAAGACCTGAATAACTAGTATCTATTAGTAGTTTGTTTAAAATAGATAAAAAATTCACAAAAATGTATCACTCTTCTTGCCTTATACAAATGCAAATAGTAATCAAAACCCTTAAGTTCTTAACATTTATTCATAAAGATAGGAAGGCAAAACCAACAAATAATACCTAGATTAGAAGTTCATGAGGTATAGTTTCTCTGGTCAAGAGTTTAAAGTTTTTTTCTCTCTCTACTATATGAACTAAACACAAATCTAAAGTGCTCATGCTATCTACCAATAAACAAGCCATGGAAAACACATCAACTTTGGGCTTCACAAGCCTTCAAAATTTCTAATCTCCTCACTATGTGTCTATAACCAGATCTTCTTGCATCTCTAAGACTCTTAAGTAGATCCATTTAGTACATATCTATACCATCTAAAAACACTATCCAAACCTACAAAATATCCTTCCTTTCCTCTTCTTTCAACTTCAACCCATCTTTATATCACAACATGAAGAACAATACCAATCAAAATAATCTTCAAAGCAAGGGATATGCCAAGGAGAGTAAAAGGTAGCTCCTTTCAGATGTGGGAGCTCTTTTGGTGGATAAAAAACCTTATAATCTCATAGAAGAGACACTTTTCAAAGAAATAATTATGTTACTAAGCAATATTATGACCATGATGGGTGATTAAAAGATATTAGTGATTATTTAAATCATTATAAGGTCAAAAAAAAAATCATTTAAAGACCAAAACCTTCAATTTTAGACCACATACACATAGTTTTACAAAAATGATTGCTAATGAATCTCAAAAGAGTACTTTAAAACCTTCTTAAGGGTTATTCATGAGGATTCTCTATATGTTCATCACCCTTTTCAAGTATTATAGACCACCATGATTGAATATACTAAATATATCAAATAATTGCTTAACGAGTCATCAACCACCATCTTCAACCATCTTAGCTCATTGGGTTTAGATCATAAGACCACTTTAATTCATTTTTAAAGACATCAAAAGATACCTACACGCCATGTGGAGACTTGACACAAGATGAAATTGAGACATGAATATGACAAGACATGAGATTCATAGCTCTTTCACTTGACAACCATTAAATAATCATTTGAATTTCCTTGATTCCTCAAGATACATGAAAACTATGAGTTTTCATAATAGACCAAAGATCCCATACTCAATTTGACACCTTTATAGGACTAAGTATATAAAGTGGTCAACATGACCTAAGAATCTCATTATCTAATTCAAGTGATTAGTCAAGGCTAATTAAAGTGTGCCATATGTCCCTGGGTGACACATCACCTAGTCTAGTGGAATGACATGGAGTATGAAACCATGCCTAGGTGTCAACTGTTAATGGGAGGACCAATATATGGATGACATGTGTCATAAATCAAGAGTTAGGTGAAGGGACTATAAGAGATGTAAATGTGTGCATACCATGTATTAGGAATTAATAGAATGGGAATATGGACCTGATTGAATAATTTTGAAAACATTCCATCACCATTGTTATATCCAGATGGTAGTGGAGGATCATGGGCTCTAAATTCAATTCTATATTTATAAATAAAGGGAAAAAATCTATCCACCAACTCATTTTCAAATTTTTATCAAGTGAGACACTAAATGTCATTAATGTCAGGAGATGTGTACATACACCTATACATCTCAAAGGAGGACTATTAACAATTACCATTGGTACCTTAGAAGAAATCTAAAACTCTTTTATTTAAAATTTACATAGAACCCCTGTATCCCACACATATGACACCCAAATATTTATAATTTTCCCTATGTCCTACTCCAATGGATGTTACATCCTCAAACCTGAAGGCTGATCCTACGTACTAGGACACCACTTTACCTATTGGTTTAACCAAGTAAAAACACTAAAATGATGTATTCAAAGTAATTGAGTAGGTCACCATGGATTCTACCAACACTTATGACCATTTATTTGATTACAAGGATTCCCTTCAGTTTTATAAAAGGTGTAAACTCCATAGGGACATAGCTAAACCAAAAAAATTTACTTGTGTTAACTTGCTAGGTGACATCCTCCAAAAGGATATCCATGTATATGACACTATCAATGATTAGGTGTGTTTACCCACCTCTCAGCACTAGATTTTTTATATATCTAGGAATGCCTTCAAGGCATAGTACTCCCTCCTTGACTAATCATTCTCATATAATGCAACAATAGTGAAGGTCTAGATGAATGATCACCAGATCTATGATGTCCTCTATGACTAGGTTAAGAACCCCAACTCTAAGTGGGTCAACAAATAAAATATCATTACCTACACAATCTATACCTTTTGGGAGGAGGTTTATGTAGGCATGACCCTACTTAACCAACCATTTGGAGAGTTAGACTACTAGCATGTTAATGAGTTATAGGTTCTCCTTCTAGACATGGTCTTATCTCACTTTGACATCCCAAATATTGGAGGCTCAATAAAATTCATGTTGGTACACACCATTTTAGATTCCCAAAATGGGGGAAACTTCTAGATGATGAGATACCTACTTGAATCCATCTATGGGATGTTCTCATTCAAGCCATAAACCTTTCCTATGTGGGTTCCTTATGGCCTAAATATCCACATGGTATTCTACAAGCTCTATGGCCACTAGTTACACTATCATTTTTGGGATGTCTTTGACCACTTATACCTAGTGGTGTACCAAGTAGTCAATAAAGCTACCATGCCCCATCTCTCAAAGATAATTTGGGACTCTAAGATAGCCATTACGGAATACTAGTTGTATAAATATGACAAAGTGATTTGAGTTTTGGAATTCCTCTAAGACCCCTTACACTTGTCATATTATGTGCTTGATAATTTATCAAAATAAAACATCCCCTATTAACTGGTGAATGATATCTTCAGCTTCTACATATAATGTTAGAAGAAGGCATGCCACCTATTCCAAATCAACATATAAGGAAAAATCTATAGGAACTTCCCTTTAATATAGAATATGAAAGCTAGGTGAGATTAATTCACCCTTTCAAAATTAAAGATTTGATAATGAGAACCTAAAGTTGTGATTTAGGCCCTTTTGGCACAATAATCAATTTGGCTCAACATAAACTATGACCATCAAGCTGAGGATGATGATGAACTCTATTTGAATGCCAACAATGACCAAGATGTGTTATCTTAGATAGTATCAAAGAAGAAGAATAAAGGTAAAAAGGCTCAAGTATGCCCCTCTACAACTCCTCCATATCTTGCTCAATTCGTGGAGGACCCAAATCCAATAGCTCCAACCATCTCTTATAGAATATTATAGGGCATCCTGGTGTCACCCAAAATTTCTCACATGAACTTTTGGGATACCCCCATTTAATTTTTTTCTTTTATCTTTTGAAATTTAGTTGTTCTTATTTAAAATTAGTCCCCTAAAAAATACTTAGTCTTTAGTTGTTTTCATTATGGTTGCTTTCATTCCCAATTGCTTCAAAAATTACTCTAAAAGGTTTAAAATGTTTACCCAAGGCCATCAATGAAAAACCCATTTACTCATATTTTCAAGAAGATTAAAAAGCTAAGTGTTTAAGCTCACTTCTAGGCCAACTTGGGTTCTCTGAGTTACTTTACTTATCAAGTGGAAATTAAGTGATCATCACAAACCTGAGTTGTACCATCTAGTTTAAATTAGAATTATCAAATAACTTTACTTTTCATTAGAATCCAAGTAAATTAGATCCATAAACCCATAGAACACTAACTAAAGAAAACTAGGTTTTAAAATTAACTTCACTTTCTCAAAGATACAAGTAAAAGTAATAAGGGTCTGCAAGTTCGAAGCACTCTCAAGCCTTGACCAAATCAGAGTTATGAGTTTACTTTACTTCAAAAGAAAAAATAATTAAATTAGTCCATAAAGCCTAATGAAAATCCAAGTGCTTGCATGGATTCCCTCACACATGTCTCCTACTTGTCATTAATGCATTGGTTAATATAAATATTTTTGAAAATCCACCTCATTTGTTACCTAGAATTTGAGTTATTTGACTAAGTTACTACCCCTACAAACCCTAAGTGACATTATTTAAGCTTCTAGAGTGATTTTAGATCAAACCCATCACAACCCATTTGTGTTTAAGGTATGTATATCATTTCCCTTTGGTTTTCATGTCTTCATTTTGGATGTTTTCTTCTCATTTTTCCACTGGTAAGATTCATGTGCCACTTTTAATGTTTTATTTGATATTTCTCATTTTTAATTGAATTTAAATGTTATTTTTACATGCAAAGTGTTGTAAAAACCCTGTAAGAGTTATCATAACATTTATCATGAAAAATACTAAGAAAAGCCTCAAAGAATGGGAAAACCTAGCAAAAAATCTAGTTTTCAACCTAGTTGAAAACTTCACTGTTGAAATAGTAGGAAACCTAGACTCCTAATTACTTATTACTTACCCAAAGTCTTAACCCTAAGATACTAGCCTCAATAAATCCAATATCTCAAGTACTTTGCCTACCTACACTTCTCATTACTACTTATTTTCCATAGAATTTTAGTTACTCATCACTTTTACTTCTTTAGGTTTTCTAGCATGAGTTACTTATCTTAAGAAACCCAAAGTCATAAGCCTCTAAAAACATGGTGAACTACCCAAGAGAGACCTAGAATCCACATAACTTACTACTTACTCAGAGTCTTGAATATAAGTAACTTGATATCATACATTTGAAGTTATAAACTGAGAGAAACCTAAGTTGTCCATGCCTATTATTTATTACTTGCTTGGATTCTTGAATACTTAAGACTTGTGGATTATCTAAACCAACTAGGAGTTGTGATACCCTATTACTTACTATGATTTACTTGGATTTATCAAGGCTCTCTATTGCCTAAAATCTAAAGTTTGCTTAGAAGTATTATTTGAGGCAACAACTTGATTCATTTCTTCAACCTTTTCTAAACTAGTAGGAGTAGTCACTAAGTGTTCTACAACACTTGTCAAGTTTTTCCAGAGTTAAACAAAACACATGTCAAGATCAAAAGGATCAGAGGAAGAAATAGCTAGAGTATAATTACAATAAATATCAACTTTAATTAAATAAGTCCCTGAGTTAGCACTTAAAGAAATCCATGGGCTAAGTAGGAAGATTAGGGTAAAAGTAGAGAAAGTGGTGAAGTAATGGGAACCAAAAATGAAGTATGAATACAAAAGATACCCCATTAAGTCCAATTTTGTATCCAAAATGTTAGAAATTAGATATGGGGAATATGTCTATAACTGAGTTATTGGAGAGATATAAAATTATCATTATGACTCCATTCATGTAAGCAATGACCAACAGTGGAATCTTGCAAGCTACAACTTTCCAAAGTTCTACAGAACTACCTGAGTTTGTCCTAAAATGTGCCAAGTGCTATGACTCTCTCACCAAAATAGTGAAGGACACTTCAGGTAATGTGGTAATTAGGCTTGATGTTTACTATTTTGACTAATATTTAAATATTATAGCAAAATCCAAAGTTATATATTTATCAATGGAGAAAGCCAAGAATCTATGCGAAAGATAGACACTAGAATGTATTAAAGTAATTAACACTAATTATCTAAGGAAAGTTAAGCAACCCTTAAGGTACCCAAAAATAGATAGTAAGGTCTGACTTTATCTAAAAAGTTGATGATATTACCTAGTTATTGTGAAAAATAAATGGAGAGAAGAATGATAAGTGTATTTCAACTTGTATGTATGCATACATCAAGGTCATTGCTATCAACTAGAGATATATAATGATTGAATGGTTGAGATTGATAAGTGATAACATTAATCACCAACTGAGTCAAGTTTTGACAACTTTTAACTTCAAGATGACTTCATACTTGGTATATGTAGCAACATCAAGTGGATATTTCTCTAAATTAACTAAAAAAGGAACATTGGCATTAGTGCCTATATATGAATATTACCCCCAATTGGTTCTCTCTAAGTACTTCAAACATTATAAGAAGGTAAATGATGGGTTCTTCTATGAAATCATTTTCAAGTTAAATGTGGCTTGGAATCACAAGAGAGTATCTGATGTAACATGGGAAGCAGTTTCCCAATTTGGATGCATTTTCATTTGGTTTTTGAACTTCAAATACATCAGAGTTGGTAATTTCTTGAGTACACTAGTCAAATTGCTAATGTATCTTAGTGATAAATGGATTCTTATGGAATTATATAGGTAACTAGTTGATTTGCATGATTTAAAGTCAAAGATTCACCATCTTACTATCAATTTTCCTATTATTATTGGTCATTATCATTGTTCCAACATTTAAAAAGCTAAGAACATTAAAAAGGAGATGTACCACAACTACAATCAAACCCATTTTGAGGATAGAGAAAAAATTTATTACAGAGAAGTAGCTCATAATATAATTTCTCTTTACTATATGCATATTCCTACAATTTAATACTTTTGCATTGATTGTAGGGATGATTTTTATGTAAGAAGAAGAGACAATAGTAGAATTACTATTTAAAAGGTTAATATTTTTGATCTAGCAACAATTCCAAAAAACATGGAGGATGATGGAACTATAACCAGTTATGCCTACTATGCAGCAGGAGGGGATAATGCCCCACTTCTAGAGATTATTTTTGGAAAAGACTAGGTTAAAACTATTACAAATAGAACTTATATATTCCTTGACATTAATTTTACATGGATTCTTATTAAGGGATATTTCATGAAAGAATTGATGATTGAAACTTCAAGAATAAGTCAAAAGAGGAAGATAATTCAAGGAGAAAGTAGTTAAGTGCATAAGAAATTGAAGTTGAAGAAGAATGTTGATGAAACTTAATCTGTAGTGAAATATAAAGAAATAACTCAACCAGATATCACCATACCCCCTTTGGTCACTTTTAAAGATACTTCTCCACATATCATTCATACTTCTACTATACCTACCACAAATCCATCAATATTCATGCAACCTACAAAATATCATAGCATCAAACCTCCCTATAAGACCATTTAAAATAAGACTAATGTTTCTTCTCCTCTTCTTCCTCCATTTTATCCACCCACTGCACCACTTTCACCCCCTTTAGATGATAAACCAAGCACTCAGAAAGAGCTAGAATAGGTAAATATTGAAAAGTGACCTCATCTCAGGAGGTATTACAAGAAAATAAAAAGGAAATGGTTGAACCTCATAAATAAATAGATGTAGAGAATGATAAGGATAAGGAAGTAGAGAAGGAGAAGGAATTAGTGAAATAGAAAAATAAAGAAGCTGAGAAGGACGTAGGGAAATAAAAGGATAAGCAAGTAGTTCATAATATAGTATAATATGTTTTATATGCACAAGAAGATCTTTCCTAAGACTTAATACTAATAAATAATCAAGTGGTTGTACATTTATTTACTCCAACAAGCATCGGCTTCTCATCCTGGTTACCATTGTAAACAATGTATAACAACAGAGAATTAATAAATTTAGAGCAGATTGATTTGCATCTATTAAAGAGTCTTAATCAAAAAGGAAAGAAGCCCAAGGGCACTAAGGTAACTTCCAAGATGATAATTAAACATTTAAGGTAGAATTTTTTAGAAGTATCCATTTCTCCTAAGGGTAAGGGTAAAGATGAAGTCATTGAACAAGACTAAACAGTCATGAAAATACCCCTTAGAGAAGTTACCATAGAAGGTTTAAAGTAAGATAATCAGACTTTGATTAATACTTTGTTAAAATATATTGATGAAGAAAAATCTAACAAAGCCAAATTCAAGGAAAAAATTACAAAGTTGTGTGAAATAATTTCCAAAGTGGCAAGATCCATTCATCAACAATCAATTCTTTCAAGTGATTCAATTGGTCAGCACATAATAATTGAGGTAGAGGAAATTGGATATAAGGCTAAAGTCATTCATAAATAGATATAAAATATGCTATAAATTTCTCAAAATCACTTTATTTAGGTCCTAGGTATTCATGCTGATATTGAAAATAAATTAGCACAAATAAAAGTAGTAATGAAAGAAATAGAAAATGAGAATGGAATTTTTGAGTTGCAACAAGCAAGTCTTCAAAAAATAAACACTTTGAGTGAGAAAGTTTTAATTGAAGAATAGATTGTTTCTAAAGGGTCAATGAAGAAATCAAAATAATAGGAGTACCTCTTATCTTTTTGCTTGCATATTCTTAGGGCCATGCTTGAAGAAATGAAGAATTTAGAAGAAGATGATCATAATGAAAAAATAGATCTAAAAGTTTGCATCTTTGGTCTCACTAACATTTGGTCTAAAAAAACTCTAAGAACATCTAAATAATTATATCAATAGTTAAATCAATTAATTGAAAAGGTCACAACTTATTTAACAGAAAAATCTATAAAGGAGTTAATCAAGTGTCAAAAATAAATCAAGAGGCTTGAACCAAGACTTGAAAGGGTAAAAACTTATTGCAATAAACTAGAAAAATAAATGTTAAGATATGAAATTGAAAGGAAATCACTTGCTAAATCAGATGACATAGTAACATAGTTCATGATGTCCCAACATATCAAATATAGAGAAAAAAATTTTGACTTAATAAATTATATAAATATATGTGCATGCCTCTGTGGTTGAGGATGGTAATTTTGGAAAAGCAATTGTAACTGAAGCAAGAGAGTTTAATCAATCTAAAACTTTATGTTTAGATTTATGAGTTTTTCTTTTGTATTAAATTGGTTTAAAATGAATAAGAAGGATGTTGATTTCTATGGAACTTTTCATCTCATGAGATCATTTGATGGATTTATGAAGATTAAAATGGTAAACTTTGTGTTATCTTTAAATCTAAATGTGAATTCCAAACTTTCTTAATCATTTTCTAAAAAGATTATCATATTTTGAATGTTTATTTACCTATACAATTTCAATAAGATTTGTAAAACTAATTATTGTGAAGTGAAACTTCTTTCTTCTCAAATATTTTAGTCTTTCATTTTTTATTTCTCAAAATTTATTTACACATTCTCTAAAATAGCTGCTTACTTGCTACAAAATCACTTTATTATGGTTCATGAACTTTGTGATTAAAGTAATACCTCAAAATAAGATAACTTGCACATAATTTGTATAATCTATGAATAATTAAGAGTTGCTAATAATTATAATTAAATAGATATAACCATACAAGAGCTTCATCATTAAATGAAGGGGATTCAATCCCATGATTTCCTAGGTACTTATGATACCCTACATAATATATAGCCAATAGTTTTTGGTGACTCTGTTAGGGAACTATGAACTTAACTCCCATAACTAAAATTAGCTTACTCAAACAAGTCATGATAGGCATAGATTGATGTCCAATTCTCCAAAAAAATCCCAAATTTTACAAATTTCTATCTAAAATGTTGCATGCATAGAAATGGCACACTTGTCTATTTAAAACTCCTTGTTTTGAAGTTAACTTTACTTGCTAAAAAGAGACATGTCAATTTTTATTGAATTTCTTCATGTCTAGAAGCCATGATTTGTTTTATGCCTTATTTATCTTAAACTCACTGAATGTTAAGGAACTACCATCTAAGTATTTGTGTATAAACCAAATTACTTGAGTAAATCCTTAGAATATTTTTTTGCTTCAAACTAGAAAATAGACCTTTCACCAAAGTAAGAAGAGCTTAAGGCCAAATAGATGACTTTTTCAAATTATAAGAACATTTTAATTTTAGCTTTCATTTCCAAGATAGAACTAGAAGATCTATCCTTTCACCCATGAGACAAGCACAAACTTCTGTGAATTAGATTTAGCACAATTCCTTAGGAATAATCCAACCCACAAACCCTCATTTCCTTATTCCCAAAAGAATGGCGCTCCCACTTCCTATTCCTTAAGAGGAAATGATTGGACCTCTGAATTTGACTCCTCTCCATGATTTGTAAAGGGGTCAAGAAAGAATTTTCCAAAGCTCACAAGTGATGGAAAATAGAGTCTAGATGAGCACTTGGTTGCCTTTTTTTTATAGACTATAGAGTAATTGGTGTTAAACATAAAGATGTCTCAGTTAGACTCTATATTAAGACTTTGCATTACTTAACTATAGAATGGTTTTACCATTTGGTTCTTGACACTATATTTAGTTGGTCCACTATGCATGATCAGTTTGAAAAGAGATTCAAAGCTACAGAAGATTCACATATATTGCTCACCCAATTAACTCAGCTCAAAAAATAATCACATGAACACGTGATATTTCATTACAAAGTTTAATAAATTAATCTATAAAATCCCTCAAGCTACTCTACCTACTAAAAATAATCAAAAGTTTTTCTTTATCAATGCCTAGTTACCAGAAGTCAATTATCAGCTGCATAGAGCACATCTGGTTGATTTATTAGTAATTCAAAATCTTGATACAACGGTTTAATATGACTTGATAATAAATAGAAAGATCAATAAAATGACTTATAAGGGTGATTCCTCTACTTCAAATACATCATAGAACATTGATCCCCTATTATATAAGTTGGATAATGACGTGATACAAATCAAAATATAAATTACTCAAGGTAATCATGTCACTCCTACTAGGAATGCACCTACATATAATTTTAATAATCAGAGTAGGAACCACATTACTATTCCTACATAAAGACTGGAAATTGAAGATGCTCCCAAAAATCACATTAAGATGAATGAAGAAGATTAGATGATTGAGATACTCACAAAGTCTTGTTGATGAAGATGACTTTGTAGATCCTGCTAATGACTCCAACATAGGATACCTTGAATATCAATCAAAAAGTGATTATGAAGAAGAATTTGAAGAAGGTAATAATCACTCTTTTATAGTTTTTATAAGGTCACAAACATAGCCAGATGGTGAAAAACCTTCTAAATAAAAAGAGAAAAAGAAAGGAAAACTAGATCAGATGTAAGCATTCTTGAAATAGGTAGTCCTCTGCCTTCTTCTCTTACTCCAAAAGATAAGTATGTAGCTTCTTCTTCTCAAACTCACAAGCTAGTAACTTATAATTCTAAAGATAATCCTACTTTTTCAACATCCATTCCCTCTTTTGACATAATTGATCACATAAATAAAACCAAAATTCAAATGTTAGAAGTCAAATACTTGATTTTTTATCTAGATTGGATGAATAGAATAGTCAGGTATGTTCAAACTAAAGGGTTAAAAAATATAGCTAATACATCTAAAGGTATCTTACCTACCCCAAACAAGCCTCACATCAAAATAATGCTACAAGTTCTTTGCCCATGTCTACTTCTACATCTAAAATGATAGAGCCATTTTATGTCTCTCTCTTGATCAATGAATTCAAATTTAATCAAATGTATCCTAGACTCTTAAGGCTTTGATAATGTTATGCCAGATAAAGTAGTTGATGCCCTCAACCTCAATTTGACTAAGACAATAGGTAGATGTTACTCAATGGAGAGATAAGTTCCCCTAATTGGATAGATCAAGGATGCCCAAGATGTCTTATCATCTTTCCTAGATAAAAGGCTCAAAATGACTATTCTGGTAGTAGATATTCTTGTCTCTTATGAAATGTTGCTAAGTAGAAACTTCTAAAAATATATGGGTGGAGAAGTCAAGATGGATTGGTCATGTGCTCACATTCCAATAAAAGGAGTAAATTAGAAACTTAAACCCAAAAATAAGTCCAAGTATACAATTTCCAAGTCTGATGATCCAAGATCATAGATTCCTTTTGAAGAATCAGACCATGAATTTTATTACCTTGAATTAGGAAAGGAAATTCAAGAACTAGAGATACAAGAATAAGAAGATAAGATATGGACTCTAAATTTTGATGGTAGCCACATTTTTATTAGTTTAGGTGCTAGGGTGGTATTGATATCACCTAATGATAAAGTATTTCCTTATTCTTACAAACTTGTGTTTGAAAACACTAACAACACAATAGAGTATGAGGCACTATTGTTGGGACTTCAAAAAGAAAAGAAAAAGGGAGTGAAACTTATTAAAGCACAAGGAGATGTTGGGTTAATAGTAAGGCAAATTCATTGCCAATATCAAGTAAGGAAAGACAAGCTAAGGCACTATCATGATCGAGTTTTGAGTGAAAAACTTGATTTTATAGTTTTCTAAATCAACTCTGATCCTCATGATCAAAACTCTAGCGATGATTATCTTACAGTCACTACATCTCTACTCAAACCAGATCAACCACCCATGCTTTTTCAAGAAGGTGATTATAGATTAGAAATGGTTTTACATCCAAAAGTTGTAGAAAATGTCAATCAATGGAAAGTTTTCAATGATAACAAGTAGACAGATACATTTATTGAGTATCAAGATAACTTTAAGGAGCTATAATTTAAAGGAAGTAGTTCACTTCCATGCTAGATGACAACATGTATTACTAACCCTGAGCTTATTGATAGTCAAGATATAATTCAATTAAATGGAAATAAAATCCCTAAAGGGTTAGTTTCTTTAAATAGATCTTTGATAAGCATGATTAGTTTCTAAATAAGAAGAAAGAATATTGTGATAGTTCATCTCTAAAAGTACAATAAACTAATTTGGGAAATGAAGAAGAGCCTAAGATGGTCAATATTGGAAAATGTTGTTACCAAGAATAAAAGGAAGCATTTATTGAGCTTCTCAAAATGTATATTTATGTGTTTTCATGGTCCTATAAAGACCTAAACACCTTCCATCTAGATGAGATGCAACACTATATTCCATGATAGCCAAAAGCAAAGCCTTTCAAGAAAAATCTATGCCATCATAACCCAACCATCTCATGTACTATTTATGCTAAAATACAAAATATTATTGATGATAAGATCATTTATCCAATTCATCATTCAGAATGGCTAGCTAACATTGTCCCAATGAGAGAAAAATAGATAAATATGCCTATGTGTTAATTTCTATAACCTCAACCAAGCTTCTCTACAAGATAATTATCCATTGTCCATTATGGATCATACCTTGCAAGTTGTTATAGGTTTAGATATGGTGTCCATGTTAGATGGTTTCTAAAGGTATAATAAGATAAAAGTGGTAGATGAGGATTAATACAAGACAATTTTCACAACACCATGGGGGATGTTTGCCTATCAGAATATGCCTTTTCAGTTTATCAATGCTGGAGGAATTTTTTAGTGAGAAATAGATCTAGAATTTGCACATCTAAAAAACAAGAGTATAGTGGTATACATTAATTACTTGATAGTCTTCTCCAAGCAAAGAGGTAATCATATGATTGACTTAGAAGAAGTTATCATCTAGTGTAGGAGACATGGGATTTCTCTAAATCCCAAGAAATCAATATTTGTTGTGACTAAAGGGAAACTTCTTGGTCACATTATCTCAAAGGAATGAATGAATATTAACCTAGAATGCATGAAGGCCATACAAATTCTATCTTTACCTACTTCTAAGAAGGGTATACATTTCTTCTTTGGCAAGGTCAACTTTCCCAGAAGATTCATTCTTGACTTTGTTGAGTTGACTCACCACATCTCTAATATGATGAAAAAGAATCAAGAATTAAAATGGAATGTCGAAGGTAAATTGGTGTTTGAAAGGATTAAAGTAGCTATAGTTCAAGCTCTAGTGCTAGTTTCCCTATATTTTAGTAAGGAATTCATTCTTTATTGTTATACTTCTGAGCACACTATGTCATCTATACTCCTAATAAATAATGATAAAGGAATTGAATATCCTATAGATTTCATGAGTCAGTCATTAAAAATATTTGAACTAAAGTACACATAGATGGAAAACACACCTTTGTTATAGTCAAATAATGTAAAGCTTTTAGGTATTACATTTTATCTTCCCATACTAAAGTTATGTACCTAACACTACAGTCAAATCAATTCTAATGCAATAAGATCTAGGATTATTGAGAGGCACCTAGGTAGTTAAGGTGCAATATTTTGATCTTCATATCAAACCAACGAAGCTAGTAAGAGGAAGAGGCTTGTGCCAATTGATGACAAAGAGAAAACTTGATGATATAGATACGATGAAACCTTAACTTCGAGCTGAATCAAATGAATATTTGTCTATGGTGTTTTTTTTTAT
Source organism: Torreya grandis (assembly GCA_037957365.1). NCBI lineage: Eukaryota > Viridiplantae > Streptophyta > Pinopsida > Cupressales > Taxaceae > Torreya > Torreya grandis. The sequence continues at coordinate 1,029,329 of JARHVA010002130.1, read as the reverse complement.
CTTATTGATGAATGATAAAATAAGATTACTTACTTCTTGACCTATGGAGAATGCCCAACTAATCTTAAACACAAGGAAAAATGTACCAACAAGCTAAAGTTGAAATATTATGTCCTTTAGGATAATGGTTTGTAAAAAATAAGAATTGATGGTGTCTTCCTCTATTATGTTGATAAAGAGTAGCAAAGGAGACTACTAAAACAATTCCATGATAAATCATGTGGAGGTCACTTTTTAGTATGAGTCACAACACACAAAATCTTAAGAGTATGGTACTTCTAGACCACTATTTCCCAAGATAATTATAATTGTGTTTCTAAATGTCAAGCATGTCAACACTTTGTGGGACATGTAAATTTCCTAGCATTACCATTAAAACAAGTCATAATCAATGAACCATTCCAATAATGTGGCATGGATTTTATTGGTGTGTCAAATCCTTATTCAAGTATTGGACATTGTTATGTCTTAACTACAATTGACTAATTTAAAAAGTGGGTAGAATCTATTCCTATCAAGCATGCCACTACAAAAGTAGTATGTGATTTCATCAAAGAGAATAACATAGTAAGGTTTGGTGTCCCACATAAGATAGTAATAGATAATGCATCCAAATTTTATTCAATGAAACTAATTGATTTATGTTACTCATATGGAATAGATCTAGTTCATGATTCAAATCACTATCCTCAAGGGAATGGTCAAGTTTAATCAAGTAACAAGAAATTGATGAACATCATTCATAAGTTGGTGGATAATAATCAATGTACATTTCATAAGAAGTTATTTGATGCACTGTGGGATGATATAATTAATCCAAATAAAGCCATTAGCATGTCACCTTTTCATCTACTATATGGAACAAACATCAAGATACCAATCACCATAGAGTTGATTTCTTTGAAATTGTCTAAAGCTATTGAAGATGCAACTTATCAAGATTCACTTGAGAAGAGGATTATGTTTCTCACTGAACTGCAAGAGGCTCATACTCAAGTTGTTGATCGACTGATTGACCATGAAATAAAAATGAAGAATATCTTTGATAAGAAGGTTCGAGATAAATAGTTTGAATTTGGTGACTTGGTCCTTCTATGGGATAAGTCAAATGAATAAAAAGGGAATCATGGCAAGTTTGACTTCCTATGAAAATGGCCTTTCAATATAAAGAAGATTGCTAGAAGATATAGCTTCATCCTATCTTATCAGGATGGAATTGAACTACTGGTACCTTTGAATGGGTAGATTTTCAAGATATACAAGACTTGAGAAGTAGGGTAACACCTCTATGTATATAAATAAGTTTTCAATCTATATTTTATTTAATTTTTTTATTTCTCTATCTGTTTCTTTGTTCTTTAGTTTTTCATGATTGAGTTTTTACATGAATCCATGCCCAATAGACAAGACTCAAAACTAGAGATACTGAGATCTCATCCTTGTTTTATTTTCTTTCTAATAGAAATAAATATGTCCCTAATTGGAGCTAGTTGGTGTCACCAAAAAATTCTCACATGGAATTTTTGTATTTTATATTTTGAAAGTTAGTTTTTCTTGTTAAAACTCAGTCCCCTAAATAAGAATTAGTATTTAGTTGTTTTCATTATGGTTACTTTTTTTCCCAATTACTTTAAAAATTATTCTAAAAGGTTGAAAATGTTTTCCCAAGGCCATCATTAAAAAACCCATTTGCTTATCTTTCCAATAAGATCAAAAAGCTAAGTTTTTGAGTCCACTTCTAAGCCAACTCAAGTTCTCCAAGTTACTTTACTTATCAGGTGTAAAGTAAGTGGAATCATTATTATGTATTTCTTACCCAGAGTCTTGACCTTAAGCTACTTCCCTCAAGAAATTTGAATCTCTCAATAACTTTACCTACCCAAACTTCTCATTATTTATTATTTTCCCTAGAATTATAGTTACTCCTTACTTTTACTTCTTCAAGTTTTCAAACCCAACTTACTTGTCTTAAGAAACCCAAAGTCATAAGCCTCTAGAAATCTGGTGAACTACCCAAGAGAGACCAGGACTCTTCATAACTTACTACTTACTCAAAGTCTTGAATATAAGTAACTTGATAATATAAATTTAAAGTTAAAATCTAAGTTAAAATTGAATTTATCCATGCCTATTATTTGTTACTTGCTCAGATTCTTGAATACTTAAGAATTGTAGATTATCTAGACCAACTAAGATTTGTGATACCTTATTACTTACTATGAACTACTTGGAGTTCTCAAGGATATTTATTTCTTGTTTCTTAGAAGTATTGTTTGAGGTAACAACTTGATTCATTTATTCATCCTTTTCTAAACTAGTAAGAGTACTCACTAAGTGTTTTAGATTACTTGTCAAGTTATTCCAAAGTTAAATAGAACAAATGTTAGTATTACAAGGTTCAAAGGAAGAAATAGATGGAGTAGAAGTATAAGAAACAATAACTTTACTTGATATGTACCTGAGTTAGCACTTGAAGAAATCCCTAGGCCAAGTAGGAAGAGTACGGAAAAAGAAAAGAAAGTGGTGAAATATTAGGAACTAAAGATGAAGTGTGAATACAAAGAATAACCCATTAAGTCTAGTATTATATCTAAGGTGTTATAAATTAGTGACATAGATATGGGGAATGTGTTCATAAATGAGTTATTAGAGAGATCCAAAACTATCATTAAGACTCCAGTCATGCTAGCAATGACCAATAGTGGAATCCTACAAGCTACAACTTTCCCAAGTTATGCACAACTACTTAAGTTTGTCTTAGAATGTGCTAAGTATTATGACTCTCTCACTAGAACAATGAAGGACACTTCAGGTAATGTGGTAATTAGGCTTGATGTTCAATACTTTGACTACTATTTAAATATTATAACAAAGTCTAAAGTTATATATTTATCAATGGAGAAAGCCAAGAGTCTATGGGAAAGATAGACTCTAGAGTATATTAAAGTAATAAACACTAACTATCTGAGGAAAGTTAAGTAGCCTTCAAGGTTCCCAAAATAGATAGTAAGGCCTAACTTCATCTAATAAGTTGATGATATTACCTAGTTATTTTGTAGAATAAATGGAGAGAAGAATGATAAGTGTTTTTCAACTTGGATGTATGCATACATCAGGGCCAGTGATGCCAACTAGATCTCTACAATGATTAAATGGTTGAGATTGATAAGTGATAACATTGATTACCAGTTGAGTCAAGTGTTGATAACTTTTGACTTCAAGATGACTTCATACTTGGTATGCGTAGTAACATCAAGTGGATCTCTATCTAGAAAGGAACATTGACATCAATGCATATATATGAATATTACCCCCAATTGGTTCTCTCTAAGTATTTCAAACATTATAATAAGGTAAATGATGGGTTATTTTATGAAATCATTTTCAAGTTAAATGTGGCTTTCAAACACAAGAGAGTATTTGATGTAACATGTGAAGTAGTTTCCCGATTTTGTTGCATTTTCATTCAGTTTCTCAATTTCACATATATTATAGTTGGTAGTTTCTCGAGTACACCAATCAAATTGCTAAGGTATCCCAATGATAAATGAATTCTTATGGAGTTGTGTAGGCAACTAGTTGAGTTGCATGATTTATAGTCAGAGATTCACGATCTTGCTATCATTTGTCCTATTGTTATTGGTCATTATCATTGTTCTAAAATTTAAAAATTTAATAATATGCAAAAGGAGATGTACCACAACTATAATCAAACTCATTTTAATCTAACAAAAAAATTTATTACATAAGAGTAGATTAAAATACAATTTATCTTGAGTATATGCATATTCCTATACTTGAAGAATTTTGGATTGATTGTATAGATGAGATTATGATGTAAGAAGAAGAGACAATAGTAGAATGACTATTGAATAGTTTCATAATTTTGATCTATCAATAATTCCAAAAATCATGGAGGATGATGGAATTATAACGAGTGATGCCTACCATGCAACAGGAGCAGATACTTCCCCACATCCAAAGATTTTTTTTGGAAAAGACCAATTTAAAACTATTGTAGATAGAACTTATATGGACCTTGCCATGACTTCTACATGGATTATTAATAAGGTATATTACATGAAGGAATTGATGACTGAAAGTTATAGAATAAGTTAGAATAGGAAGATAATTTAAGGAGAAAGCAATCAAGTTTATAATAAATTAAAGTTGAAGAAGAATGTTGATGACACTTACTCTATGATGTAAGATAAAGAACCAACTTAGATATCTGTCACCATACCCCCTTTGGTCACTTCCACATATACTTCTCCACCCATCATTCCTACTTCTACTACACCTATCATGGATTCATAAATACTCATGCCACCTCCAAAATATCATAGCATTAAACCTCTTGAGAAGCACATTTAGAAGAATATTGATTTTCCTCTTCTTCTATTTTATCCACCTACTGCTCCACCTCCACCCCCTTTAGATGATCAACCAACCACTCAGAAGGATCTAGAATAGGTAAATACTAAAAAAGTGACCTCATCTCAGGAGGTATCATAAGAAAATCCAAATGAAATGGTTGAACCTAAGAAAGAAAGAGGAAGAAAAGGATAAAGAGAAGGAGAAGTAGAAAGAGAAAGAAGTAGAGAAGGAGAAGGAAATAATGAAAGAGAAAAAGAAAGAAGTTGAGGAGGCATAAAAAGAAAAGGATGAGAACATAATGTAGTATAAGATGTTTCAGATGCACAAGAAGTTCCTTCTTGGGACTTAGTACTAAGAAACAATCAACAATAAGTGGTTGTACATTTAGTTACTCTAATAAACACAAAATTCTCATCCTGGTTAGCATTATAAATAGTTACTAAGACTAGAGAAGAAATAAATTTGGAGGATATTAATTTTCATCTATTAAAGAGTCTAGATATTAAAGGAAAGAATCCCAAGGGTACTAAGGTAACTTCCAAGCTGATAATTGAACCTTTAGGGTTAAAGTTTGTAAAAGTATCCATTCCTCCTTAGGGTAAGGGTAAATATGAATTCATTGAACAAGACTTAACAGTCACAAAAATACCCCTTGGAGAATCTACCATAGAAGGTTTGAATTAAGATACTCATACTTTGATTAATACTCTATTCAAAAAGCTTGATGAAGAAAAACCTGACAGAGCCAAATTGAAGGAAAAAAATACAAAGTTGTGTGGAATAATTTCCAACGTGGAAAGATCCACTTCTCAGCAGTCAATTCTTATAGGTGATTTAATTGGTCAGTAAATAATAACTGATGTAGAGGAAACTAGAGATAAGGCTAAAGCCATTGATGAATGGATAGATAAAATGCTACAAAATACTTAGAAGTACTTTCTTGAGGTCCCAAGTATTCATGATAATATTTAAAATAAATTAAAATAAATAAAGGTAGTAATGAAAGAAATAGAAAGTGATAATGGGATTTTTGAGTTACAACTTTAGAAACCTAAATCTAGCCATTGATAACCCCCAATCAGGGTTTTGGCCAATTTACAACCAAAATGCACAATTTGGCCTAAAAATACTAAAACATACTAAATGATGTGAAACTAACATATTCAAGTGTCGATTTTGGCTAGGGTATCACTAAATGGGGTAATGTAATTTATGGGCTAGCTAACTTTGATAAGATCATTCTGAGTTAAAATGTCAATTTTGCACTTGGGTGCTCTAAATTTCTCTTTCCTATCAAATATTATGCATGAGACACATGCATTTGTTATTTTATATTTATAACATCCTAAATGGGAATATTGTTCTAATGCATCTGACATTGACTTCTAATTCCAATCCAATCAAATTTTGGACCAATAACAAGGCATTCTTATCAATCTAAGTAATTTGTGAACAAAGTAATTAATCATTATTAAGAGCTAATTAACCAAAATCAAGGCCTAATAAAAAATTCCATGGAAACTTGTTGAATACTTATTTTAGGAAATGAATATTGAATATTTGCATCATCAATTGACCTCATTTCTTGGGAAGACATCCCTAGGCCATAAATGCCACAAGTATTAGGATTCATGCCCTCCATGCCTCTTAATTTCCCCTTATTCTAATGTCATGATGAGAATAATTATAAACTTAATTCCAAAAATTGAATTAATCCTCAACCACACATATCAATATCAAGATGGGTGGTTCAACTTAATTCTAGACATTTGTAAAAAAATATAAATACGAGGCCTTACCACATCATTTTTATGACTTGAGAATGCAAAGTTATAATGTAGGATTGGTTCTAAAAGCTTCATGAAACTAGTGTTACCATGAAAAATTTATTCGAAGCCAATCCAAGCCACAATCCAAAGGTGCCAAGGAGAGATGGAGGTAGCCAAGATTCCATTTCTAAGGACTTCATGAGCACAAGCTGAGCAAGCCACCACTACAAAGGCATTTGGAGCATCCAAGGGAGGTGAAGGAATTCTCATGTTTTATTTCTTACTTTTTAGTTGTGTTTTTCATTTATTTTTGTTAACTAAGCTCTCCCTAGTGTCTAGGCCTATATATGTTATGGTATTAGTGTGTTTATTTCATTTTGAAACTAACACCATACTAACCATCCTCTTTTGAGTCAAATTCCTAGATCACATAATAGCACACTTAATGGGACTAGATGCATCTCACATCTGAAGAAGATCATTTTTCAACTCTAAAATATTTATTTAAACCCTTAAAACTTGTGCAAATTGATTTTCTAACTTTATTTTTCCATTTTTGGTAGTCATGGTTTTACACAATAATTGACATCAAAAAGTAAGATCGACATCAGTTACATAGCTTAACTAACCTCGGTTAACAAAACTGACATTAGTTAGATTTTAGTTATCCAAGGTAATCATTGTCAGTTGTATATAATTGATGGCAATCACTATGTTTTTTCAAAAACACAGACTTAAGAGCTATTTTTCCAAAGTTAATTATTTCAAACCAAAAAGAGCTTCAAAGCTAAAGGACATGCTAACATTTTTGCTAGAGGACCAAGCTTGATATTTTATCAAAACATGTTTAAATCACATTTACATGCTTAAAAAAATCAATTAGGAACTTTGTTTTATTGTTTAAAAATTTTAGATGTTCATGATGAATGCTTTCAAAGTTTGAAACTAGGACCAAGGGGTCAAATGAACACCACCTCACTTTCATTTGGGCTTAAAATTGAACACACTTATCAATTCTTGTTTTAAATAGTTGTTTAGATTAAATCATTATTTATAAAAAAGAGGAATGTTGCGTGTATGCTCTTCCATTTGTCCACTATAGGGAACCCTTGGAATCAAAAGCACCATTCCTATTGCAAGTAGCCTAGTCTAAGGCTTAGAAAGAAAGTCATCTAAAGCACTCCCCAAAAAAATTTCAAAGCTTGGGTGGCCTTTAAAATGACCCTAAATTCTTTCTATTTCATTCTTTATTTATTTTTATGCAAACTTAGCTTGTGATGGGGACTTTATCACCTCCCGCAAGTTCTTTAGGGAAGCTTTGACCTGGGGTTTCATCTCCTAGCATTGATTTCATTTGGATCCTTTGGAGTTATACATGGGATGTAGTATTACTTTGGACATCACACTACACTAAGTGAACAATAAGATGTAGTGGTTGAAAAAAAGATTAGACCTTTTTGCAACAAGCCAATTGATATGGACCCAAAATCTATGCTTTTATTTTGCATTGTTTGGTGTAAAGGTCATTGTACAATTGATTCCCATAGATCATTTAGAAAAATTTTAGATATTAGATAAACCCCTACTTACCATGAAAGTATTATTGGTGTAAGGTTCACCTCAAGGTCCATGTCATAGTACTATCATTTAAGAGAAGGGGGGTGTAAAAACCCTACTATATAATGCACATTTACTTTTTGATGAACACTTAAAATCCTCTCAAATGATGTATATTGATGGATTATAACAATATAAATCAACTTTGTTAGTTTAGGATCTAAGAGTGATTAATTAGTTGGTCTTATCCTAGATTAAAGTCTTGTTTGGAGTCAAAAATTGGTGTAAACAAACAATCCAAACCAAATATATAGTCTAAATTTTCCTTTGAACAAAGAGGTGTTATGCTGCAACATGAGAACATCAACTTGACTTATTCAAAGTTCATTAAAATATTGAGAGTCATAGCATTCACTTTGGTATAGTTATGATACCCAATTGAGTCTAGACCTTTACCAAAGTTGTTTAAGTCCTTCACTTATAATCTAAATTTAAAACTGCACCTTTATAAGTTCATAGGGTTGATGTGTTAAGTGGGTTCGCCATTTGCACTAAACTCAAGGGAACTTATGTTCAATTTACAATTTGGGTTGAAGGATGTTTAAGACTCATAATCATTATCATCACTTGATAGACTTAATCCATTTTTTTCTAAACACTTTCACTTTGAGTCTATGCACCACAACATTTTGAGTCAAGAAAAATAGTGTTATGCTATCAAAAATTGTGGGAAACATCTTTTCCTTAGAGAGTTTTTGAAATTAACCTTTTTGTCACACATTTTTGGTAGTATAGCATCGTTATGCTACCCACAAAAATTTGAATATTGTTTCATAGACCCTCTTGCATAGGTTTCAAATTTTGTTCCTACATTTTTAGACCAATCCAAGTGTATTTTTTTGATCTTTTGTCTAAAATAGTTATACTATTCACTTTTGTCTAGCTTTTTTATCAAAAGAACCAAGTTTTATACCATTTTTTATGAGAAAATAAACTATTTCTAAAGTGCCTTTTTATTTCATACCTTATACCTAGTTGATCAAGTTCATGTCCAGAAATTAAATGCCTGGTGTTTATTAGAAGTGTTTCAAATATGTTAGATTAAAACTTTCATTTATTTCAAAGTCTAGCTTTTGACACTGTTTGACCAAGAGTCCTAGCGCATGCCTTGTTTAAGCCTAGATTTTGATGCCATGTTTGGACAAAATACCTAAAAAAATTTAAATTCTTAGATTAGACTGATTTGAAACACTTTGACCTTAGAGTTTGAAATTTCAATTTTTGGTCTATTTACTTGTTTACCTTTGTGTGAACAGTGAAACATTAGGTACTTCATGCTAGCTTGTTTTCTCACAAAACTTTGAATAAACCTTTTTGATCCTTTTGATGAATCCAAACTAAGTGGGAACATCATCTATTTTATACATTATCCTTTTTAAGAGTTTGTATAAATCTTTTACCTTCTATCATAAAAGCATTGACTATGGATCCCAACATGTATTCCTACACTTGTAGTGGACTCATGTACAATCCAAGGATTAGTAATGTAGTTGCATAGGAAGAAATGGTGCAAGACCCCTATGCAAATAATATTTCTTATGAGATGGATTTTTATCCCTCTTATAATACTCAATTAGGGGCACAAAGCCAAGATCCATTGGCTAACTATCTAGTTAACACACCACCTTATTCAAAACAAGACCAAGAACAAACCACACAATACCTAGCTACAATACTAGTAGTGGATGAGCCAGTACTTCAATAGTCATAATCTACTAATACAGCTTCCACATATGATCCATTTTTTTTAGAAACATTTGTTAGAGAACAAAGATGATATTTTGGTTAGAGCCATATAGGTAGGGGCCAAGTTTCCAGTAGACTTCCCCCATGAAAATTTACCAAGTCTAGTAAGAGTGCCCCATAATATCATTTACGATCAATAGGCTTATTCTAGAAATATTATGGCTATAGTCCAGAAAATGTACCAAGATATTAATATATCTGATCAAGGCAAAGACATCATGGAATATCACTTTAACCAAATGCAGATAGCATATCAAACTTAACTGAATCTAGCATGTGATTTCAATCATATAAACATGGTAAGTAAGCCTCTTATTGACCTAGTTCCTTTAATAGGAGTGTTGATAGAGTTAAATAGATAAGAGAATATAAATTTCAACCCATTCATATAAACTAATTTGATAGATAACTTGATGCATATGCCCATTATTGAAAAAGTGTCTTTGGCCTATACATAGAATAGTGAGCCAAACATAGTAGACAATGTGTAAACAATGTCTAGTCCTGATCAAAGTGGTACTAACATGCAGAAAATTATCCAACAACATGTACATATATTTAATCCTATGAATAGGTCATCATACCAAGGAATAGAAGTTTATACACCCCAACTTGAATCGGTTGATTCTTAAAGTGTACAACCTATGGGATTAGGTAATCAAACAATGGCTAATGTCATGCCTTAAAGACAGAATATGATGAGCCCTACTACTCAACAAGTAATGAGTAATATTCCATAACAATAGGAATAATCTAGTGTATCAACATAATAGAGGAAAAATACATTACCACCTCAATTAGGGGCAACTAATGTTCTACCCTACCAGGTAATGATGAACATACCTCTTTAGTTGTAGACTAATATACTAATCTAAAACCAAGTAATGACTAGTAGACAACATGAAAATATTGATCAATGATAGATGATGAATCTACCACCTACTTTAACTTCCTCATAGGAATTTTTTCAAGAAGGAGGTCCCCATTTTTCTCAATTACCTACTAGACAACTGTTGGTTCAAAATGTGCCATAAATCTAGAGATAGGTTCTTGGTCCACAAGTTCCCACTCAAAAACAAGGTTTGATTAGTTGACTACATGTCCCTTTTCAACCACAATAGGCACATTATAATTATATCCCTCCATCCCAACCACAAAATCCTCCAATTCAAACCTTTATCACCAACCTAAACTAGAATATCAAAAAACCAATTATGCAATTTCAAGTACATCCTAATCTACGTATGCATATTATTGCTTCATTCCCCAACTAAACCAATCTACCCCAATAGATATCTCCATCCTACCTTGGTCAAAGTGTCCCACTTGTGACCTCCTAGCCATCTACCCAAATTATCCCTCAAACTAATATTCCTTCTAGTTTCCTATCCCAAGAATTGCAATAGATGAAGGATGCAATTTTTGCCATTCAAGCTGGTAAACAAACTAACAAGTTCAAATTAGATGACATATGTTCCTATCCATTCAACATGGAGTATTTGTAGATACCATTTATTATAAGATATAAACCATTGAAATTTAATAAATACAAAGGGAAAGGTGACCCTAAGGCTCATTTGAATAAATTCTTTATTGCATGTCAACTAGTGGCATATAGTGACATATACCTTTTATTGTTATTTATAAGGATTTTGGTTGGAAAAGAATTGGAGTGGTTTTTGAATTGCCTAAAAATTTAGTAATGAATTTTGATGATCTTTCTGATCATTTTGTCCAACACTTTTCCTATAATCTTGAGCATGATATTTCATTAGTGGACTTAACACAAGCAAAGCAAAAAGCTAGTGAGAGTTTTGCAAGTTATTTAAGGTGATGGAGAGCCCTTTCAAGATATTTCACCCATAGTTTACTAGATAAACAATAAGCTACTGTGTTTACCAAAAATTTTCACAATGAAATAGCTTATCATTTGGAGCTACAATGTGTGCATACTTTCAAGGAAATCATTGACAAAGGCTTGTTGATTGAGTGAGATTTCATTAATAAAGGAGTCATAAAGCTTAATTAAACTAATCAAAAATCAAGGTACCAATATAGAAAATGACCAACATCCCATTCAAGCACCAACATCATAACTGACACAAGCCAATAACCATGAAAGACTAAAGCAATTCAATCGTAATAGGAATGTTGTGGGAAATGGAGTAACCAAATATCATCATGTCCAAATGGTGCAAAAATCATCTACACCACATTTTTAGATTACTCCTACTCAACCAATTCCACAAGCACAACAACCAAAACTTGCACAATAATTATAATAGCATTTACCATTACAAACCCCTCCTCCTAGAATAACCATGCCTGCACGTCGTGTCTTTAGTGACCTAGGAGAACCTATTGAGTATATATTTCACAAGCTTATTAACACTAATATGATTAGTTGGCCTATACCCAAGCATTACTTATAAGGAATTCCTTATCCTTATTAATACTATGAAAATGAATTCTATGACTATCATCAGGTCAATAGGCATAATCTACAAAGATGTGTCTAAATCAAGCATTTAATTGAGAATATGTTAGAAAATGGGGAGATAAAATTAGGTAATGGTGCTTCCATTTCTAATAAAACTCTTGGGATTTATCAAAACCCTTTTCTCTAACATAAAAATTAACAACAACAAAATAATCAACAATAGCAACAATAAAATAATCAACAATAGAAACAACAATGGCCAGTGTAATAGCAAAATAAATAGTATCAAAATCAAAGGCTAAACTAGTGGAATCAAAAAAATCCGTAGTAAAACCACAACAATAGAATAATGAACAAAACCAAGGTTATAATGATAAAAACCAACAAACCTACCATGTAGTTACACATGACTACAACCAGGTTGTAGGTCATATTGTAGGGGGTAGCATTAATACCATCTCCAATGATCCTAGACCAAACACTAATCAACCTAGACCATTGATAAACAACAACATTCAACCAAATTACATAAATAATCCTTCTTTGATTTGGGAATGTATACAAGCAAACCAATAAACTAGGACTTCCCCTTTTAGACCTTATATTAATAACTCATTCTCACCACATGACCACATGCAAGTGCATTGGTAACCGAGACTTGTCTTATCTGGTCCCACACCATTTCCAACATTAGTTAACAATAATTGTCTATTATTTAATATTTTTTATGTAATCACAAATTGAAGGTCAAATATTACTATCCCAATCACATAACCATCCACCACTATGTTTGTCATCCAATCAATCATTCAGCCTCAAAATAAACCATTCACTATTGACCAAGACAAGAAATTTGATATTGTGAAACAATTTTAAAAGGCATCAGCACAAATTTATACTTTAGATTTACTACAAACATCAATAATCCATAAGAACATCTTAAATGATTTTTTGACCCAATATACTATTGCTAGTGACATATCCCCTGATAAATTTCAAGATTTGGTTGGGCACCTAGCTCCAACCCAACAAGTCACAATCAACCAAAGAGATATGTCTTCCCTTGGCCTACTCCATAATAATCCATTATACATAGAAGTTTATATCATATGGCATAAAGTGAAACATGTCCTTATAGACAATGGATATGGCCTCAACATAGTGTCTCTAAAGCTCATCAAGCTTCTTAGGTACATAATGATAGTTTTCCATCCAAAAATAATAACCATTAAAACCTATGATAATTAAGAAAGAGAATCACAAGGCACCATTATTTTGCCAATTATTATTGGGCCTTTAAACCATGATACACTTTTCCATGTGCTTGATCTTGAGTTATCATACAATATGCTTCTAGGCAGGCCTTGTTTACATGAGATTCATGCGATCCCATCAACACTGCATTAATGTATCAAGTTTTCCCACTCAAGGATGGAAGTGAATATTCTAATAGATTTACACCCATATAAACACTACAAGCATCTTGAGGCCAAATTTTAAAGATATAATTATCAATATAGTATGAATCCAAGTTCCAATCATGATAAAGTAAAAGCTATACTTATTGATCCTTCACGAGATAATTGCATAGATCCTACTACTTTAGATTTCCTTTCCCACGTGCCACCTCATATAGCTTCCAATAATTTCACCATTTTAGATAATGGACTAGGAGAGTATGTAACCCATGATACATTTCATATTTTCAATCTTCCTTAGAATCTAAAAAAATTCGGGTGGCCTAAAGTCATTGGACATATGAATTAGTAATAAAAGAACAAAAATAAGGGACCTATCACATTTATACTAGCATCTATCTTATTACCTAACCCTCTTGAAGGGGATGAATCATGGTTATACAATGGAAACCAAGCTGATTATTATAAAAATGCAAAATATCTTATTCCTAATAGGATCATGGAGTGTCACAATTATGGAGGAAGAGTCCTCAGACTAAATCTATAAGGAACCATCAAGCCAATTTCCATGACTAAGTATGAAACTAACCTATTCAATCGTACCATTACCCTAGACATTCATTACAACCCTTTACCATTATATTATCCCCAATTGATCTATTGGGACCAAAAAGAATCTAGTCTACTAAATGATGAGTTCCAGAATGATGAGGCATTATGTGACTTTTTAGGCCTTAGAGACAACATTATGTTGGGAGATCACAAATCAAGATTCTTAATCATATTGGATCTTTTAGCCTATTTTGGAGAGTGAGTGAACACCCTTAGCCAAAAAAAATAAGTAAAACATTGAGGTCCCAAAGTGAAAACCTCTTTGAGCCACTTTCTAACCAAGGAAAAAGTAAAGATAAAGGCTAGTATAGTGGTGAAAAACTATTTTAGGCACCATTACATGGGGATGTTCATTCTTCTTCAAATTTAGACTAGGAGACCACCAATGATGAACTTGCCTATGGATCCAAGTTTATCTTTGAGAAACAACAAGTATTTGATCAAATTATTTAATAATTTCCAACTATTTTTATCACATGGCTAAATATCACATTCGAGGACTTAGCTTCATCATGCCTAGGAGAAGTTGAATAGTAAGTCCTAATATAGGACCCTGACATAATCTAATAGTTCAAGTCATTGCCTACTATCCTAAAAGATGATTTGACCCTTTTAGTCAAAGCTGCAATAGAGGTAAATATCAAAACTCCATCATATCTTAAATGGATAGAATTAGGGGCATCCCTCACTAAGGAGGAAAGTGACATTTTTATAGCTCTATTGAGATAATTTATAGATATCTTTGCATGGGCCTATTTTGACATGCCAGGTTTAGACCCAAGCTTGGTTCTCCACCACCTTGTGGTTAATCCTAACACTAAACTAGTAAAACAAAAGCTACATAAGATGCATCCTCACATTACTATATTGGTAAAGAAAGAGTTGGAAAAACTCTTAGAAGTAGGATGTATCTGATCCATTGACTACTCAGAATGGATCTCTAATGTGGTACCTATTAGTAAAAAACCTGAAGGGATCAAAATTTGTACTAATTTTTGAGACATCAATAAAGCTTGTCCTAAATATGATTTTCCCTTGCCTAATATCAACATGATCATTGAATCCATGGTAGGTTATGAAATGTTTTCACTCATGGATGGATTTTTAGGATACAATCAGATTATAATAGAACTAGAAGACCAACATAAAATAGCATTCACCACTCCATGGGGAAGATTTTGTTATCAGGTAATGCTATTTGGCCTTAAAAATGATAAGATATATATTAAAGGGCCATGACTATCATATTCCAGATATCATGCATGATATTGTTCAAGACTATCAATGACATATTAGGAAAATCCAAACCTCATGCTGACCATCCAATAGTGCTGCATAAGATATTTGAAAGATTATGAGAGTATAAATTCAAACTCAATCTAAATAAATGTGTGTTTGGTGTAACTTCAGGCAAATTAATTGGCTTCATTATGTCTCATAGAGGTATTGAAGTTAATGCAATGAAATTTCATGCTATAACTGAGATGCCACCACCAACCAATTTGAAGTAACTTCATAATTTGTAAGGAAAGATCCAATCAATTTGATACTTCATCTCTCAGTTAGTAGACAAGTGCTATCCATTTACACACCTTTTGAAGAAGGGAGTTGAATTTCACTAGGATGATCACTATCAAATAGCTTTTCAACAACTCAAAGACTATCTTGTTAATCTACTTATTCTATTACCTCTTATGCTAGGAAATCCATTCTTGTTATACATATCAGCTATTGAACATGCTCTAGGGGCACTCTTGGCTCAACATGATGATAATGGAAAAGAGTATGTTGTGTGCCACCTAAGCCATACCTTGGTTACATATGAACATAATTATGCACTTATTGAAAAAGCTTGTCTAGCCATAATTTTCATAAGTCAGAAACTATGCCATTACATGTTAAATAATAAGACCATGGTCATTTCAAAGGTAGATCCACTTAATTATCTACTATCTAAAACAATTTTACAAGGTAGAATGGCCAAATAAATCATGCTTCTCAATGAATTTGACATAGAATATGTCAATTAGATAGTAATTAAGGGATAAGTTCTTGTATATCAACTTGTTGAAGTACCTCTCATAGACACATAGCCACTCACATTTCAATTTATTGATGAATCCAAAATTATCTTCATTAACACACCCCTTGAGGAGTAGCCCTATAAATTACATTTTGATGGTTCATTTACTACACATGGATCAGGGGTAGGCCTATTATTTATTACACCATAGGGGGATCTAATCCCTAAATCATTTAGAATCAACTTTCCTTATATAAACAACATGGCTGAGTATGAAGCACTTATTGCAAGACTTTGATAAGTATTTCATTGGAATATATCTCATGTCCAAGTTTATGGTGATTCTTAGTTAATCATCAATTAGGTCACATATCATTTTTAGACCAAAGATGACAAGTTGGTTCCATATAAAGCCATGGTCAACACTCTTAAGCGAAAAATTGCCAATATTTAGTTTGAGTACATACCAAGGGCTAGTAATAGAACTAAAGATGCCATAAATATTATTGGGTTTCTGATTTTACAAGTAGATAAAGATAGAGAGTATCAGTTCCTCATCAATAATTTGCCAGCACCAGCTCATGAAATTTCAACTGTTGCCATGATTTATGATATTGTTGGTCCTAATTCTATCTGGTACTCAGACCTTTATAAATACCTTCATGACCAAGTTCTACCACCTAACCTATCTTGAAAACAAACCAAAGAATTTATTCATCATTCCACTCATTATAATCTACTTGGATCTACCCTTTACCATCTTAGTTTTGATGGAACTATGCTTCATTATTTAACTTTGGCAGAGTCTACACTAGCATTACAAGAAATTCATGAAGGAGTATGTGGCTCTCATTCTCTCATGGAAGTCTTATCAAAAAATCTTTTGCATACTAGTTATTATTGGCTTGTAATGGATGTAGATGCCACTGCATATGTAAAAAAGTGTGACAAATGTCAATGACATGATAATATGATTTGTGCCCCTATAAAAACTTTAAAACCAATGTTGACACCATGGCCATTTTCTACATGGGGACTTGACCTCATTGTTAAGATTAACCCCACTTCATCTGATGGCCATAAACATATCCTTACCACCACTAAATATTTTACTAAGTGGGTTGAAGCTATACCCCTTATTTACATGACTAGAAAGTAAATTTCCAAATTCATTTTTAACCATCTCATTTTTCACTATGGTATCCCCTCTAACATTATATTTGATAATGGAAGATCATTCAAGAACAAGGATATAGACCAGCTATGTACTAAATATAACATCACATAACATTTTTATACAACATATTACCCTCAAGGTAAATGCCAAGCTGAGGCATACAACAAAACCATTTTCAATATTCTTAAAAATATTGTCAATGATGTTGGTCATGGTTGGCACCTTCAAATATTACCTACCCTTTGGACATACTGTACCAATCATCATACCCCCATAGGAGCCACTCCATACTCACTTGTTTATGGTACTGAAGCCATCCTTCCCATTGAGGTTGAATTTCCTTCACTATGCATCTCTTTCAAGCATGTCCTAGATGATCATGACTATCGAGTAGCCTGCCTATAAGAACTAGACCTACTTGATGAGAAACACACAACTACACTTAACAATCTTCAAGCATATCAGAAATAACTCAAAGGGCACTATAATTAGCATGTTAAGTATAGAACATTTAAACTTGGTGATCTTGTTCTTAAAGCAAACTAAAATAATACCACATTTGATAAGAAACATAAAGGGAAATTCAAACCAAACTAGATAGGGCCTTTCATCATCATTGTATATTATGGATTAGGAATGTACAAGCTTGCCACACCAAATAAAGATGAACCTATTGAGCCAATGAATATTATTCATCTTAAGCAGTACTATGCTTGAGCACTAAGGTGTATTATTTTTATAGCCTATTTTAGTTATGCCATTTTATCAATATTCTTCTTTATATAAATACCATCCTTATTCATCCTCTTCATCATATCCACTTTTTTCTTCCATTCTATAGACCTAGTGTGTTCTAAAGCCTAGCACGTTTGACCTTAGTTTTTACCATTCATTATGCATTTTTAGCATTGAGGTATCTGATTAGTTCATTAGTTGGTTCAAGTACTTTAGATAGAGTCATATTTTGGAACAATATGATAAAAATTTTGTCAGTTGCATCCTTCATTCATTATTCCTTTCTTACCACTAGTCTTGTTATTAATTATAACCACCTTTGGGAAAATTAGTACCATTGATCTATATCGTTGTGTCTTAGTTATATTCACCTATAGGAATACTAAGGGTAACATTAAGCCTTCATGTACTAATTTACCACTTCTTATGTTGTCTTATGTCTTTTTACCAATTATGCCTATTTTTTTTGAATTGACTGTTACACTAGTCAAATTCCTCTATTGTAAGGGTGGAACTATAGTGACTTGAGGTCCTACTCTGTGAATATATAGGTAGCACTCAATACTTTTTGAGGTCAGCTCAGTCACCCTTTTCCCCATACTCTCACTATTTTTCAAGTAACTTAATCCATGCTCTTGCCATTTTGTGAGCAACTTAGGCCACACTCTCACCATTTTATGAGTAACCTTAGTTTTAAACGCTCTCTTCATTTTGTGATATTGAGCTGTATAGTGTCTCATCCTTCTCAATTGAGTTGAGACACTCCAAAACATTTCCAAAAACATTTGAAAAATCATTAGAAAAGAACAAAAACATTGACCACTTCTTTGCCTTAAGGATTCTGGAAACCCTTACTAAGTTACAATCAAATCACTTGTCATTTAGTTTCCCCATCCTTTTTATCCATTTATTTCATGCACTTGCCATTTTTAAATGGCATTCTTCTTCTTCTATCACATCCATTCTATTTTTTTCATCAGCTATCACATTCTTCCCATTCCCTAGGAGAACTACATTTGGCCTAAAATTTTTTATTAGATATTACATCTATGGAACTATGTAGGCAACATCCACTTGCCCAGTGCATATGGAGACAACTCAGCCACCCCCTTCCTTTTATTTTATTCCCCTATTTTGTTTGTTTTTTAAGTTGTCACCTATTTTCTAGGGGCAATGTTTGTAGGGTTTCTATTAAGTATTTCTTTATTATTTGTTTGTCTACCTATTTGTTTGCTTTCATCACTGTTGCCTTGATTTATTTTATGTGTGTTCATTGGGTGATTCATTTCCCATACTTACACTTGAATCCATCCATATTCATATGTTTGCATTGTCATCATGGTTTATATCATTGGTACATTGTTTTCTATTTAAGTATTGGATTATGGTAGTCAGTCCTCATGCATATTTTAGCCAAGTCCTCATGATGTTATACCATGATGCCTACCAACATGTGCTATAAAAAACCTCAACTTTAAGAATTCTATTCAGTAATGGTAACATCTATTTGACACTAACATCCTGATTCCATCCTAATCATATCCCAAACAAAGTAATTAACCATGAAATAATTTCAACCTTTACTAGTTCAAATGAGCATCTCCCTCTTAGTAGGTTGTTCCAATTCATCATTAGCCTCTATGTTAAGTTATCATCATCCTCAGCCAATTTTATCATGTTTTCCATAATTGGGGTCCAATGATTATAACTTCCTATGGGCAAATCATTGCACACTATCCCACCTATATTTCTCAATGATTCTAACCACCTTTGGGTAAATCATTGTGTTGTCACCACTTTATTTTTTATACCCATACAAGGGCATGTTTTTATCTTGTTTGTCTATCCTAACTGGGGCAAATCCATCTTCTCAATGATTATAACTACCTTTGGGAAAATCATTGTGTTATCATACCACGTTGCCACTATCGAGGTATAATGCTTATAAATTTTTTGGGTAAACCATTACACACCATCCCACTTGCATTCTCAATGATTTTGAATACTTTTTCAATATCATTATGTTTTCATCCCATCATCTTTCCTTTCTTTTGTCCCCTCATTTCACTTCTTTCTTTTCAAGGGACCGTTTGTCAGCCTGCTTATGCCAACCATTCCCTCGAAGGGGCATCATACAGTTAGTTTATCATCATTATAGTTATAGGCATACAAGAAATTTTTATTCTTTGAAAAGATTTTACTATGCGTATATCTTGAAATGCCTTCTCAAATAGGGGAAAACTATAGACACCTAAATCTAGCCACTAATAACCCCCAATCAAAGTTTTAGCCAATTTCCACCCAAAATAGACAATTTGGCCTAAAAATAATAAAAACATGCTAAATGACGTGAAACTGACATATTCAAGTGCCAATTTTGGCCAAGGTATCCCTAAATGGGGTAATGTAATTTATGGGCTAGCTAACTTTGATCAGATCATTTCGAGTCAAAATGTCAATTTTGCACGTGGGTGCTCTGGATTGTTTTTTCCTATCAAATCTTATATATAAGACATGTTCCTTTATTATTTGTTTTTAATAACATCCTAAATTAGAATATAGTTCCAACACATCTGACATTGACTTCCAACTCCAATCTAGTCAAATTTTAGACTAATAACAAGGCATTTTGATCAATCTGAGTAATTTGTGCACAAAGTGCTTAGTCATGCTTAAGAGATAATTAACCCAAATCAAGGCCTAATCAAAAATTCCATAGAAACTAATTGAATACTTATTTTAGTAAATGAATATTTAATATCTACATCATCAAGTGACCTCATTTCTTGGGAAGAAATCCCTAGGCCATAAATGTCAAGATTCATGCCCTCCATGCCTCATCAATGCCTTCCATGATGACCTCCATGCCTCTTAATTTTCCCTTATTCCAATGTCATTATGAGAATAATTATAAACTTAATTCTAAAAATTGAATTAATTCTCAACCACACATCTCAATATCAGGATGGATGGTTCAAGTTGATTCTAGATATTTATAAAAAACTATAAATAGGAGGCCTTACCACATCATTTCTAAGACTTGATAATACAAAGTTATAATGCAAGATTGGTTCTAAAAGCTTCATGAAACTAGTGTTACAATGCCAAATTGATTCCAATCCAAGCTAATCCACAATCCAAAAGTGCCAAGGAGATATGGAGGTAGCCAAGCTTCCATTGCTAAGGACTTCATGAGCACAAGATGAGAAAGCCACCACTACAAAGGCATTTGGAGCATCTAAGGAAGGTGAAGGAATTATTGTGTTTTATTCCTTAATTTTTAGTTGTGTTTGTCATTTTTTTTTTTTAAATAAGCTCTCCCTAGTGTCTAGGCCTAGAGATGTTATGTTATTAGTGTGTTTCTTTCATTTTGTTTTCATTTTGGAACTAACACCATACTAACCATCCTCTCTTGAGTCAAATTCCTAGATCACAAAAACAAGAAAGTCTTCAAAGAATAAACACTTTGAGTGAGAAAATTTTAATTGAAGAAAAAATTGTTCTTGAAGGGTCAGTGAAGAAAACAAAAAAAGAGGAGTAACTCTTATATTTTTTCATCATACTCTTGGGGCCATGCTTGAAGAGATGAAGACTTTATAAGAAGATGCTCACAATGGAAAAATAGATCTAGAAGATTGTATCTCTGGTCTCACTAACATTTGGCCTAAAAAATTCTAAGGACATATAAATAGTTATATCAATAGTTCAAAAAAATTAATTGAAAAGGTCACAACTCCTTTCATATTAAAATTTATAAAGGAGTTAATCAAGTGTCAACAAGAAATCAAGAGGCTTGAACCAAGACTTAAGAGGGTAAAATATTATTTTAGGAAATAAAAAAGAGAAATGTTGAGATATGAAACTAAAAGGAAATCACTTGCCAAATTAGATGATGCAACAATATAGTTCATGATGTCCTAACATATCAAATATAGAGAAAAATGTAGATCTAAAGTTCATGATGTGGAGTGATTATTTTTTCTCCTCTTCTTGACAACTTATTTTTTCTTCCATTTTTTTCTATTTTCTTTAAGTGATGTATTTAAAGTAATTTTGTTTTGAGTGATTACTTTGTAATTAATGTCATTTACTAAAATTACTTGTATAAGTAAGTTACTTTGTAAGATGTAAGACTCAAGTAACTTGGCTAAGCACCATTACTTGAAGTCATTTTGTTAAATAAAATTACTTAAGGAAAATTTTCATTACATTCAAAAAGGTTGTTTTTGATTCAAATAGTAAATCCAACAAGTGCTACATGTCATCATCCATTGCATGCCCCAAAGGAGAAATTATAGGAGGATGCCTTTCGACAGTTCCCAGTTTTTCAGCACAACACATGAAATTATTTCCAATTTGATTTTGACTTTTGAAATTGTATAAATATAAGTGCAGACCTGCGTGCCTTAGGATGGTAATTTTGGAAAAGTTATTTTAACTAAAGCAAGATATTTTAAGCCATCTAAAACTTTGTGTTTAGATTTTTGAGTTTTTCTTTTGTATGAAACTAGTTCAAAGTGAATAAGAAGGACGTTTATTTATGTAGAAATTTTCATCTCATGAGATCATTTGATGGATTTGTGAAGATTAAAATGGTAAACTTTGTGTTATCTTTAAATCTAAATGTGAATTCCAATCTTTATTAATCATTTTCTAAAAGTATTATCATATTTTGAGTGTTTATTTACCTTTATGATTTCAATAAGCTCTGTAAATCTACTTATTATGAAGTGTAATTTATTTATTCTCAAATATTCTAGTCTTTCATCCTATATTTCTTGAAATTTATTTACACATTCTCTGAAATAGCTACTTACAACAAAATCACTTTGTTATGGTTCATGAACTCTATGATTATAGTAATACCCCAAAAATAAGACAACTTGCACATAATTTGTATAATATATGAATAACTAAGAGCTATAAATAATTATAAGTAAATAGACATAAGAATATGGGATCTTCACCATTAAATGAAGGGGATTTAATCCCATGACTACCTAAGTACTTTTGATAGCCCACAAAATATTTAGCCAACACATCCTACCACTTTTTCCTCCTTGAGATCCAACCCCACCTCCCACTACACTTATTCTAGTGGACCTAACTCCTCAAGATCCACCCCTAACACCTCTAGTTTCTCCTTATGCTTGCCTCCACCTCTTATAGTAGTACAAGTAACTAGACCTTGATAGAGTTGAACTTGAACTATATGATGCCAAGTAGTCCAAACATAGTCTAGTCAACCATCAGCTCTACAAAATTTAATATTAGATATGAATGATAGCTTGAGAGTGATCCCCAAATAATGGAACTAAGAAGGCACCCATCAAGGTTCCCCTACTCACTCCTTCATCTCCCCCCATTTCCCTTCCACCCCTTACTCCCACCATGTTTTAACTCCTTATTTTGGTGCCCACTAGATCACCTCCATTTATTCCTTTATTTCCCATTATTTCCCCTCCATATTTTTCCCAAGTACCCTTGGCTTTATTCCTTCTAAGCATCCTCACTTCCCTATTCCCTTTTACTTCACCCATCTCATAGCTTGGAGTCCTTTTGATGCTTCCCTTGGGCATGTAATTAATAATAGGTGTGACTACATCCTTTGTGATCATATTACCGCTATAAAATACCCTCCTATTCCCCACTCCATTCATCCCAAATGCTCCAATTTATGGCTCCAATTCCTCTTCCATCAACCCCTATAACACCTACCATCATAGTTAGACCATCCACTATAGCACCTAAAATTAACCTAGGAAAGAGGTTGAAGAAGAAATTGAATCCAACCCATAATTTAACTTTAGATCAAAGGAATTTAGTTCTATCTCCATCTCATATATAGTTCTTTGTGACTCCTTGAACCCTATTAGTAGTAGCCTGATGATTGGCTATGTAGCCCCCTCTCTCATTTACCCAAGGCCCCACTAGTTTACCTTTAACCAACCTATCTC
Source organism: Torreya grandis (assembly GCA_037957365.1). Taxonomy (NCBI): domain Eukaryota; kingdom Viridiplantae; phylum Streptophyta; class Pinopsida; order Cupressales; family Taxaceae; genus Torreya; species Torreya grandis. The sequence continues at coordinate 1,005,458 of JARHVA010002130.1, read as the reverse complement.
ATACTTATTATTCCATGATCCATTCCTAGGGTTAATACCTCCTTAAGTGAACCTCACCCAATAATAATGGAAATATTAAATTCTCCCATTGGCATCCCCTTTCATTCTCCCTCCTTTTGTCCACATACCCCCTATGCCTCTAATCCTATCCTCTTTCACTCCTTCCACTTCATCCATTTCCCCTTCACCTAATCCTCTGCCCTTCACCACCATTTTAGCCACACCTATACCCCCAACAACCTAAGGGATGGTCTTGAGGTTAAGTGCACCATAGATGGATGTCTACGGTGATCTAGACATATAGTGGAGTTTTGACAAAAACTTTGGGAGCATGAAGAGTATGCTTACTCAAATATTCATATAGGAGGGGAACCTAGTGATATGATAGACCCATTAGGATATATTTTGTCTCACTAAGGTGAGGAATTCTACTAGAGAAGATAATATGGCTGAGTACCCATCATCCATCCTCTAAGCTACCCATGACATGTTTAAGAAGCTCTTCAAGGACATTCAGAGCCATGTATAGACTCTCAAGGCCTAAGAGAAGAGTACATTCCCAATCAAACTAATTGGGTAGGTTAAGAATGCCATCATAGTACTTTTATCAATCCTTGGAAAAGTAGTGGGGATTAAGGCTAAGATTGACATAATTATATATTAGACATAGGCTTACATGGGGAAGATCATAGAAATTGATGAAAAATAATAAAAGTTATTGGTAGTGATCAATAAGGGGATGTTCTTAGAGCTTAAATGGATGCCAACCTAAAATTTGGTGTTACACCAAATTTATGGTTAAAACATGAGAGTGGTGATGGAGTTGTGGTTAGCCTTAGCCCACACCATAATATAACCCTTAGAAGAGGGTGAGAATAAGAAATTGACCTAATTCAAAGAGGTCAATATCTTCATTCCATTCCACTTAGATGGCATTCTACTTTACCAAGGGTAATTTAGAGTCCACCTAGGTCAATTTGATCTATTTATAAGGGAAAAAGTGGCCAAGGTGAACCAAGAAGGAGCCTGAATAGTGTTAGACCTATCAATTCAATCTACTACAAGCATCAACCAAGTCTCTAGAATCTAGGCCTCAATGGAAGTAGATTCTAGATCTCCCATAGACTGGTAACTTAGGTAAAGGTGACTTCATAGAGCCTCTAATGAACTTGGCCAAGCTAGACAAAGAGTTATACCTTGTGACAACTATGCTAGAAGCTAGGAGTGCCCAGTCAACATAGTTGGTAGTTGACCCCACTTATCCACCTATGCATGTTTATTAGTGGTTCCCCACATATATTTTGTGGTTTTCTTGGTACTTCTTTTGGTTTAAAATTTTTAAATATGATTATAACTAAAATGAGTGGCCATCATGGCCTAAGATGGGATCCTCATACTTTTTGGAGATGAGCCCCAATCCTTATGTATTTATAGAAAAGTTGTATTATATTTTAGGGTTGACCATAAAATTCTTGAAAGTCTTTTTTTATTATTATTTGGATTTCACCTACATTTCCTTCTACAATCTATATTATAATAAAGGCCCGGATTGATTATTGTAGAAACTTTTCACTCTTTTAATGAATATAATCTCTATTTATATAAAAGGGTCTTTTATGCTAAATTTTCTTTCAACATAATGTTTAAATGATTGACAGTGCTAAGTTAATTGGATTAACACTTTCTCACTTTACGTATTTCATGATAATGATGTGTTTAGCTATTATATCTTTGTGTGAGTTATTTCATTTATCTTTTGGTAAGTGTTAATAATTTATGTTCCTAGCTACAAATTCTTATAAGGTGTTATGTGTTTTAAATAATAAACCTATAGTACTAATATTTAGTAGGAATTCACATTGAAGGCATACTCCCAGTTCCCTCAAACTCTCCACACTGTATGTTCTTAGAGGTATAACTTTAATGAAACTCGTTCTATAGTGATATGGCAAAGTCACTTGGTTTAATCACCATTCCATTGATCTCATTTTAGACCTGAAGGCTTCCCTTTTGTGCCTTACCCTTCCCTCTCTTTTGTGTTTATTTAGTGGTTCTAAAATTCCCCTTTCCCCTTGTGTTTAGAAAAAAAAAAGCTTAAAAATTGAAGTATTCATAGTTGTATTTAACTTATGTGAAGTATAGTGTATTAAACTTCTAGTGGTAATAGTGCATCTCTTGAAGACTATTTAGGAAAAATCCATTTGTAAAGTCCAATACCATCACCCATACCCTAGGATAATCCTAGATAAGTCCTAAAATGAAGGATAAAATTCCATAGTTATCCTCAACTTACCCTTCTCAAGGAATTTCCTATTTCATGGGAATCTCATGGTAAGGAGAAGATTGGAGCAAACAAAAACTTCTTGCCCCACATGTGGGGGATGAGGGATATTCATTTCAAATAAAATTTGCATTAGATCATTATGATGATGAGGATAATTTTTCATGAATTATAAGATAGGTATTTGAGATGGGAGATGTTAATTTTAAGCTATCATATCCCATTTGTCATTTCCCATTAGAATTTTATTTGATAAAGGTGCATAGTGTTGAAGTAAATCTTTTGAGTGTGTAATGTAAGTACATTTCAATGCATGTTAGTAAGGTGTATTTTATTGAGTTTTAATTAATTTAGGTTGAATTATGGTATTTGATTGTTTTTCTTAGGTGATACCATTGAATCATTAATTACTTATTATGTTTGGGAGAAAAAAATGGTAATGATAGAAGATTTTGGGGTTTTCAAATTAGGTGTCTTAGTTAAAGGAGTAGTAGAATCTATATCAATAGTATTTGAGTTATTGTTTAATTATATCATTGTATTTGACACTTGTATGTTTATTGAATTTATTGGATTTCAATTTGATTGCCCCAATTCTATGAGATGAGATGGGTAAGAATCTTTAATAGTATATAACTTTAGGAAATTATTGTAGTTAGAAGCTGGATGATGATCAATGTAAGAAACTAATCTCCTCACATTATTAATATTAAAAAAGATTTAATTATTCATGTTATGATACATATAAATTTTTACATTATTAGTAGTGTGAGCTTGGTTATAATTAGCTTGATGATTAAGAAGGGGAACCTTGTAAATAGCTAAATGATTGTTTGCTTGGTTAGGGGATTCATGTTTAGTTATAGTTTCATCAGTATTATAAGTTGATTCATAAGCTTAGTGATGTGTTATTATGAGTGATTCATGATCAAAATTATGTCTGATAAGATAATCCATAGAAAAATTTCTTAGTTGGTGACAAGTTTCATAAGAATGGCCCAAACTTGATTGAAGCTATTGGAATTGGTGTGGATCATACTAATGTCTATTAGGGTGATTAGTATCGATATCTCATGGAAAAGGTTGAGGAAGACACTTTCAAATATCTACTAAGGAAAGTGGTTTATGAACATCTACATTATGTAATTGGGAAAATGTAGAACTAGGATGAGAATTGTTGAAACTTGGTGCTAAAGCAATAGGATCCATGGAATTACTTAGATCAAAGGATTTAATGGTGTGTATTAAATCATAGGCATCCATAATTATGTACAGGTCATCATTTATCTTGGTTAATATGGATAAAAAACACAAATCACATACACTTTTACCTCTACCTTCAATGACTTAGCCCTGATTTCATTTGTCTTAGGTTCTAAACTCCCTCTCATCAAATATCTCACCAAGGTAATCCTTCTCATTGAATCATTCATTAAAATTATCCAATTCCTCTTAAATTTAAATGCTTCAACACTATTCACACTTGTCACCCTCTTATCAATTTTCACACGTGTCTTGATTTGCTATGTTCATTCTTTGATAAGAACTCATTAATCACTTAGCTTCTCACTTGACTCAAATTTCCTATGACATATTAAGTATAATTTAATAAATATCATGCTCAAATAAGTCCTTATTGGATTCTTATTAAATTCACAAAACTTTTAAATTACTCTTTAAAACAAATACTAATCCTCTTTGATAGGGTCTCCTAGTAACCTTTTTTAGGCCTTTTCTCATAGTACAGACATGTATGGACTTGTTTTGAGAAAATAAGACTTTTATAAAATAATATCTATCCTTACTTTATGAAAATTTTCATGGTTTAACTCAACCCTTATATACCTTTTCTAATCCATTCATAGCTTTGGTTAGGCCTATTAGGTCTCTACTCCTTCATGACACACACAGTCATTTATAACTATACAAAACCGTACCTTACTAGAATAAAAACTTTGAAATATATTATAAAACAATAACACCTAGATAATAACAAATTTTCAAGAATTTTTTTATGGTGTCAATGTTTAGAAACTCAAATTTTGTGTTGAAACTCTAACATTGAGTTAACCCTGTTTGTGTAGACCCGAGAGGGGTTATTTCGATATTTTGAATTCTATAGGGACTTTCAAGGAAATATTAATGATGGTAAATATATTTAATACCATATAAAACATTCTCAAATCATTATACAATCCCATTAACACCTCTGCTACACCTTTCTATAAATATTTTTGATTGACTGTGTAAGTTTATTTGACTTATATAGGACTCTATTCAACTACAAAGGAACAACTTTGATTATTAGCCTTTCAAATAGCTTTACACCCATTTTAATAATTTTTTATGGTATTTATATTACCCATTCACCTACCTCAATTAATTTTATTTTTAGTGACACCTATATTTCCAACTTGCATTACATTCTATGTTGATTGTGTCTTATTACAAAGTGGTCTACATGACTGATTACATTGTCTATGGGACTTATATGTATTCAAAATCTCTGAGTCACATCAAGAGAATTAATAACATGTAAAGGATAAATTACCAACATATAATTTTTTTTGTTTCAACTTAGTTTACCAAAAATCCTTCACACATGGAATACATACTTAGTATTTCTTGTCACATAACCCAAACTTATAATAGGGTCAAGAAAGTAAGGCCACTCTTTCAAGTTATATAATAAACACATCATCTTAATTAATATAAATAATTTAACAATACATATATTATCATTATCAAATGAGGACATTGAACTCTCCAAGTTTTTAAAAGAATCTTTATTCTTCTACATTCATGATTCTTGATAAATACTTACATAACAAAGTATGTTTTATAGAGTTTCCTATTTCTTGATTTTCCTCCTTTCTCTATTCAAAAAAGCCTCTACCATAGTTTCTCTCACACTTTTCCTCTACCTTTAATGACTCACTAATCAAAACACCCACCTATTAAAAATGACTACAACTACCTTAACTAACTTTTGATTCCTCCAACATAGTAAGGGAAGGTACATCATTAGTAAACTTAGGTATAGTTAAAACTTAAACTCAAAACTAACTCTAAAAATTACTAAATATCCTTAAAAACTCTTAAATAAACCTAATACACAAGGTCACAATAGTTCTACATTTTAAGACATTAAAAAACTTGAGAAACAACATAAATATTTTCAAATATTTGAAATGATCATTTAGGCAAAAAAATGCCTAAGTGAGTCAAATTCAAATTTGATAAAGGTCTAACACCTACATATGACTCTTACAACCCTAAAATTACTATATTGACTCTATAAAGACTCAATAATATGGAAATAGACTAAAATTTACAAATGGTAGTGATGATCCTACATCACATAACACCATCATTAGTTGTATGTATATTTTTGGATTTCATAAGAATTTGAATCCCTATTGGTGGGTGTGAAGGCTCAAATTGGTTTATAAATAAATATTGATGTTTATCTTGGACAAGGGATTATTCTAAAGATTTTTTATAAATATTTATCACATCATATTGTAATTTGGAGTGAAGTACATTAGTGAATAAGTGAAATAGATTATCATTAAACATGTTATTCTCAACTTTTTTATACAAGGCTTTCCATCATTTGATAAACACTTATATTGTTTTAAATTATAATTATTTTCAATTGATAAAATGAGCTAGGTTGTTTTTAAAAAGATCATTAGTTTATAATTCTTAAAATAATGCTTTGATTAATACTTCCATTATATAAATAGAATGATCTTCAAGTTGATTATAAAAATCTATAACATCACCTAAAAAGGTTTTAACGAGTATTTTGGTGGCATCAAAGGTGTTAATTTTAAAATAACTCTTGTATAGGTTTCTAAAAGTATTCAAATGCAATGCTAGATCAATAGATCCATTATAAGTAATAATGGGAACTATGACACCTATGTTGATGTTTTTAATTTAAGGAACTAGAGGTTTATTTTTAAGTGTTTAATATACTTATTAAGAAGAGGTGGTTGTGTTATATGGTTACCATGTATATCTTTAATGGGGGTGGGTGGGTACTAGGGTTTTGTACCCCCCATAGAGTAGGTTTAGGTTGATTTTATAAATGCATTAACTAATTTTGTATTTAAATCATTTAATTGGCATTATTAATTTGAAAATTAGCCATTTAATTTAAATTTTTTAATAAAAATTGATTAGGGTTAATGGTATTTTGACTAGTGGAAGAAAAATTCAATGTATTAACATTATGCGAGGCATTTAGATTTTGAAATGTACTAGTAGATTGAGATGCACTAGTAGTTGCATGGATTTGAGTATTAGTGTGGGTATTTTAAGTAGACACACTAAAGGTCACACCTACCATGTTTATATCAATGGTTGGCATAGAGGATGAATAAGGCATGTAAGATGATGCCATGATAGTATAGGGAGGCATGAGATTGGAAAAATATGTGGCAGAAGTCATAGTATGACTTGACCCAAATCCTATACCAAATTTAGGTGAAGGTGAATAGGGTTATACAATATGAGGTCCCATCATGAGGTTATAAATGATTATGAGATCCTTACCCTAACTTTGAGGGTTTTAACTAATAAAAAGGGTAATTCAACCATATGATCAAGATTACTTTCATCCTCTACTATTTGTAGAAATAGAGGATTAAGAGAAGTAGAATAGGGAGTCCCATAGTTGGTAGTTCTAATAGTAATATGGATATTGCTAAGATCAGGATTATCTCCTACATGATATGGTAGATGCATCTTAGAGATTTTATGAGGATTAATAAGACTCATCATGTTAGTTTGATTTTTATGTATAACTTTATCAAATAGATGTTGTATGATGAAAATATTATCTACACACTTATTTAGGACATGGAGATCTAGAAGCTGATAAATGAATGAGATCAATTTGGTCAATTTAAAAATATAAAAAATAGAGAAACAAAAAAATCAAGTTGGTCGAGCCTATTGTAAAGTTAAGATAGAAAAATATGTAAAGTAATTAGGTCAAATTGCTTAATCTAGTTGGTGAAGTAGGAAGACAAAATAGTTTGTAAACTGACCAGGTCAAGCCAATTGATCTAGTTTGTAAAGAAAGAAAATAAAATATTCTATGTATTGACTAGGTTGAGTTGGTCAATCTAATTGGAAAAATAGAAAAATAGACTAGTTTGTGTTCTAACTAGGTCAAGCTAGTATATCTAGTTGGAAAATTAAGGAAACACAATAGTTTGTAATTTGAATAGGTTAAACTAGTTGATTTAGTTATAAAATTAGGAAAATAGAACAATATGTACATTAACTAGGTTAAATTAATGGATCTAGTTGGAAAAGTAAGAAAATAAGAATTCAAATTTGGAACACATAGCACAAAACTTTTATCAATGTTGGTGAATACAGTCTATAATACAACATTTAATGGAAAATATAAAGTCACACACAGAAAAATTTATATGATAAATAATTATCCAAAAATAATATCAAGAAGTTTGTATTAAATGTTGTGATTGATAATATAGGATAAAAAATATAATGGCTTGTCTATTTGATAATGTTGACCCAATGTTTTAGAGTACTAACTATAGAGGAAGTCCCATTCCCATAACCCACTAAACTAGGTTTTAAGGGTAAGCTAGATGTGACTTCTCAATGTTAACCATTAAATAATTCACCACATAATCAAATGGATGGTTATATTCCTAAGGTTCAATATAAATGTAAATTCTATGTGTTTCCAAAATATTGTAAGGTGCTTGGAAACTAAAGACCATGTTTAAATTTATACTATGGATATGAGTATTAGGTAAATACCCTCATACCATAATATTAGTAAATGATAGACAAGGACCCTAAATATAATATAATGTATCCCTTCATGATAATAGCTAAGTATTTTTAAAACTACCAATACATAGTTTCTAGGGAAAGCCAAGCAAAATGAAAATAAAAGTGAAACTCAATTTTGTCAAAAAACAAGTTTAAAATATTTAAAATCAAATAAACAAGTATCCAATTAGAAATCAAAGTGATTTTAATTACTATAAAATAGAGGTTAATTTCCTTTTCCTATGCTAAAAAAATAAAACATATAGAACAAGATCGATTAGGTTGATCTAGTTAGGAAAATAAAATAGAACAAAATCAAGTTGATCAACTCGATTTGTTGTAAAACAAGATAAAATAAACAAAGTTGACCTTGTCAACTTAGTTTGATGGTATAAAATAGGAAAAAACCTAGATCAAGCTAATAGATGTAGTTGATTGTGTGGGTATAGTTTTACAAATCTAATAAATTGACAAAAATAATACATAATTTGAATTTTAGCTAAAAAGTGGGAAATAAAAATTGTTAAAATTTGACAAAATGAAAATACTTGTCTATTTTAAAATGAACGTAGAAGATAAAACAAAATTTACCAAGCTAATGTAGTAGTTTTTCCTAAGAATTTTGAATTATTATTTGACTAGGTCATCCATGTGAGTTTTTATCCTTATACTATTGAATGAAATTAAGTTAGCCAATCTAGTTTAAATAAGACTAATAAAAAATAGGAAAATGAAATGCAAAAAGGAATTAAATTGAGTAGGTTAATTTAGTTAGGCACAAAAGGTAGAATAAATAACTAGATAGATTAATTTAACCTAGTTAGTTGGAACTAAAAATCCTATACATAGAAAATAGAACTAGGTTGAAAGGGTTGATTAATTTAGAAACCTTTGTATTTAATACATAACTAGGTTGACATGCTTGACCTGGTTGAAAACCTATGCGCAAAAATAGAACTAGGTCGATAGGCTCAACTTGATTTAAAAACTACCATAGAATATAATACTGGCTTGAAAGGCTTGACCTAATTGATTGTAAATGAAAATTAAAAATTTCAAGGGTTACATTCACATCATATTCACCAAAATGTATGAAATGAATTAGGATGGATCTACAACATGTCATACTTAGTGTATTCTAATATATGAGAAGGTAATATTACCAAAATAATTCATTACATAGCTATTTATATTAGGACATGACTAATTCAAACCCATTAAAAATATCTAAATGATATATTACCACACAACACTAAAGGAGAGGGTTACAAAGCCTCTAGGAAAATAAAATTATGCAATAAACCTAGATAGGCCTATAATACATAAAATAAATATAATATAGTTCTCACTAAATCTTATGGTATAAAGGGGAATAATTAATAATAAATAAAATAAAACATGAAAATATAAATCTACTTGAGTCAATGTAGAGATAAATTAATTAATGAATACAACATTCATCCTAATACTTTGTGCAATATCTAATCTCTTAAATGAAATAGTAAAAGTTATTTATACTTACCTTGAATTGAACCTATCATGCCTCAATCTCTCCCTTAGCCAATGGTGTTTTACAAGAGTTTGTTGTGTCTTTGTAAGGATCACACTATATAAATCATATATAGGCTAAAAGACTCTTATTTTTCATTTAAGACTTTCCCACAAGATAAGCTTCTTTCTTTCTAAGATAAAACCCTAAGCAAAGACTCTTTTAATGTAGAAATAACATAATTGTGAGTTGTAAAAATGAGAAAATGAATGTTCCTATCTTTAGAAATGAAGTGAAGGGGGGTATTTATAGCCAAGGATTGACCCTTAACCCTCTAAATAATTTATCTAACAAGGTTAACCAAGTCAATATTGTTTGGTGGGAAAATGAGTCATTAGGCCTCAAACTAGGTTAGCTAGGCTGATGGAGTTCTATAACATGCACTTAATCCCTAATAAGGTTGATTGGGTTTACATAGTATGAAAATGAATAAATATGGGTGTATACTTAGTTAGGGGATATTTTGGAAGGTGAATTGTTTATAGTAGTGTATCAGTGGGTGTTAATTACTTAGGGAGTTTTATGAAAGTAACTTGTAATGGTTTTAGATAATGGTATAGGGTCCAAATATGTTTTGAAGCACCAAAGGTCTACCCACCCCTTTCCTGGTGCACCCTTTAAGTTATGCACTCAGAGATATTGAAACTAGATAGGGTCCTACAATAGAAAAAACATAAATAAATGATAAATTTTAAAATTATTGCATGTATGCACTTTCCATCTATGTGATTGATGATGCTAAAAGGTTATTCATATGAGGAATGTTTTGAAATTTCCTCTTTGGAACTTATTATTTTAACATTGATATTTTTATGTATATATTACTTTCAAAATTCCTTCTTGAGAAACCCTCTCTTAAGTAAACTTTATTAATTAGCTTGTGCTTCTTTTTTAACCCCTTATTTTTATAACATCTCTTGTTGTAACTTATCTTATTGTACCTTTTCTTATTCTATTTTTTATTTTTGTAACCTTTATTTTTCCAATTTTTTCATTTGTAACATTTTTTCTAATTTTTCCCTTTATAAATATTCCTTATGTAACCTTTATTATTCTAACTATTCCTTTTGTAACCTTTTCTTTTTGAATTGTTCCTTTTGTGAGCTTTATTTTTCTAAGTGTTCATTATGCAAAAAAAAATTGTCATATTTTACCTTTCTTAACTATTATTTTTGTACTTATTCCTTATAATATGAAATAATGGTTTGAGTAACTTGATTGATTATAGAAGTTGTGCTTGAATTAGGTGGTGATTTGATGGATGCATCTTGTATAAGATCACCATTATCAATGATATTTGTGTTTTTCTCTTCAAATAAAAAAAATGTCCATATGACATCCATGCATTCTATGATAGGCACAATAGTATTTTGATTTCCTTAGAAGAAGAATAGGAGGTAGTGTAATTAAATTATTTCAAATCATTTCCCCTAGAATCTCAAGTAAACTCTTATTAGCCTTATGTCTATTTTTTTAATCATTATTTGTAAGTGTTTCATGTTTTGGCTTCGATTCTTGAGATCAATTATTTTTAAGAAAAAAATATTTAGATAGAGATGTATATATATGATTTAAAATTAAATTACATGGATTATTTGTATATGTGATTTAATTTTCAAGTGATGTGGTCTTTAAACTAAAATATTTATTTTTATTTTTCAACTTCTCTATGGGCATTCTCATATTGACTATTTTATCTTAAATGGATTCAAAAGCACAAACCCTAGATACTTATGATTTCATATGCATACAAATACCAACAAGAGGGTTTGTGAGAGGTGGAGGGGGAAGAGGAGGAACATTTAGCTAACCTCAGTTTTTATTTGTAGGAAGAGTCACCCTAATTCTTGGCAGAGTGACAACATTTACCTCCTTAAATAGAAAGTAGATATCGCCACCTTGACTAAAGGCGTAAGGAAAAATAGAAGAATCCAAAGTAGGAGGGTGGTGAGGTTTTTTTGATTTGGTACTCTATATTTATTTATCATGCATTAAGAAATTTATTGAGATATAGGCAATTCCTAATATGAATAGGTAAACTATCATGGAGATACTAGGGTTTTGGAAATGGAAACCCTAAAGACCTAAAATTATGAAACCCTAATGGAGATCTAGGGTTTGACATTTTTTATTAGTGTGTATAGGTTCACTAATATGTTTTAATCTATTTTTGTTTTATAAAATCTATTAGGATATAAATTAGTAAAACAATTTAGATTACTAAATATGGAATTTAAGCATGAATATAAATGTAAAATTTTGAAAATATATTGAAATGATTTGAAAAGTGACATATGCTAAATATAATAATTAAAAAAATGGATGAGTATTCAACTTTTCTAATTGATTATTTGACTATGAATATGTTTTTCTATGGAAAATAGAATAAAGTGGGAATGTGATTTATCATGTTCTATAATTGTGTTTATATCTTCAAAGGGTCAGTTTCATTAGATCTAGATTAGTATCAACTATCAATACAGACCTAAGTGGTTGGTAGTGTCTTGTGCCAAAATATGAATTTATGATCATGCATTCACCTCTTCCTATCTCTAAAATATATGTATATTTTATTCTAAACATTTATGATCTGTGTAAATCTAGAAATAAGCCTTCTTCACTTTGAAACACTAGGTGTGTTTTTGAAATCTAGAAACCTATAAAAACTAAGAAAGTGTAATGGGTTAAGATGATCCCAATTGCCCCAATTTTATTATTGACTAATTCCCACATATTTTATACTTTAAGGAGGGAAATTAAGCCATGGATATTTCTCCCACCTACTATGATTTTGAAATTGTGATCCTTATTAAGTCACACACACACACACACACAAAGAGAGAGAGAGAGAGAGAGAGAGAGAGAGATGAGAGAGAGAGAGAGAGAGAGAGAGAGAGAGAGAGAGAGAGAGAGAGAGAGAGAGAGAGAGAGAGAGAGAGAGAGAGAGAGAGAGAGAGAGAGAGAGAGATTTATATATGTCTAATTGGTTAATTTTGGATGCCATTGACACACTAGGTACATAAGTTGAACCTAAGGATAAATTTATTTTATAAAGTAGTCATTACTAAGAGAGGGTTGGTACCATCATGCTCAGGTCAATATAAATTGGTGATATTAACCCAATATGCCATTATTTATTATGCATATTAGGACTGAAATAAAGGTCTTGACATATCTATATAGGATGGTAAGTAGTTTTGAAATAAATAGTGAAGTTCTTGTAGGTGTGTAATAATAGAATGGAAGTATCAAGCTCATAAGTTAGCATGTAGGTGTGATAGAATGGTGAGTTTAAGACCATATTTATATGTACAAGTCATGTATGGTATATGTTTGTCAATACTAACATTTTCAATTACTTAATACCATATTCTATTATCTACACACATACATACTATATTATTTTTTACAATATGGAATTATACTAGTATTATTTTATCATCTTAATAATTTACACTTGTATAGATTTCACATACACTATTATACACTTACAATGTATTTTATTTCACAATAAACTCTTATATATTTTTTTTATAAAAATATAAGAATAATATTATACACTATATTCACATTCGATATGTTTACTATGTATAAATAAATTATCATGTTTAGAAATTAATTTCCTCTTTCATTATTAAATGAAAATATTAATTTTTATGTGTTTTGAATCTAATTTCAAGATGAATAAAACTCAAAAAATAATAATGTGAATCACTCCCTATTAAAAATAACAAATCAATTTAAATTTATTCTGATTATGCATCTATGTTAATCAAACTAATTAATTTGTATGTTAATAATTTAATTTTATCTTTCATTATTTAATGAAAATATGAATTATTTTAGCATCTCTAATATGAAAATGAGATGAATGGAACCCATAAAAATAAAAAAGGAATCACTTTTTACTAATAATAGTAAATAAATTTATGTCTTCTCATTATGCATCTAAACAAAGCACATAGATAAATCTTTGGGTTTATAAAAAAGGTTTTTCTTTCATTACTCAATGAAGCTATAAATTCTTAAATTAGTTTTGAAGATAAGAGAGAAATGAATATTTTTTTTTGCAATTTGATAAGGTGAAAAACTAGGTTTTACAGGGATCCTGGAACCATAAAAGTGAAATACATAAGTATCAATATGCCAAAACAAGACCACCCATCAAAACATCAAATAAACACTGCAAAACCAAAAGTAGGGAAAATAAAAATAATAAAGATTAGGAGGGGGGTGGTCCCTCCAATGGGTCTTCTTCCTCCTTGGGATTATTCATAGGGATATCCTAATTAACCTTTGAGATCTTAACTTGTGTGTGGTTTCTAGGTCCTTCTGCTACCTCTCCTGAAAGAATAATATGTGCCCTCTTTCATCCTTAGACCTATAGGGGAGTCTTCTTTATGGGGGCCAATTTGGGGGGACTAGGTGGTGGGGGTGGGGGGGGTGTTCCATGATCTTCAAAAACAATTTGACAAGGGTCTAAGTAGGCTTAGAGGACACGATGAAAGATTGCATAGTGGATTCAGCCTACCTATGAAGGGTGTTCCACTCTTGTATAATATTGGTGAGGGTTAGTCTTGCCTCGTACACCTTGGAATTGAAATTCTCTAGTTGCATCTTGTTATAATTCATCTCCATAGAGATGAATAAAATATATGAACCATTAATACTAATTCATTATGGATCAATATTATGAATTATGTTTTGTACTACTAAAATTTCTTAGGAATAAAATCATTATTTGTTATTTTACAACTAGGTTGGTTTAAAAATTATAGATAACACTTATTATCTAATAAAATCCAACAATATTGGATCCATTTTGAAGGTAAAAGATAAATTTAATTAACCTATAATGGGTTTTGTGTAATTTGAACCTTGTTAAGAACAATAATTTACTCCCTAGCCAGATTTTTCTTCTTGCAACATGAAATAATGACATAATTAAAAAAATCATAGGATATAAACCATATTTCCCACTAATAAAACACAATATTTTATTTTTGGCATATATAAATCTTTCCATAATAAAAATTCATAAAAATTATCCTGTATATGATCATTAACACAATAATTTTTTCATAACAAGAATAACGATAAAGTAAATTAACACTATAAACAACAATCTTTTTTATCCAATTTCCACTCTTGTACCTAAAATAAAACCTTCTCCTTCATTCCCTTGATATATATCACTCTTAAAATGGATTTTTTTTTTTTTTAAATTATTGATATGAAATATCCTTTAAGAGGTAAGTAAAGAGCACACATAAGAAAATAATTTACAATCCCCTTCCTAAGCATGAGCTTGGGATTTAAATAGAAAATCACACAAAACTATTACTAAATGGGAGTTTTCCACATGGAAGTCCCACTCCCCAAGATTGAAAAAACTTTTTAAAAGTTAGTATAGTTATTCTAGAGTTCACTACATATAAATAATATTATCCAACATTTCATGCCTCACTATTAGATCCATCTTTAGGGAAGACAAGAATAAATCTAATTATTTGTACCCTCATTACTTCAACATCATTAGTATCTCACATGGTTCATTTACTCTATTTTTTTACTATATGATTTGTTAAAATTATTAAAAATTTATTTAATTTTATTCCTCATTCTTACACATTCCACTTAAAATCTCATACCCTCTTATAATATCATAAAGTTTCCTTAAAAGATTTGTTACACACTAAATACACTTACACAACTTCACCAAACCTACACCCTAGGATACTTAAGGAGGGTAAATTTTATACACGCTTATATTGGGTTAGATATGACCTAAATATTGACAATATAGCCTATCAAGACCTTATACCAACCCATATAATTCAAAACTTTCCAGGACCTTGTTAATAGCCTCAGTAAGGTGGTCAAATAGATTTATTTTGGTTTAAAAAGGATAATTTTGGTCATTTAATAAATAATATGGAGGTAAAATGTAACAAAAATAATTAATAATTAATTTTAATACATTCATATACTTTAAATTAACCTTAGTCTAAAGTTTCATGTCTTAAAAAGGTGTTTTAATGCAATTTTCAGCCAAAAAGGGGTCAAATAGAGTTCCCACGTCCCAATTTGGAAAATTAAAAGTTGTAAAAAGGTTAATTATTTGTAATAAAATTTAAAATGACTTTTTTTTCATCTTAACATTCATTAAATTTGGTGGTGGTAAGCTGAAGTTTCAATAAAAGACAAAGAAAAGCTTATTTCCTTCATATTTCAAAGAGTAGTATGAACTTGTATGGAATTCTATACAAATGAAGTATAAAAAAATATAATAAGGACATGAAGGATTTTCATGAAGAATTTTTTTGTAATTGGAGTCAAAACAACCCCAAAATGGTCATCTCCAGATAATTGGCTAGCTTGCACATATAGGCAGGCCTTCAAGTTTGTAACTAGTATAGTTTGAAGAGAGAAGATCCAAGTCTAAATTTTTGGGAAAAGAAAGTATAATAAAAGGGATTATTGATGGACTAATTGGTTTTTAAAGTGGTATCTTCTCCCTCATGAATCATTCATTTTAATTTAGGCTTATTTCTATAGTTTTGCATCCATAAAGGCAACCAATTTTCTATAAATTCTCATCATCAGGGCATAATTTCAAGAAAATTCAAGTTTTTAGATATTTTTTGGAACCTAATCCACCTTATCATGGCCTAATTCAATTATTTTACATGTGTTTAAAGGTCAAAAAAATATCATTAAGATAAGGTGTGCAATCTACAATTTAGCATGCTTCTAAAGAGGAATTATATGGTCTAAGAGAGAGAGAAGGTTTTCAAGATTTCTTGATTTCCTCCATGGCATGGATTTACTTCATGTTATCATGTTTTAAAAACAATTTTCTCAATAATTTCTCCAATTATTCATGGCTTATCCCATCATTGTGCTTTAAAATCATCTCAAAAGATATGTTTAGAAAACTTTAAGGAAAATTAGCATATTTTAAGGTTTTTACAAAAACCTATGTTTCATTTTTAGCCTATAATCCTTGTCCAAAGGCATCCAAATTCATATGGTTTGATTATGATATGTTCATGTTTGTATATGATTCTTCATGTTGATCTTAACATGCTCCTTCATGCTCCTTTTCACCTCCATGTTGTTCATCCCCATATCACTATCACAACACTATCTTTTCATTATGTTTTGTACTTATTTAACCCTCCATTCATGTGTTTCCATCATATTTTATCACCTCACCACCCTTTCACCCATTTCTATTATATAAAATCATTTCCATAAGAGGGAAAGAGTATGTAAATCATCATGATCATAAACAAGAGGATATATGCATCAAGAAAACATGATATATAGTCAAGGATATGAGACCTACATCAAGTACACCACAATCAAGTGTCTATTATTAAATTTCAAAGAAGGGTGAGATTTCATTTGATGATTAATCCTTAAAGACATTTTAGATAAACATTTCCTCAAGTTATAAAACAATGAGGAATAGGTTCAAAAAATAATGTTTTGACCCTTCTTTAAGGATAATGTTTAATATAGTTCATATAAATGGAATATATATAGTCATCTACATTTGATAAAGGCCATAGTTCTTATGATCTTTTGATAAGACATAAACATATGAGTTTAAGTTTGGTATTCTATAAGAGGTTCTTGATGTAGTATGACTTTATTGATGTCATAATCAATGGGAGGAAGTCATCAATAGGGATCTACAGTTCCTAAAAAGGACACCTATAGGCCTACTCTCAGGCCACTTCCTATAGTAATATTTGACTTGATAAGTCCCAAATACTCTTCAAGGCTTAAGGAGACTATGTTAGAATTAATTCATATATAAGTATGAATATTTAGATGAGTAACCTCCACATAAAGATCAAGAGGGATATATTTGAGGTTCAAACAAGGCTAAAGAGGCATAAAAATACACCTATAGGCCTACTTTTAAGTCCATATCCTATAGATATAAGGGTTTTAACCCCATCAAGAGCCTTATAAATGTGTAGGGAGACTAACTTGAATAAACTCAATGCATGAATAATAATGGATATTATAGCTTCATTAAATATCTTAAGAAAGGTGTATTGAAGTTTAAATAGGGTTTAAAAAGAGGAATAAGGACCTATAAATAGCCCTAATAGATTTGTCTTCAAGAAATGGGACTAGTTTTCAAGATACCTAAAAGATAGAAAATTTTAAGGAAGTTATAGATTTTATTTTTAAGACCATTTGATAGGATAAGGATTTTTACACCTCGTTTCACCTTTTTTAAAGATCCAATCACTTCCACACCTTGATACAGTTTATACATACCTATATTCAAGGTCAACACAGTCAAGTAGTATGGAGGACTATGATCTTATTATTTATCATGAGGATCATAAGGTTTTATCATGATCAAAGAATCTCATAAATGACTGTTAAGACCTATATAAATATATGAGCTCCATACAACATTGTGGCATAATCCTTCTTTTCTTTAAAGGGATACATACAACCTTCTAGATAGGTCTATTTTGAAAACAATGAGGAGGTTTGAAGCACAATGGCCTAATGATAGTTTTATGAGAAAATAGAAGGTTCATCAAGGTAATAAGGATGAAATGATATAGATGGTAAAGAGAGGACTTAAAACACACATGAAACATAGTCAGGTTCACCATGAATAGTTTCCTATCACCACTAAGGAAACCTATAGACCACAAAGGATAGTTAAGTTTATTCCAAGAAAGAAAGTTTGATTTCAATAAGGGGGTAAAGTATGATTAAGAATTATGGAGTGTATGAACTAATAAATTATCTCAAATAGAAATATATTTCAACCTTTGAATGACTCAAGAGTCATGAAATGATGACCTATAACTAGCATAGTGAAAGTACTATAGTCAAGTTGTTAAATGGTACTTTAAGTATACATCAAGGGTATTGAAAATTTCAAGGAGGGTTTTGAGTTTAGAGATCATCATGATGAATTAGATAAATTCACTCCACCTTGTATATTTTAAATAACTCCCAAATCATTGTTAATTACAGTCCTTATCTATAAAATTGAAAAACCTACAAGCAATAAAGGAACACGGGCTTTCCTCTAGGATCTTTCAAGTTGTTGACTAATAGGTAGAGTTCTAAATGGAGTTTCATATCTAATGAAAAGATATTTTAAATAATATTGACTTTAATTATTTAAATGGAGAGCTAGAGGGAGCTTTCAAAAACAAACCATAGTCAAGGTCACTAAGAAGAGGACATGCATGTAGCCATCTACAAAGGTTTTCATGCACAAGGTCTAGAGAGGTATTTCATAGTTTAGAGGATGTTTAGGGATAAATGATAAGGTAAACTCATTAAGATTAATGGAGAGGTTTTAAAACATTGACACATATTCAAGTTCACCATAATATCTATACCTATAACCATACAAATGTTTAGTTCCTCCTTCACAATCATATATAGGCAAAATGCAAACTCAAGGTAATTTATAAAAGGAGTGAATATATGATGAAATTATATGTAATACAAGTAAATAATTTTCATCTTAAATTACTTTTTCAACCATTAGGGCACTACCAAATCAACAAAGATGGTAATAGTATAGGCCTTTTATATGGAAGGTGACTGTGTGAGGCCTAAAAACCTTGTTTAAGGAGAAAACATGCTAGAGAGAGGGGTAAATGATGGATTAATATATTTTGAGAGGAATATTAAAAACTAAATGAGTTATAATTTATTTTACAATCTTCCATTTGACATGAATTCACCCCCCAAATACATCAACATAGTCAAGTACATGCTCAATCAACACATAAAAGGACAATTTGAGAGAGATTTGTGTCTTTTAGGGACCTATAGGTGGAATCAAGGATTAAAAATTGGTGCACATCATAATAATGACTTTAGGAATATTAAATATCATTATAAAGTCCATATTATAAGTGTAAGTGCCCACTATTTTGTCACATTTCCCTACTTATCTTAAAATAATCATGATGGAGCTAGAGGAGGTTCTTTTGGGTTTCAAGGTGAAAAAAATGTTTATAAGATCATTAAAGTGTTTTTAAATCTTGAGAGAGTGTTTTTAAATCTTCATACACCTTATGAGAGGTCATAAAACTCCCTTACCTAAGTAAGTTATGTCGTTGAGGGCTAAAGCAAGTAAATAGGCCTATGGCTCTTTGGAGACTTTGTTTGTTTTGTGAATGGGTCAAGATGTATATAACTATAGAGAGAGGTTTATAAGTAATTTTAAAGGTTATACAATGTTTATAATCTCATATTATATAGATAAGATAATTAAACCTAGATATAAGGACTACACAGACCATGTATGCAAGAAACCCCATAAACAGTCCTAGAAGCACCAAGGCAAAATGAAGCTTGAGAAGAAAAATAGAAGTCTTATAGATGGTAAAGAACATGTAAAAAGTTTTTTATTATCCCATATATTATCCTATAGGTCATAAGTAACTCAAAACTCAGTTTAAGGCCAAAACTTAGTTCTAAGCCTAGAAGGCCTATAACACCAAAAGGCATCTTGAATCCCTATCAAGAAAGATAACACTTTAAGAATGGTTTAATGACATGGTAAAGGTTCCATGATTTTTGTTTAAATTAGAGATAATAAATGGATTCAAATTATTCTATAAGGATAAATTCAAATTCTATAATTCCAGATACCCATTCAAGCCACTTGATCAAATGCTAGTATCTTTCACTAAGTGAAAATTTTGGAAAAAACTCTAAGAATGATTTTAGGACCCATATTAAATTATAATTCATGAATAATTGAGGTTGGTTGAGAGGATGTGATTTATGAATAATCACTAAGAGCGTAAGCATGTCCAAAATGCTTACAAACCCTACATGCAAATTTCTTCATGTGGATATATTTTCATACCTTTTACATGTGAACTAAATATTCTCAAGGAATTTGAGGGGGTATATAATTGATATTAATGGAAATAATTTGTGGTTTGGAGGTATATGCTTTATGAACCATCGTTAATAAGTTTTAGTTCTAAAACCCTTATAAACCCTCATAATGACTAGTTTTGAGAAAATTTGATTTTATTGACATCAAAACCTCATGGATCAACATAAAACCTATTAAAACATTAATTAAATTAGTCCCAAAAATGATAATTTATTTTATACAATTATATGAATTAGTTTAAAAATCTATTTTTAGAGAAAAAAGCATATAAGATGAGGTACAATGTAGTTTACATGAAATACAATTCATGTATATTGAAGCCTGAGAATTTTTATTCATCCAAAAAATATCATTTGGTCATAAATATTCCTATAATTTCCCTTACTAGCTCATCCAAAATATCCAATCTATAGGAAAATGAGATAAAATTAACCTAGTCAACCATGGTGACTAAGTTGCAAGAGTTTTTTCATCAAGAGCACCTATCTCATGGTGTGATCAATTTTTATAGGTATAATACTCATTTTTTTATGTTTATTGGTTTTTATTATATTTTATAATGGATTTCAAGTGCAATAATTAGGCTACTAGGCCTAATTGGCCTATTTGATCAATGCATCAAAGAGGAAATTGGCATTGAATGAATAGAAAGGAGTTCACAAGGAGTTTCCATGCCACTTATCTTAAAATTTATATATCATGAAATTTCAATTATTCAAGTCCCATTTCATGAAATTAAGGGGCTTAAGTGAGTTACCTTGTCTTAAGGACCAATCACTTCAGTTGACTAGTTGACTAGCATCATGTATTCTCCTTGGTTTTTATGCAAAGGAAGGACATTAACTCAACTTAAACTCACTTCAAGTTGATAAATTAATAAATATATGGAGTATATTTCATGAAAAATGAGGTTTGAAAATTTGAATGGGCTGACATTTCCTTTCCAATGCTAAAGATAAGATCATGCAAAGGCTTTCAATATGATGACACTTCTTGAAAACTATTATTTATAATTATAAACAGATATTGACTTGAGTTAATGTCTAATTGACTTATCCTTCTCTCTTCTATGCCATATTGGCTAGATATTTTCAATTTTGTTATATATTGAGGCTTTTAATCCATTTTTTAGATCCCTTAGGCTAGTATAGAGAGACCATATAGAAATTGTAACTTACACCAAAAATCAATGATGAGAGTTTTTTTATAGATCACTTTATGGTTGTAGTGTGTAATTTTAATTTTTAATTTGAATATAAGTGTGATATATATCTCCTTTTTAGGTCCTTTCCTCACCTAATACTATGATTTCATCCTTTATAAGTCATTTGAAGAGTTAAGAACATAAATAATGTTGAAGATTGTTAGTATGTAGTGTCTTAAGAGATATTCATTCGCACACCTTCAATCTACAACCTTAATTTGAAACACTAATGTTTAGGACTGATCTAAAAATGTTTTATTGACAAATTATTCTATCTTGATCCATATGTGTGCCTAAGTTTCAAATTTTATAGAGGATCAATCACTATTCAAGTGCATCACCATCATATCATAGATTTCCATTTTAGCTATTCCTCACTCTTTTCATCCCAACATCAAATAAGCTTAGTAATTAATCCAAAATTCACATATTCATAGGAGTTACCCTCACAACTAGAGGTCTGATCTAGATATAGGTACCCTATAGCCTTAGATCATTCTAATGATAGTCTAGATATGAGTCAAATTTGATCATTTTGATTTCAAAAGGATGTTATCTGGGTTACTAACAATTCTGGCACACTCTATGGGACTACCTATTCACATAAATTGAAGCTTATATTTGCATATTTGAGTATAGTAGCAACTTTTATGTTGTCATTTCTATATTTACATGCATTTCATGCCACCAAGAGTGGTCACAAGATCCTTTACAAAATGGAAAGAGATATATTTCACTAAGTTATCTTTCTAATCAACAAAGAAAAATAAATCTTCTTAGTCCGACCCAAATCTTACACTACCTACTTCCCCTATTAGTTTTAGAAATCCTCCTATTCACACCAATATTATTGAACCAAACATTGTTGTAAATCCCATACCCTAGATGGTTATTCCCATAAGACAAGCCTTTGTGCCTTTTAATGGTGGTATCCCCCTATATATCAATTAATGGGATGATATTACAACTTCTGCCCTGAAGTCTCTTCCTTATTTTACATGATAAAATCTAGTTACTCTTACATAACATATTGTGGATATATCTAACCCTTGTTTAGTACACCATGTGACTCAAGAAAATGTAGCATGAGGTTTTTAGCAACTTCATTCAAAAGAAAAGCACTTCAGTGGTACATAGGATTGACACCTGTAGGATGAATTTGGAGAAGTTCTATGTAATCACTTTGAGGGAAAAAATGATAAATTTTTAGTTGTGGAGAAACTTATAATAATTAAAAGGTTTCCTCATAAATTCATGGTGGATTTAAATTACAGGTTTTAGAGAACCAATAATAGAATTCCTATAGTGATCAAGACTACTCCCAACTATGCATTTCTATACTATCTAAAATATCTTAATTTAGATGTTGACATGATGATCCAATCCATGGGAGGAAATACTTTACTTGAGGCTTATGAAGTAGAAATAATGGATAGAAACTTCTTAATAGAAGAAACCTTCTTGTCTCCAAGGCCACCTAATCCTTTATTTCTACAGATCCATCCTCCTACTCTGATTCTTGCTCTATTTTCAAATTCAACAAGTATTTATCAAATAGAGGGTAATTAGATTGACATATTGGGGAAGATAGAGGGTCTTCTCAAAGCTTATAACAACAAGTTGGTTTCAATAGAAAGGAAAAAATATCTACCTTATAGGCCATACCAAAAAACCAATAATTATTATATATATAATAGGCTACCATATTAGTCAAATCAGAAAGAACAAGGGCATACTTCTCAATTAAGGCAATACAATCCTAATGCTCCAAGAAATTCCAAATCCATATGCTCTAAGCAATTCCAAATCCATAGTGCCAACTTTCAAAAACTATGCTCAAGAAGGAAAATGGAATAATAAATATGATCAATAAAAT
Source organism: Torreya grandis (assembly GCA_037957365.1). Classification (NCBI taxonomy): domain Eukaryota; kingdom Viridiplantae; phylum Streptophyta; class Pinopsida; order Cupressales; family Taxaceae; genus Torreya; species Torreya grandis. The sequence goes on along the minus strand of JARHVA010002130.1, from coordinate 981,807 downwards.
AACATTTAAATGGCTCCAACACATCCAAGTACTTGTGGTAATCTTAACATGCATTAACTGTGGTGGTGGTAAGCTGAAGTTTCAATAAAAGCCAAATAAAAGCTTATTTCCTTCATATTTTTAATAGTATGAACTTGTACAAAATTCCATACATATGAAATATAAATAAATATTATAATGACTTGAAGGATATACATGAATAATTTCAAGGAAATTGGAGGCAAAATAGGCCCAAAACCGGTCATGTATAGATAATTGGCTAGTTTGCACATAGAGAAAGGCCTCAAGATGTGCAGTTTTTGTTATTTGGAGAGAGAAGATCCAAGTCCAAATTTTTGGGAAAATAAATTAGACTTATAGTTATTATTTATGGATCAATAGGTTATTAAATTGGTATTTTTTCCCTCATGAATAATCCATATGAATTTAGGCTTATTTCTATAGTTTTGCATCCATGAAGGCAATTAGTTTTTACAAATACTCCTCATCAAGGAATTATTTCAAGAAAATTAAAGTTTTTAGAGATTATTTGGAACCTAATAAAACTTCCCATGGCATCTTTTAGTCCTTTTACACACGTTATAATTTTAAATAAAGTTCAAGAAGATAGGGTGTGTAATTTGTAGTTTGGCATGCTTTGAAAGAGGAATTGTACAGTCTAAGAGAGAGAGAAGGTTTTTAAGATTTATTGGTTTCCTCCATGGTATGGAATAAATTCATTTTATCATGTTTTCAAACAAGTTTCTCAATAATTTCTCTAATTATTCATGGCTTATCCCATCATTATGCTCTCAAAGCATCTCAAAAGGCATGTTTAGCAAACTTTAAGGAAAATCAGAATATTTTAAGGTTTTTGAAAAAACATATGTTTGATTTTAAACCTATAATACTTGTCCAAAGGAATATAGATTCATATGGTTTAATTATGATATGTTTATATTTGAATATTACTCTTCATGTTGGTCTTAACATGTTCCTTCATGCTTCTTTTCACCTCCATGTTGTTCATACCCATATCACTATCATAACACTATATTTTCACTTCATTTTGTACTTCTCTCACCTTCCATTCATGTGTCTCCTTCATATTTTATCATCTCAACACCATTTATCCTATTTTCATTCCATAAAATCATTATCATAAGAGGGAAATAGGATGTAAATCATCATGAGCATGAACAAGAGGATATATGCACTAGGCAAACATCATATATAGTCAAGAAGATGAGACCTACATCAAGTACACCATAGTCAAGTGTTTGTTATGAAAGTGTTAGGTTGTGGAGCTAAAAGCTTCACTGATGCAAACAGGTGAGGAGGTTGCAGAGAGTTTGTTATTGTCACAGTCGTCGGCGTCGGTCAGGCCAACCGACGTCAGTAGGGTAAAAATAGAAGGCAACCGATGTCGGTCATAAGTCGATCAGCATCGGCACCCCCCAAGCAGATAGGGACCAACGTTGGTCACCTATGTGGTTCGAGCTGTGAGTGTTACGGGTAGTTAGTTAACGAATCAAGTGTTTGCATGTCAAGAGCCAAATTTAGACTAGAAGCTACAGATCTAATTATTGTAATTAGGTGTCTAATTATTGTTTGCATGAGATATATTTAAGAGACTCATTGGTTGTATTGTAAAGTGTTATAGTTTGAGTTGAGCAAAGTTAGATCCTTCTATGTGTGAGGTGAGCAAGGGTGTTCCTCCTAGTTTCACAGCAATACCAAGGTGGGTGCTGGTTTTGGAGAATCAGCAAGATTCTTAAAGTGTGTAGGATCTTGGTCAACAGGTGTGTTTGGCTACATTTGGAGATCTACATGGGTAAGTAAGATCATTAATCTGTAGGTGTATGTGTGTGCAAGGTCTAAGGTTCACAAGTGTGTAGAACCAGATTGATTTGTAGGTGTGCAAGATCAGATAGGATAGTAACACAACAGGGAGCAGGATCAGGCATGATCTACTTGGAGTACGGTGTGTACTCAGTCTATAGCAAAGAGGAAGGCAAGGCAGTTCCTTCCATAAGTAAGATCATTGAGGTGCAGGTTGTTGTAGGTTCAGGGGAGATCTACTTGAAGTATTTTTGTGTACTTGGAGTGCATGGAGCACTTGTGGAGTGCGTGGAGCACGGGAGTATTGGCAGTAGTGGATACTAACTGGTTAGAGGTGAACACCAACTCTATGTTTGAGTTGTGTGTTGGGACCTTAAGAGAGAGCTTTGAGGAAAGAAGTACTATTCACTTGAGGTGTGGGAAGCCTCTGAGAGGTGGTGAAGAAGAAGTGGCATATTCTTTATTGTATTCTTTTATGTATTGTATTCTTTTATGTATGAGTATTAATACAAGTTGTGTATTGTCTCTCATATTCTGTGTTGTTTCTGGTTTCTAGTTACTTGTTACTTTTGGTTAATTCCGCATCTTAAGTTGCTTGTATATGGTAATCAATTGTGTGCTTCCTCAGGTTCCTAATAGTTGGTATCAAGTAATCACCTTCTTCCACCTCTGTGAAGCTTCCTTCTCAAGGGCTCCAAGTAATCTTCCCACCTGAGTAATCTTCTCTCATAGGTCACAACACACAGCTAACACAAGTTGTTGTTCACCTCACTGTACGCCTGTACAATTGAGTACGAATCGGTACTCCAAGTAGATCTAACCATGATCCTGATCCTGATGTATTGTTGTCACCTTGGATCTTGCTCCCTCATTGATCTCTGTTTGACCCTCGCATTCACACAAGATTACGTCCAACACTTGGTTCTGAGAATGTCCAACCTCACTCTGATACCATTTGATAGGACCAAAGTTCTATCAAAGCTCTGACACAACTTGTCAGAATTAAGAGCACACATGATTACCAATTTATAAGCAACTTAAACATGTAGAAATACCCAGAAGAAATTAAGTTACGAATGGAGAAACTGAATAGCACGAATGGTCAATTATGGTCCTATGAAAAGAAAGAGCAGGACAAAGAAAATTGTTGGTTTGTGGAAGATCAGCATGAAGGAACTGAAGAAGTAGATGTTGCAGGGGTTGTTGCATAGGATGCTCTAGTATGTTTCCTGGATAAATTTGAATCTTGTTTTACAAATTTTGTTGTCTCTTTCCATGCAGCCCCAGGTAGAGGAGCTGGTGAGCCTTGCCAAAGAATTGGCAAAGGGGAAGTGATGCTAAAATTGCAGGCGGCCAACACATGGGTGTTGAAGAAGGTCATGCAGGTCCCAGGCTTAGAGATGTGGCTAATTTCTTTAGGAAAGTTGGGTGATGAGAGATGCACAAGAACTCTCATAGCGGATGCACTTGAATTAGCTGGTGGTAAGAAAATAGGTACTCTTTATCTACTTGTTTATATTACTAATTCTTCTTCTGTTGTAGAGACGTGGCTTCGTAGGCTTGGTCACATGAGCAAGAAGGAGATGCACGTTCTTAAGTGGAAGACTGATATATTTGACAGGCTTAAGAACTAGAAAGCCTTGGTGTTTATGGAGGAGATGGCGGATAGAGACCAGTGGATGGGGCTGGATACTTCTGAGCAGGGCAGTTTGGACATGGGTTTTGATTCAAAGGAGCTCGTGGGTAAAAATTCATCACTCACAGGAAAACACAGGTATTGGCATCGATCAGGAGGAGCATGGCATGAACAGGTATTCAAAACCAAGTGAGAGATTTGGTAGGGTTGCCAGCTGGTATGAAAGCATAGAGATGAATGGATACCTTAGTTAAATAATAGAGAGATTGGACACGTGAGACAGAAGGCCAGGTCATATGGTCTTGAAGAAGCTACAACATAGTGGGACAGGACTGACAGGTGGTACCAGGTGGATGATAAAGCAGGGCTTTAGTCAATGTCAGTATAACCATTATGTTTGTCTTACTAGGTGGATGATGGTCACAACATTATCCTATTGTTTTATGTGGAGGATGAGCTTGGTACAGGTTCAGACATACAGGGTTTTACTGAGCTAAGGGTAAGGTTAGTTCAGTGGCATGTCATGAGGAATTTGGAGTAGCGAAATTCTTTGGCATGGGAGACATGGAGATCACAAGTTGATTTTGTCTCCAGTGGGAGCTGATGTGAATCAGGTGTTGGCGAGGTTCAGGATGTAGAACCGGAGCACACTAAGGGCTAGACAGTTCAATGTTCGAAATCACATGAGGTCTGGTATAGACTTGAGTTTTCCCAAGCAGTGGGTGCTGTCAGAGAGTTAGGAGCCAATTTGGGGAAGTGGATTCTCAGGTATTTGAGAGGGACTAGCAGTAGGTATGCATGCTATGCAGAGTTAAGACTTCACTACATGGGTTTGTAGATTCAGATGTGGCAGGTTACTCAGATGATAGGAGGTGCACCACAGGTTGTGTGGTGGGTGGTCTTTAGGGTTGAGATTGAAGAGGGATACAAGCCAAGAAATAGATTAGATGGGGTACAAGTATAGGTATAGTGCAGCTATTTATCTCCAAGTGGGAGATTGTTAGGTTGTGGAGCTAAAAGTTTCATTGATGCAAATAGGTGAGAAGGTTGTAGAGAGTTTGTTGTTATCACAGTCGTCAGCGTCAGTCAGGCCAACTGACATCGGTAAGGTATAGATAGAAGGCAACTGACATCAATCATAAGTCAGCCAACATCAGCACCCCCAGGCAGATAGGGACCGATGTTGGTTGCCTTTTGTCTGTACCCTATCGACGTCAATTGGCCTAACTGACACTGGCAACTATGACAACAACAAACTCTCTACAACCTCCTCACCTGTTTACATCAGTAAAGCTTTTAGCTCCACAACCTAACAATCTCCCACTTGGAGATAAACAGTTACATTGTACCTATACTTGTACCCCATTTAATCTATTTTTTGGCTTGTATCCCTCTTCAAGCTTAACCCTAAAGACCACCCACCACACAACCTGTGGTGCACCTCCTGTCATCCGAGTAACCTGCCACATCCGAATCTACAAACCCATGTAGTGAAGTCCTGACTCTGCATAGCATGCATACCTATTACTAGTCCCTCTCAAATACCTGAGAACCCACTTCCCTAAATTGGCTCCTAACTCTCTGACAGCACCCACTACTTGGGTAAACTCAGGTCTATACCAGACCTCATGTGATTTCAGACACTAAACTGTCCAGCCCTTAGTGTGCTCCGATTCTACATCCTGAACCTCACCAACACCTAATTCACATCAGCTCCCACTAGAATGTCCAACCTCTGTGAGGCTTCCTCCTCAAGGGCTCCAAGTAATCTTCCCACCTAAGTAATCTACTCTCATAAGTCACAACACACAACTAACACAAGTTATTGTTCACCTCATTTTACGCCTGTACAATCGAGTACAAACCGATACTCCAAGTAGATCTAACCATGATCCTGATCCTAATGTATTGCTATCACCTTGGATCTTGCACCCCCACAAATCTCTGTTTGACCCTTGCATTCACACATCTTATCAGACCAACCCTGATCTTACTTAGCACATGTAGATCTCCTCCATGATCCTGCAACACCCTGCTGACCAAACCTGATCTTACATACCTAGAAGAACATGCTCTTCCAGGGGAAGAACTCCCCAAGTTCTACTTAGTTCTTCATAGTTCTTCACTTAACAATACAGCCCATGAGTCTATTATATAGATCTCATGCATAAACTGATTAGACTTGTAGCTCAAGACTCAAACTGGTCTTCATCATACAAACTGCCCGTTCACTTAACTGACTGTTCATCAACAGTAGTTCTGGAACCGCATAGGCGACCGACGTCGGTCCCTGTCTCCCTAGAGGTGACCAACGTCTGCTGATTCCTACCAAGGTCAATTTCCTTCTGCACGTCCACTGACCAACATCGGTGATCCTATCGACGCCAGTGACTGCATACTTAGCATCCTCCTTCCTGTTTGCATTCAGGTGAAGCTTTTAGCTCCACACCCTAACAGAAAGTTCAAAGAAAGGATAGTGATGCAGGAGCATCTCAAACATCTAAAATGGTATTATGAAATGCATGGTCATTTATTCTTGGTTTGAATTTGAATTAAAATTCTTTTCTTTTCCCTCCAAATTTTTTTTAAGGGAGATCAATTGTCAATGTAAACATCTAATGTAAAAAGTGAAAGAGTGAAAAAAGTAAAAGTTTGTTGAGAGAATCCCCATATTGGGAGTTTGTTGAGTAAATGAGGGGGATATGTTTGAAATATTTCAACCATAAGATATTAGTTGAGATTAAATTTTCAACTTAGATATTAGTTCTTAAAAAATATTCTTATTTTTAACTTGAGAAAGGAGGAAAGACTCTTCATTAAGAGTATTGTGTAATCATTCAATAAAAGAGAGAGCTCATCTAAGAAGAAGAGGAGCTCATTCAAGAGTAATGTAAGAATATCCTTCAAGGATAATAAGGAGAGTAATGTGAAGAGGAAAGTAAGAAGGAATGTAAAGATAAGGAGAGGATAAATAGTGAGGGAAGACCTCACTCAAGAAAATGTAAGAGTGAAGAGGAAAGAGGAGATTGCTTAAGAAGGTGTGAAGATGCAATAAGGTTTATAAGCCATTTATCATCTATTATGGAGTATTGATAAAATCTAATTTTTAAGTATACCTATTAAATTATAATATTTTATGTGATTTTCATAATTTAATTCTGTAAACATTAACCTCTTGTATAGAATTCTGGTTAAGACAATGAACAAGCTTGTGTACGTGCGTTTCCTTTGAGCATAATGAGAATATGAATGCCTAATGGTATTTATTTACCTAAATAAGACCCTTATAAATATATGATGAATGGGTTTTAAGTGATATTTATTGAGACAAATAATACTATGAATGTGGTGAAGGTTATAGATAGGGTTTGAAAAGGTTTTGAACAACTACAATCCACTATCAAAAGGTTAGATTCATGTAAAAGGAGTTTATGGTGAGAGTGGGAGTTTAAGAACCAGTATTAGGTATGAAATAGAGACTATACAAAAGGAAAAACAACTCTTGAAAATCCTTAGATGTTTAGAAACCACAAAACCCCTACTCTCGGCCTATAGGAGACAGGGTATAGGGATAACCAAATGGATTACATGTTTTTAAGAATGAAATGGTTTGAGTGAGCACTATCAAGCATGGGAATATGTCATAGAAGGAAGGATAATCCTATTTTCATCTCATAACACCCTCAGAGTTAAATATTTAAGTAAACCTTCACACCTCCTATTGATTGCCATAAAATCCTAAATTAAGGTAAGATAAATTGCTTTTGTGGAGATGGACAGAGGTGTAACATGGATTGAATTTATCATAGAAGGAAGAGAATGGGAAGGATTTAATATGTATAATTTTTTTATGAATTAATAAAATGTTTGGAAGGTCTCTTATTAAAATAAATTAAGGAGAAACATAGAAATCCCTACTCACTATTATGAAAAGACAGTCTAAGTAAACTAGTTTATTTTGTTTGGAAAAGTGCAAAGGTTTAGGATGAAAAAATTGAGGATTGACAGAGGTAGAAGAAACTTATATAGACTTAAAACACCAATTTGGAACTTTTTAAACCCCTCTTTATACTCAAAGTTGCATTTGGAGTGCTCACGGCCTATGTAAGCCCTTAGAAAGCCCTAAACTAGGGTTTAGACTCTAAAACAAGTTTCAACCCTTGAAAATTCTTGAAAATTTTGAATCTTGGCCTTAGTGATGTATTATAACTATTTGAATTGGTTTAAATATATTATAGTATGGACAAGTATAGAAAATGTCAAGTATAAAGAGAATTCTAGGTGTGTGCATACATGAAAGAGCAAACCAATCTAGAGGAGAGGTTTTTTTCCAAATAAGTGCACCAAAAAATGTTTGATTAACATATAGGAAGATAATGGGTATCCAAAAAATGGATGATTTTTTTGATCTTAAAGTCCATATAGTGATCAAAATAAGGAGGTTTATATCAAAGGAGAGGTAATTGGAGCAGGGCCTAAAGAAGGAAGTATAATTCCTTACAAATTAACCTTAGGTGATTCACACGTATGTTATATAAGGGATTAATGGTTACTATAAATATTTCTCACATTAATTTTTGGACTAATATTTGAAGAGTTATGGCCAATATATAGAGGACATAGGGCTACAAGGAAGATATCACAGCCAACATGTAAATGAATAGTCTTAAGCCTTCTAATAGTGGATGACTAAACTTGATAGATCTGTTAAGGTGTGTTAAGATGTATGCGATATATTAGAGATTTTATATCATGCTAATAATACTATTTGATCAAATGTGGTTTTTATACTCTATAGACATATTCCTATATAGAAGGTAGTCACCAATAAGAACATTAGTGACCCAACTAATATCTTGGCCTTGAGTAAGAAAGTAAATTAAGGTGTAAATAAGCTGGGGTTACATCAATTTTGGTATCAAATATTTAAGCTCTTTGGATTTGGTAATTGATCATGTTTACTAATAAGTTGCTACAAGATTGATAAAAGGATAAAAAGACTAGGATGCAAAAGGCCAAGGTGAGATCAAGGATATTGTCAAAAGACTAGTCAAGGAGAAAGTCTTGGGTGGGAAAAGTGGACCAAATGACTAGGGTGAAATAGATTTAGGTGAGGACCTAAAGAGATTAAGAAAAGATGGAAGAGTTACTAAGAATAATGCAAAATAGCAAAGTACAAAGGAGTGCTAAGGAGAAGATAAGAATCCAAAAGCAAAGAGGTATGATTAGTAATTAAATTGATAAAGAGATTGATAGTTTGAAAAGAGATTTATCTAAGTTTTCATATATATGTGAGTCTTGGGTGTAGATGGATAGGCAAGCATGGGTATGGAAAATGAGGAAGAAGTTGAAGTGGCCAATATATCTCCTAATAAAGAGGAGAATAAGGCAAAAGGATATTTCCAAGAAGAGAGAATCCCATAGAGGCAAGAATATGAGTAGGTTGCCAAGTTAGCAACAAGAGGAAGAGATTGTGAATAAGGTTCTCCACTATGAGAACAAGAAGACAAAAGAAAGAGAAGAAGTGTCAGGAGGAGCAATTGAGAAAATGAGAGTGTTGGTGAAGAGAATACTCATAGGGACCTTGTGGAAAATGGCATAACTATCTTAACCATTGATTATGGGTGTTCATTGTGTAAGCCATTTTAGTGGAACCTGCCTATGTATGTCTTTGACTAAAACCTTATGTGTGTTAATTCATTTGATTAAATTTTGTGGGAATTTAATAAGAGTTTATTTTATTGAATATTTTTGAACCATGGGACTTGGGAAATTCCTTGTCAAAATCGTATGATCAGCCTTGAGAAGGTCAAGAGAGAGGCCTTGAAGGATGATAATATTGGTGAAAGAGAATACACCAAATGTAAAAGTGAATGTGCAAGAGAGAGAAGAGAGTTTGTTGCTATTGATAAAGAAGACAAGATGCATTGGTTAATGTATGATAAGGGTTTTGATAACCCCTTACTAATAAGAGAAGAGATGGAAGAGGAATATGACTTCCATGATGTCATTGAATGTCAAGGAAAGGCAAGAGAATAACCATACATGAAGGATGAAGAATATTTCTCCATAGATGAGTCCTACAATGAGGTAAATGAATTTTTAGGACTTGATTATGATTTCTTATATGAAGATAAGATTGATGATATGTAGGTGTATGAATAGAAAAAAAAATCCATGGAAAATGGCTCAAGGACATGGTTATGTGATGCCTAAGTGGTATAAGTAATCAAATGTTCAAGAGATTAAGGTGAACCTCAAGCAAGAGGTAAATAAATCAAATAAAACAAGTAATAAATCAGCCAATACAAAACAAATTATGGGTCAAGAAGAGTAAACAAGAAGTGTACAAGGCTCAAGATACAAGCATGCCTCAAGAGAACATAAGAAAAGAGAAAAGTTGGAGGTTCAAGAAACCAATGGAGTAAAAAGAAGAGAAAATGATGATGATGTAGCTAAGTCAATTTAAACAACATGGATCAAGTAATTTGAAAGGTAAAGAGGTCATTTATGATGAATATGATGATAAATTATTTGAGTCATGGAATGTTGTCATCAGAAATGAGCTTAGAGTATGCCAAGAATTAGTTTTGAGTGATAATGACTAGTAATGTGAAATATATTATGCAAGAAAGAATAGTAAAAGTGAAAAGGAAGAATTTAATATGGCTATGTGGACTAATATGTAGTAAGGAGAGAACTCCAAATGAATGGATTATGAGAAAAGGGATGAGTATGCATCAAGGTAATGCTCCATTGAAGGTAAAGAGCAAAAAATATGGATTCAAGGAGAAGTCAAAGAGAACAAGGAGGCACAAGGTAAGGGTAATTAAATTGTATTTTATAAATATACTAATGATGAATTTGGTTTGTGTGAAGACAAGCCAAGAAAGGGTGAGATGAAGGATAAAGGACAAGCAGTCCTCTAAGATGAAGAACCCAAGTTTGATGAAGAAGATGGTGAGGTATATGAGACCTCACTGTAGGAAGAATTAAGAATGTTGGAATATATTTTTGGTAATTCAAAAGATATTAATTAAGGTACAATCCATGGTGAAGACACCATTGAGAAGAGTGAAGCAAGACAAGAACAAAGCAAACAAGCAAGGGTAGTTTTGGTCCAAGAGCAAGAAGGTGAAGGTATCTAAGAGTCTTCATGGCCTAAATATTTTGATTCTAAGGTGGTATTTGATGTTTTATATGTAGGTATAAATTTTTATATGGTTGATGAATTCCATAGCTCAATGGATAAGATCATAAACCAAGAATATCAAAAAGAAGATCTTGAAGGCTTGTATGAAGATGAAGAAGCATGAAAGTGGGAGATGGTAGCTGAGAAAGAAATAAGGAGGACATATCTAAAGAGGAAGAGGAGAAATATGAAAGGTAAATAATGACAAGCTTTTGGCAAGGCAAACAAAGCAATGGGATCTGGACATTGGTGAATACAAAGGCATGGAAGAAACATTCTTTCTAGAGGGAGAGTATAATGAAAGAACATCTCAAACATCTACAATTGTATTATGAAATTCATGGTCATTTAGTATTGGTTTTAATTTGAATTAAATTTTTTGTCTTATCCCTCCAAAATGTTTTTAAGGAGGATTAATTGTCAATGTAAAATGTAAATGTCAATATCTAAAGTAAAAAGTGAAAGAGTGAGAAAAGTAAAAGTTTGTTGAGAGACTCCCCACATTAGGATTTTGTTGAGTAAATGAGGGGGAGATGGTTGAAATATTTAAACCATTATATATTAGTTGAGATTATATTCTCAAATTATATATTAGTTCTTATAAAATCTTCTTGTTTTGGTCTTGAGCCCAAGTTGGGCGTAAAAAGGAGGAAAGACTCTTCATTAAGAGTATTGTGTAATCATTCAATTAAAGAGAGAGCTCATGTAAGAATAAGGGGAGCTCATTCAAGATTAATGTAATAATATACTTCAAGGAGATTAAGGAGAGTAACTTGAAGAGGAAATTAAGAAGGAATTTAAAGAGAAGGAGAGGAGAAATAGTGAGGGAGGACCTCACTCAAGAAAATGTAAGAGTGAAGAGGGAAGAGGAGATTGCTTAAGAAGGTGTGAAGATGAAATAAGGTTTATAATCCATTTAGCATCAATTATGGGGTATTGATAACCTATAATATTTAAGTATTCTTGTTAAATGATAATATGTTATGTGATTTTCACAATTGAATTATGTAAACATTGACCTTTTGTATAGAATTCTAGTTAAGACAAGGAACATGCCTACGTACATGTGTTTCATTTGAGCATAGTGAGAATTTGAATGCCTAATGGTATATATTTACCCAAATAGGACCCTTATACATGTATTATGAATTTATTTTAAGTGATATTTATTGAGATAAAGAATATTTTGAATGTGGTGAAGGTTATAGACAAGGTTTGAAAGGGTTTTGAACACCTACAGTCCACTGTCAAAAGGTTAGATTCACATAAAAGGAGTGTATGGTGAGAGTATGAGTTTAATAAATAGTATGAGGTATGAAATATATAATATAAAAAAGGAAAAATTACTCTTGAAAGATGTTTATAAACCACAAAAACCCTACTCTCGCCCTGTAGGAGACAGGGTGTAGGGAGTACCAAATGGATTACATGTTTTTAAGAATGAAATGGTTTGAGTGAGAACTATAAATCACGTGAATATTTAATATAAGGAATGATAATCCTATTTTATCTCATAAAACCCTTGTATTTAATGATTTAAGGCAACCCTCACACCTGTTGACTGTCATAAAAGCCCAAATCAAGGTAAGCTAAATTACTTGTGTGGAGATGGACAAAGGTGTAACATGGATTGAATTTAGCATAGAAGTAAGAGAATGGGAAGGATATAATATTTATAATTTTTTTATGAATTAATATAATTTCTTTAAGTTCTATTATTAAAATAAATTGAGGATAAATATCGAAACCCCTACTCACTGTTATGAAAATATAGTCTAAGTAAACTAGATTCTTTTGTTTGGAGAAGTGCAGAAGTTTAAGATGTTAGGGTGTGGAGCTAAAAGCTTCGCCTTGTTACAAATAGAAGGAGGAGGTTTTTCATAGCTTGACAGTCACCGACATCAGCAGGCCACAACTGACATCGATCAGGGGAAGCGCAGAGGAAACCGGCATCGGCAGGAGATCGGTCGGTGTCGATCACCTCCAGGAAGACAGGGACCGACATTGGTCACCTGTAGTGGTCAGAACTACTATTGACGAACAGTCAGTTAAGTGAATGTAGAGTTTGCATGTTAAAGACCAGTTCGAGTCTTTGAGCCACCCGTCTAAATTAAGTGTATGCATGAGATCTATATAATATACTCATTGGCTGTATTGTTAAAGTGTAGAGCTTGTAGAACCTAAGTGTGGAGCTTGGAGAGTTCTTCCCATGGTGGAATCAAGTAGGATTCCCCATGTATGTAAGATTAGGTTTGATATGCAGGGTGTTGCAGGATCATGGAGGAGATCTACATGTGATAAGTAAGATCAGGTTGGTCTGCAGGGAGATGTGTGAATGCGAGGGTCAGACAGAGATCAGTGGGTTGGCCAGGATCCAAGGTGACAGCAATACATTAGAGCAGGATCATGGTGAGATCTACTTGGAGTACCAGTTTGTACTCAATTGTACCAGATGTATAATGAGGTGAACAATAGCTTGTGTTAGCTATGTGTTGTGACCTATGAGAGAAGATTACTCAGATGGGAAGATTACTTGGAGCCCTTGAGGTGTGGAAGGCCTTGTAGAGGTGGAAGAAGAGTGTGATCCCTTTATTGTAATTTCCTTTGTAATGAGTTGAATACAATTGTGTGTTGCCTCTCATATTCTATGTTATTTCTCATTGATAGTTATTTATTCTTATGGGTATTTCCACATGTTTAAGTTGCTTATACATTGGTAATCATGTGTGCTCTTAAATCTGACAAGTTGTGTCAGAGCTTTGGGAAACTTAGGGTCCTATGAAATGGTATTAGAGCGAGGTTAGATGTTCTCAGAGTGAGCTTGACTAACAGGTGGTTCAAATCTGTTAAGTGTTGTTGATTATAGGTTACTCACAGGGGCTGCTGTTTGAGTGGGAGTATAGCAAGGCAGAAGAATGGAGAAATTTAGGCACAGGTGTAGCACCACAGGGAGTGTGGTGGGTTGTCTTTAAGTGGGAGCTTGAAGAGGAATACAAGCCAAGATGCAGATTAGACAGAGTACTAGTATGGGTACAGGTGTAGCTCTTTATCTCCAAGTGGGAGATTGTTAGGGTGTGGAGCTAAAAGCTTCACCTTGTTACAAACAGAAGGAGGAGGTTTTTTGCAGCTTGACAATCACCGGCGTCGGCAGGCCACAACCGACATTGGTCAGGGGAAGCGCAAAGGAAACTAGCATCGGTAGGAGATCAGCCAGTGTCGGTCACCTCCAGGAAGATAGGGACCAATGTCGGTCACCTGTATCAGTCAGAACTGTTGTTGATGAACAGTCAGTTAAGTGAACGTGGAGTTTGCATGTTAAAGACCAGTTCGAGTCTTTGAGTCGCCCGTCTAAATTAAGTGTATGCATGAGATCTATATAATAGACTCATTGGCTATATTGTTAAAGTGTAGAACTTGTATAACCCAAGTGTGGAGCTTGGAGAGTTCTTCCCATGGTGGAATCAAGTAGGATTCCCCATGTATGTAAGATCAGGTTTGATATGCAGGGTGTTGCAGGATCATGGAGGAGATCTACATGTGATAAGTAAGATCAGGTTGGTCTGCAGGGAGATGTGTGAATGCGAGGGTCAGACAGAGATCGGCGGGTTGGCCAGGATCCATGGTGACAGCAATACATCAGAGCAGGATCATGGTGAGATCTACTTGGACTACCGGTTCGTACTCGATTGTACTAGATGTACAATGAGGTGAACAATAGCTTGTGTTAGCTATGTATTGTGACCTATGAGAGAAGATTACTCAGGTGGGAAGATTACTTGGAGCCCTTGAGGTGTGGAAGGCCTTGTAGAGGTGGAAGAAGAGTGTGATCTCTTTATTGTAATTTCCTTTGTAATGAGTTGAATACAATTGTGTGTTGCCTATCATATTTTGTGTTATTTCTCATTGATAGTTATTTGTTCTTCTAGGTATTTCCGCATGTTTAAGTTGCTTATACATTGGTAATCATGTGTGCTCTTAAATTTGACAAGTTGTGTCAGATCTTTGGGAAACTTAGGGTCCTATAAAATGGTATCAGAGCGAGGTTGGATGTTCTCAGAGCGAGCTTGACTAACAGGTGGTTTAGATCTATTAAGTGTTGTTGATTACAGGTTACTCATAGGGGTTGGTGTTTAAGTGGGAGTATAGCAAGGTAGAAGAATGGAGAAATTCAAGCACAGGTGTAGCACCACAGGGAGTGTGGTGGGTTGTCTTCAAGTGGAAGCTTAAAGAGGAATACAAGCTAGGATGCAGATTAGATAGAGTACTGGTATGGGTACAGGAGTAGCTCTTTATCTCCAAGTGTGAGATTGTTAGGGTATGGAGCTAAAAGCTTCACCTTGTTGCAAATAGAAGGAGGAGGTTTTTCACAGCTGATAGTCGCTGGTGTCGGCAGGCCACAACCAACGTTGGTCAGGAGAAGTGCAGAGAAAATTAGCATCGACAGGAGATCGGCTGGCATCAGTCACCTCCAAGAAGACATGGACCAATGTTGGTCACCTGTAGCGGTTAGAACTGCTATTGACGAATAGTCAGTTAAGTGAATGCAGAGTTTGTATGTTAAAGACCAGTTCAATTCTTTGAGCCGCCTGTCTAAATTAAGTGTATGCATGAGATCTATATAATAGACTCATTGGCTGTATTGTTAAAGTGTAGAACTTGTAGAACCCAAGTGTGAAACTTAGAGAGTTCTTCCCATGGTGGAATCAAGTAGGATTCCCTATGTATGTAAGATCAGGTTTGATATGCAGGGTGTTGCAGGATCATGGAGGAGATCTACATGTGATAAGTAAGATCAGGTTGGTTTGCAGGGAGATGTGTGAATGTGAGGGTCAGACAAAGATCAGCAGGTTAGCCAGGATCCAAGGTGATAGCAATACATCAGAGCAGGATCATGGTGATATCTACTTGGAGTACCGGTTCGTACTCGATTGTACCAGATGTACAATGAGGTGAACAATAGCTTGTGTTAGCTGTGTGTTGTGACCTATGAGAGAAGATTACTCAAGTGGGAAGATTACTTGGAGCCCTTGAGGTGTGGAAGGCCTTATAGAGGTGGAAGAAGAGTGTGAACTCTTTATTGTAATTTCCTTTGTAATGAGTTGAATACAATTGTGTGTTGCCTCTCATATTCTATGTTATTTCTCATTGATAGTTATTTATTCTTCTAGGTATTTCCGCATGTTTAAGTTTCTTATACATTGGTAATCATGTGTGCTCTTAAATCTGACAAGTTGTGTTAGAGCTTTGGGAAACTTAGGGTCCTATCAAATGTTATCAGAGTGAGGTTGGACGTTCTCAGAGCGAGCTTGACTAACAGGTGGTTCAGATCTATTAAGTGTTGTTGATTACAGGTTACTCACAGGGGTTGTTGTTTGAGTGGGAGTATAGCAAGGTAGAAGAATGGAGAAATTTAGGCATAGGTGTAGCACCACAGGGAGTGTGGTGGGTTGTCTTCAAGTGGGATCTTGAAGAGGAATACAAGCTAGGATGCAAATTAGACAGAGTACTGGTATGGGTACAGGTGTAGCTCTTTATCTCCAAGTGGGAGATTATTAGGGTGTGGAGCTAAAAGCTTCACCTTGTTGCAAATAGAAGGAGGAGGTTTTTCACAGCTTGACAGTGGAAGGCATTGTTAGGCCACAACTGACGTCGGTCAGGGGAAGCGTAGAGGAAACCAGCATTGGCAGGAGATCAGTCGGCATCGGTCACCTCCAGGAAGACAGGGACCGATGTCGGTCACCTGTAGCGGTCAGAACTGCTATTGATGAATAGTCAATTAAGTGAACGTGGAGTTTGCATGTTAAAGACCAGTTCGAGTCTTTGAGCTGCTTGTCTAAATTAAGTGTATGCATGAGATCTATATAATAGACTCATTGGTTGTATTGTTAAAGTGTAGAACTTGTAGAACCCAAGTGTGGAGCTTGGAGAGTTCTTCCCATGGTGGAATCAAGTAGGATTCCCCATGTATGTAAGATCAAGTTTGATATGTAGGGTGTTGCAGGATCATGGAGGAGATCTACATGTGATAAGTAAGATCAGGTTGGTCTGTAGGGAGATGTGTGAATGCGAGGGTCAGACAGAGATCGGCGGGTTGGCCAGGATCCAAGGTGATAGCAATACATCAGAGCAGGATCATGGTGAGATCTACTTGGAGTACCGGTTTGTACTCAATTGGACCAGATGTACAATGAGGTGAACAACAGCTTGTGTTAGCTGTGTGTTGTGACCTATGAGAGAAGATTACTCAGGTGGGAAGATTACTTGGATCCCTTGAGGTGTGGAAGGCCTTGTAGAGGTGGAAGAAGAGTGTGATCTCTTTATTGTAATTTCCTTTGTAATGAGTTGAATACAATTGTGTGTTGCCTCTCATATTCTGTGTTATTTATCATTGATATTTATTTGTTCTTCTGGGTATTTCCACATGTTTAAGTTGCTTATACATTGGTAATCATGTGTGCTCTTAAATCTGACAAGTTGTGTCAGAGCTTTGGGAAACTTAGGGTCCTATCATAAGATGAAAAAATTTAGAATTTAAAAAGGTATAAGACAATTATAAAGACTTAAAACACTAATTTTTAACTTTTTAAACCAATTTTTATACTCACATTTGCATTTAGAGTGTTCATGGCCTGTGCAGGCCCTTAGAAAGCCCTAAATTAGGGTTTGCGCTATAAAACAAGTTTCAACCCTTGAAAATTATTAAAATTTTGAAATATTTTCCTTATGGATGTCCTATAATTTTTGGAATTGGTTTAAATATATTAAATTATGTAAAAGTATAGAAAATGTCAAGTATGAAGAGAATTCTAGGTGTGTGCATGCATGAGAGAGCAAACCAATCTAGAAGAGATGTTTTTATCCAAATAAGTGCAACAAAAAATGTTTGATTTACCTATAGGGAGATAATGGGTATCTAAAAAAAATGTTATTTTTTTAATATTAAAGTCCATACAGTGATTAGAACAAGGAGGTTTACATGAAAGAAAGGCTAATTGGAGCAGGTCCTAAAGAAGGAAGTATAATTACTTACAAAGTAACCTCAGATGATTCTTAGGTATGTTATAGAATGGATTAATGGGTACTATAAAGTTTTATCACACTAGTTTTTTTACTAATATTTGAAGAGTTATGGCCAATATACAAAGGAAATAGGGCTATAAGGAGGATATCACAGCCAACAGGTAAACAAATAGTCTTAAGCCTTCTAATAGTGGATGACTAAACTTGATAGATCTATTAATGTGTGTTAAGATGTATGAGATGTATTGGATAGGTTAGATCATGCTAAGAGGACTATTTGATAAAATGTGGCTTTTTTACTCTATAGACATATTCCTATATAGAAGGTAGTCACCAATAAGAACATTGGTGACCCAACTAATATATTGGCCCTGAGTAAAAAAGTAAATTAAGGTGTAAAGAAGGTTGGGTTACATCAGATGGGTTTCATTTGATGATCAATCCTTAAGGACCTTTGAGATAAACATCTCTTTAAAATACAAAAAAATGAGGAACAGGTTCATAAAAGCATTTTTTGACCCTTCTTTAAGGATAATGTCTAATATAGTCCATAAAAATGGAATATTTACAGTCATCTACATTTGAAAAAGGTCATATTTCTTATGATGTTTTGATAAAAAATAAACATATGAGTTAAGGTTGGCATTATATAAGAGGTTCTTGATTTAATATGACTTTATTGATGTCATAATCAATGGGAGGTAGCCATCAATAGGGACCTATAGTGCCTAAAAAGGATACCTCCAGGCCTACTCTTAGGCCACCACCTATTGTAAGATTTGACTTGATAAGTCTCAAAGACTCTTCAAGGATTAAGGATGGTATGTTGGAATTAATGCATAGTTAAGTATGAATAGTGAGATGAGTAACCTCCACATAGATCTCAAGATGGATATATTTGAGGTTCAAACAAGGTTAAAGAGGCATAAAAATTCAACTATAGGCTAGGTTTTAAGGTCATAGCATACAAAGATAAGGGTTTTAACCCCATTAAGAACCTTCTCAAGGTGTAGGGAGATTAATTTATATAACCTCAATGCATGACTAATAATGGATATGCTAGCTTTAGTACATAGATCAATCAAGGATGGATTGAATTTTAAATAGGGCTTAAAAAGAGGAATAAGGACCTACAATCAACCCTAGTAGATTTGTCTTCAAGAAAGTAGATTATTTTTCAAGATACCTAGAAGACATATAACATTTAAAGGAAGTTACAGAGATTTTTTATAAGAGCATTTGATAGGTTAAGGAGTTTTACACCTCTTGTCACCTTTTTTCAATATCTAAGCACCTCCACACCTTGTTACAATCCATATATTCCTATAGTCAAGATCAACATAGTGAAGTAGTATAGAGGGATGTGAAGTGTTATTATTTGGCATGAGGATCATAAGGTTTTTTCATGATAATAGAATATAATAAATGACTATCAATACCTATAAAAAGATATGATCTCTAAACAACATTGTGACACAATCCTTGTTTTCTTCAAAGGGAGACCTACATCCTTCTAGATAGGTCTATTTCTAAAATAGTGGGGAGGTTTGAAACACAGTGGCCTAAAGACAATTTTATGAACAAATGGAAGGTTAATAAAGGTAATGATTGTGAAATTATCAAGAGGGTAAATAGATGACTTAAAAAACAAATGAAACATAGTCAAGTTCACCCTGAATAGTCACCTATAGCCACTAAGGACAACCTACAGGGCACAAAGGATTGTCAATTTTATTCCAAGAAATAGAGTTTGATTTAAATAAGGGGGTAAAGTATGATGAACAAGTATGAAGTGGATGAATTAATAAGGTAAATAAAATAAAAATATATTTTAATCTTTGAATGAATCAAGAGTCATGAAATGATGACCTAAAACTAGTATAGTGAAGGAACTACAGTCAAGTTGTTAAATGGTACTTTAAGTATACATAAATGGTTTTGAAAATTTAAAGGAGGGTTTTGAGTTTATAGATCATCATGATGATAGAGATAAATTAACACAACCTTTTACATTTTCAAGAAATCCCAAAGCATATTTAAGTATAGTCCTTATTTGAAAAAATACAAAACATACAGGTAACAAAGGAACACATACTTTCCTCTAGGACCTTTCAAGTTGTTGACTAGTAGGAAAATTTCTAAATGGAGTTTCATATATAATGAAAAGATATTTTCAAGTATTTGGAATTTAATGAGTTAAAGGGAGAGATAGAGAGAGATTTTAGAAACAAACCATATTCAAGGTCACTAAGGAGAGGACATGCCTCTATCCATATACAAGGGTTTTCAAGCATAAGGTCTAGAGAGGTGTTTCATAATTCAGAGGATGCTTAGGGAAAAATGATTAGGTAAACTCATCAAGATAAATGGAGAGGTTTTAAAACATTGAAACATAGTCAATTTTACCCTAAGATCTATACATATAGCTATATAAAGGTTAAGTTCCTCCTTCACAGTCATATATAGGCAACATGCAAACTCAAGGTCATTTATACAAGGAGAGGATAGATGATTAAATTATATATAATCCAAGTGACTAATTTCCATCCTAAATACCTTTTTCAATCACTAGGGTAATACCAACATAATAAAGAAGGTGTAGTACATGTTTATTGTACAAAAGGTAACTATGTGAAGACCAAAGACCTTGCTTAAGGATAAAACATGCTAGAGAGAGGGCTAAATTATGGTTGTAGATATTTTGAGAGGAATATTAAAAACTAAATTATTGATAAGTGATCTTAAAATCTTCCATTTGACATGAATTCACCCCCACATACATCGACATAGTCAAGTGCATGCTCAATCAACATATAAGAGGATAATTTGAGAGAGATTTGTGTCTTTTAGGTAGCTATAGGTGGAATCAAGTATTAAAAATTGGTGAAAATCATAATAATGAGTTAAGGAATCTTATATTTGACACAATCCCCTACTTGTCTTAAAACAGTCATGATGGAGCTAGAAGAGGTAATTATGGGTTTAAAAGTGAAACAAAGGTTTATAAGATCATAAAAGTGTTTGAAAATCATAAGAGAGTGTTTTTAAATCTTTATACACATTTTTAGAGGTGGTAAAACTCCCTTACCTAAGCAAGTTATGCCCTTAAGAGCTAAAGCAAACAAACATGCCTCTGGCTCTTTGGAGACTTTGCTTGTTTTGTGAATGGTTCAAGATGTATATAAATAGAGAGAGAGGTGTAAAAGGAATTTTAAATATTATGAAATGTTTATAAACACACATTATATAGAAAATAGTATCAAACATAGCTATAAGGACTACCTAGGCCATGTATGCAAGAAACCCCCACAAGCAGTCTTAGAAGCACCAAGGCAAAATTAAGCTTGAGTAGGAAAAAAGAAGTAATGGGGATGGTAAATAACATGTAAATAGTGTTTTTTTATCCCATATATCATCCTATAGGTCATAAATATCTCAAAACTTATTTTTAGTCTAAAAATCAGTTTTAGGCCTAGAAGACCTATAACACCAAAAGGCATCTTCAAGCCCTATCAAGAAATATGACACTTTTAGAATGGTTTTATGACATGGTATAGGTTCCATGATTTTTATTTAAATAAGGTATAATAAATGGATGATTAAAACTCATCCATAAGGATAAATTGAAAATTTATAGTTGTAGACACCCATTCAAGCAACTTGATCAGATGCTTGTATCTTTCACCACATGAATATTTTTGAAAAAAACTCTTATAATGATTTGGGGAAAAATATGAAATTATAATTAATGAATAATTGAGTTTAGTTGATGGATATGCTTTATAAATAATTCTAAGAGCTTAACCATGTCTAGAATACTTGCAAACCCTATAGGCAAATTTATTTACATGGCTATCTTTTCATAACTTTTACATGGCAACCCAATTTTATCAAGAAATTTAAGTGGGTATATATAATTTATATTCATATAAATAAGGTTGGGTTTGGAGGTTTGTGTTTTATGAACCATTATTAAGAAGTTTCAGCTCCAAAACCCTTGTAAACCCTCACAATGACTAGTTTTGAGAAAAGTTGATTTTATTTCCATCAAAACCTCATGGATCAACCTAAATCATCTTCAAAAATGAATTAAAATTAGACAGGGTCCCTGAAATGATAGTTTTTATTATGTAATTGTATGGATCAGGGTAGAAATCAATTTTTTTAGAGAACAAATCATAGAAGACAAGGTACAAGGTAGTTTCAATGAAATATAATTCATGGAGATTGAATTCTAAGACTTTCTCTTCATGCTAAAATCATCATTTGGTCAGAAATTTTCCTAGAGGTTCCCTTACCAACTCATCCAAAATAGTGACTCTATAAGAGAATGAGGCAAAATTAACCTAATCAACCATGGTGACTGAGTTTCAAGAGTTTCTTCATCAAGATCACCTATCTAATGGTGTGAGGAGTTGTTTAAAGTATAAAAATCATTATATTGAAGTTTTTTTTGTTTTTCTTGTAGTTTCTAATTGATTTCATGTGTACTAAGTAAGTTATTAGGCCTAATTGGTCTAGTAGGCCTATTTGATCAATGCATCAAAGAGGAAATTAGCATTGAATGATTATCAAGGAGTTCACATGGAGTTTCCACACCACTTATCTTCTCTAAAAAATGGACATATCATTAAATTTTAATTATTAAAGTCTTATTTCATGTAAATAAGGGGCTTAAGTGGAGTAAACTTGTCTTAAGGCCTAATCACTTTAGTTTACTAGTTGATTAGCATCATGCATTCTCCTTACTTTTCATGTCAATTAAGGACATTCATTCAACTTAAAATCACTTCATGTGGATAAACCAATAAATATATGGTATATGTTTCATGAAAAAGGAGGTCTTAATTTTAAAATGGTCCCACCTTTCCTTTCCAATGCTAAAGAGAAGATCATGCAAAGGCTTTCAACATGAAGACACTTCTTGAAAACTATTATTTATAATTGTAAAAGGATATTGACTTGAGTTAATGTCTAAATGACTTATCCTTCTCTCCTCTATGCCAAATTTTATATATATTTTTGATTTTGCTATATATTGAGGCTTTTAAGCCATTTTCTAGATCCCTCAGGCTGGTATAGAGAGACTATACAAAAATTATAACTTGCACCAAAAATCAATAAAGAGAGTTTGTTTGGAGATTAATTTATGGTTTTAGTGTGTACTTTTGATTGTTTATTTTCATATAAGTGTGATAGATATCTCTTTTTTCATGTCATTTCCTCACCTACCACTCTGATTTCATCCTTTACAGATCACTTGAAGAGTTAAGAATAGAAATTGTGTTGAAGATTGTTAGTATGTAGTGTGTTTATAGAACTTAATTCACACACCTTCAATCTACAATCCTTATTTAAAACCTTCATTTGACACACTGATGTTTAGGAATGATCTAAGAAATTTTTGTTGAAAAATTGTTCTATCTTGATGCATATGTGTGCCTAAGATTTAAATTTTACAGAGGATCAATCACTATTCAGGTGCATCACCATCATAGCATAGATTTCCATTTTAGTTATTCCTCAATATTTTCATCCCAACATCAAATAGTCTTAGTATTTAATCTTAAATTCGCATATTCAGATGAGTTAGCCTCAAAAATAGAGGGTTGATCTAGACACAAGTACCCCATAGTCTTAGATCATTCCAATGTTAGTCTAGATATGAGACAAATTTGAGTAGTCTAATTTCAAATGGGTGTTAGTTAGGTTGCTAACAGTTCTAGCATGCTCAATGGGACTACCTATTCACATAAATTAAATCATATATCTACATATTTAGGTATAATAGTAAGTTTCATGGTGTAATTTCCATATTTACATACATTTCATGCCATCAAGAGTGGTCACAAGATCCTTTATAAAAGGGAAAGAGATAGATTTCACTAAGTTCTCTTTCCAATCAACAAGGAAAAAGAAAACTTCTTAGTCTAATCTAAATCTTGCACCACCTACTTCCCCTATTTTTTTTTCAAACTCCTCCTATTCACACCAATATTATTTAGCCAAAAATTATTGTAAATCCCATACCCTAGCTGGTTGTTCCTAGAAGACAAGACTTTAAGCTTTTAAATCATGGTATCCCCCTGAATATCAATCAATAGGATGATATTCTAGATTCTACCCTAAAGTCTCTTCCTTATTTTACATGATAAAATCTAGTTTATCCATTATAACATATTGTAGATATATCTAACCTTTTTTTAGTGTAGCATGTGACTAAGGAAAATGTAGCAATGAGGTTTTTAAAAAATTCATTCAAAGGAAAATCACTTCAATGGTATAGAGGATTGACACCTGCATTAATCAACAATTGGGATGAATTTGGAGAAGTTTTGTGTAAGCACTTTAAGGACAAAAGTGATAATATTTTAGTAGTGGATCAATTTACAAAAATAAAGAGGTTTCCTCATGAATTTATGGTCGATTTTATTTACAAGTTTAAAAAAAACATAGAATAAAATTCCTACAATGATCAAGCCAACTGACAACTACACATTTCTATACTATCTAAAATCTCTTAATTTAGATGTGGCTATGATGATCCAATATATAGGAGGAAATAATTTAGCTAAGTCTTATGAAGTATCAATAAAGGTTGAAAATCTATTAATACAAGTAGGTAAGTTATCTCTAAGGCCACCTATGCCTTTATTTCTAGAGATGCATCCTCCTTCTCCTATTGTAATTGTAGTTCTAGTTCTAGATTCAATAAGTCTTTATCAAATATAGGGTATTCAGATTGATAGATTGGGGAAGATAAAGAGTCTTCTCAAAGCTTATAAAAACAAGTTGGTTGAATTGTAAAGGCAACAAGATCCACCTTATAGTCCATACCAAAATCCCAATCATAATTATCAATATAATAGGCCACCATATCAGTCCAATCAGTAAGGATAAGGTCATACTTCTCAATCAAGTCAATACAATACTAATGCTCCAATAAATTCTAGAGCTATAGTTCCAACTTAGAGCAACTATACTTAGGAAGGACAATGGAATAATTAGTGGGATCAAGAAAATAACATGGTAATGGCTCCAACTGGTGAGATTTCTCAATAGTCTTATATGTAGTAGAGTTCAACTCCTCCTCCATATGACAATAATCCACATTTTTAGCATAAGGAAGCCTCTCTACCATATGGATACATTCCTTATTTCACTCAATCAAAGGTGCTTAATCAACAGGGAGAAAGTAGTAGTAAAACACCTACTAAAACTATATTTGTTAACTTTTAGGAAGGTGAGAATTCATTTGAGAACATGGTTGTAAATCAAGGCCAAAATATGTCTAATGTTGATTGTATTATAGCCCATACTATATCCAATAAAAGGGAAATTGGTGAAGGTTCAAGTCTTGAAAAATCAACTCCTCTTCCTTCTCAACCACCCAAAATACCACCACTCAAGATGTACCTTAGAAGACATAAAATAATTAAGTATAAGATCCAAAGGGGTAGAATTTGAAGGGTCCTTACATTCCATAATTCACACAAAATTTAGGAGGCACTTTTACTCATAAATTACAACCTAGGATAGCCACTTCTCCACTCAATATTGTAGATCAAATGAAGAAAGCTTTTGTATCAATTTATATGTGGGATACACTACTAATCCTAGGTCAAAAGGATTTTTTACAAAAGGAGCTTTCAAAGATCAATTTCATAGATAGAAAACCTAAAAAGGAAAGAGTAATTATTATTATAAAAAATTCAAATAAATTTATTGAGCCTTAAGATACAAAAGTGACTAAGCCTCCTCCCTTTTATCCTTTTATTGTCATAGGAGATTGTCTAGTTCACAATTGTATAATTGATAGTGGGGCTAGTACCTATGTCATGCCCATGTCAATAGCTGACAAACTAGGACTTCGGTATGAACCCCATGAGAAAGGTGTTTTATAATTAGATGGATCTCCTAAAAATTTTATATGTGTTTTAAGAGATCTTAAATTCATACTTACTGCTTGTCCTAATTTTACCATCACACAAAGTATGGTTGTTGTTGTTTTACCTACTTATTTTTCACTATGCCTATCTAGAGATTTCACTACTAATATAGGAGGTTACCTTTATTTATATTGTTAATACATGGTTTTTAGAACTATATATGGAACCAAAGTCACAATAATATCTGAACCTATTTACAAATTTCACCTAGAACCTTATATGCCAAATATAAATTATAGTATCTCAAAAGAATATAAAAATTTCAGTGATCAATTAAAAAAATATTTAAGGATTATGATTTAGTGTCTACTATATGCATGAAGAAGGTGACTTATTTCCTAATATCACTAACTTAATATAGGATCAAGGAGTGTGGAATCTGTACTTTGATGGATCCAAATCAAAGAATGGAAGTAGATCTGGTGTAATGTTTGTTTAAACTAAAAATCAAAGGTATTACTCTTTTTTTATATTTCAATTCAATTGTACATCAAATACAATAGAGTACGAAAATAGAGTATGAATCTCTTATTTATGGCTTTCAGTGGGCTAGAAAGAGGGGTATTAAACTTTTGTAGGTGAAAACTAATAGTGATTTGGTCATACAACAAGTTCAAGGTTTAAGTGTAGCAAAAATAATCTCCTAAAGGCCTATAAACATAGATTTTGGGACTTTATGGAAGATTTCCAGGCATTTGATATTTGTTCCATTCTTATAGGATCCAATCACCATACCGATATAATTACTACCATAGGAAAAAAATGACATTGTGGATTAGCTCAAGGACACTAAAAATTAGACCTAAATCAAGGTCTTATGTAGGAATTCAGTTCCAAATAATGATGTAAGTTGGCAAGTTTTTGATGGTGACAAAAAATTTAGAGATAGCTTGTTTATTATAGAATGAGCCCGAATTCTACCCAAAAAATCATGATAAATTGCAAAGCCAATATGAAGATCATATGATGTAGTTAAGATCAAAAAATTTACCTAAAGGTTTGGTGACTTTAGAAATCATTTTCAATGAATATGATGAGCTAGGAAAAAATAAGGTAATCATCTCTTCCAAGAAAGAATATTATGAGCAAATTGCCATAGCTGAAGGTAATAAACTTAAGTTGGGAAAAGTTAACACTAATACTAAGAGAGGAGATTTCATTTCATTGTGTAAGGAGTTCATGGTTATATTTTATTGGGAGTATCATGATTTGAAAGTTTTTGATCCTAGGTTATCATGACATACTATTGAGCTTGAAGAGGATGCAAAACCAATAAGATAGAAGCAAAGGCCAATCAAACCCAAGGTTTAAATCCTCATGAGAAAGGAACTTACAAAGTTGATTAAATTTAATATAATATTTCCTATGAAGAACTCAAAATGCGTAGCAAACCTTTTACCTGTGAGAAATAAAAATGGAGAGATAAGTTTATGTGTAGATTTCAGAGATGTAAATAGAGTGTCACTAAAAGATTATTATCCTCTTTCCTCTATGGATCATATTTTTATAAGAGTATCATGATCGTAGAGGTTATCTCTACTAGATGGGTACTCAGGTTACAACTAGATATTTTTGAAAGAGCAAGACCAATACAAAATATTTATCACCGCTAAATTGGGTACTTATGCATATAAAAAGATGCCCTTTGGACTCGCCAATGCTAGAGCTACTTTCTAAAGGGTAATGGATGTTGATTTTAATGCTATTTTGAGTGAAATGGTTTTAGTTTATCTTGATGACATTATTATATTTTCAAATTAACCTAATGATCATATAACACACTTGATAATGGTTTTTGATAGATGTATACAATTTGGAATTTCTTTCAATCCAAAGAAGTTCATCCTTGTAGTGCATGAGGGAAGACATCTTAGACATGTTGTATCCAAAGATAGACTTTCCATTGATCTAGAAAGAATAGAATAAATAATTTATATATCATTTCCTAAACATAATAAAGGATTACAGAGCTTCTTAGTAAAGATAAATTTCATCATAAGGTTCATTCTTCATTTTGTAGAATTGGTAAGACCACTCACTCATATGCTTAATAAGTATAAAGAGTTCACTTAGAACAAGGAGGATAAGATAAGTTTTGAAGACATAAAACAAGCCATTATCCAAGATCCTAATTTTATCAATCCTAATTTTATTAAATTTTTTTTATGTATTCTTTTTCTACATGTAGTAGAATTTATGCCATGCTTATGTAATAGAATAGTGAAGGTTTGGAGTAGACCATTGCTTTTTTCAGTCAAGATTTAGAGGGATATAAAGAGAGTTATTATTTTGTTGAAAATAATGTGCTTGATATTATAATAGTTTTGAAAAAATTCAGACATTTAGCTTCAAATAATAATATTTTTCTAATGGTATCTCATCTTGGTGTATAGGATTTTATCCTTAACAAAGACTTAAGTGAAAATAGAGTTGGATGGGTCACGAAATGTATGGAATATGACATTGAAGTAAATATCAAAAATGTGGTCAGTGGTAGAGGATTATTTTAACATATTTTATTAGATTTTAAATAAGAAAAATAGACAATTTTGATAGTACAAGACACCTAAGAGGCAAGTGAAACCACCCCTCCGTCCAGCTGGACACAGGACATTGTTAGATTCCTCTAAACAAAAGAGTGTCCTATGGGATTAAATGCATAAAAATGGAAAAAATTAAAACTAAAATAAATATCATACATTATAATTTATGGATTTATTTTCAAAAATTATATTGAAGGTATATTTTTAAGGTGTGTTGAAACTAGTCAAATTGACATTATTTTAGAACAATTACAAGATAGTCCTTCAGGAGGCCACCTTGCAGCCAAGACTATAGAAAAAAAATTATTAGAGAAGGTTATTTTTGGGATAATTTGTTACCTGATTCACATAAATTGTCTATAAAATGTTACAAGTGTGCAATGTTTATAGGGAAACAAAAACTAGTTGTTATTCCATTAAAGACTAGTTTCATGCCTTAAAAAGGTGATTTAATGTAATTTTAAGCCAAAAAGGGGTCAAATAGAGTTCCCAAATGACAATTTGGCATATAAAAAGTTGTAAAAATATTAATTATTTGTAATAACATGTCCAAGTACTTGTGATCATCTTATCATGCATCAACTTTGGTGGTGGTAAGCTAAAGTTTCAATAAAAGTCAATGAAAAGCTTGTTTCCTTCATATTTCAAAGAGTAGTATGGACTTGTATAAAATTATGTATATATTGTTAGGGTGTGGAGCTAAAAGCTTCAACTATTTGCACACACATGAAGAAAGGATGCTGAAGAACCAGAGCCACCGGCGTCGGCAGTATGACCGACGTCGGTCAGATGCAGTGGAGAAGGAGACCGGCGATGGCAGAGAGTCAGCCGACGTCGGCAGCACCAGACAAGCAGGGACCGACGTCGGTCACCTGTGCGGTCCAAAACTGCTATTTACGAATAGTCAGCTTGTTAAACCGAGTGTTTGCATGCTAAGAGACTATTTTTAAGTCGCGAGCTGTGTGTCTAATTTTAGTAGTTAGAGGTCTATTTTTGTAACCATGGGATTCTATTTAAAGAACCATGAGGCATGTATTGTAATCATCAAATTGATCAAGTAAGAGCATTGAAGCAAGCAAGGTCAAGGAGATCTACAGGTGTAAGGTCAAGGAGATCAGCTATAGCATTCAAGGAGGGATTGTAACTCAGGTTTTAGAGTTGGTTTTGTGTTGAGCAAGAGAGAGAGGGAAGAAGGTCTTGAGGTGTGGCAAGCCTTTGAGGTGGAGGGAGAAGTGGCATCTTCCTTATTTGTATTTTCTTCTAGTATTATCTAATACAATTGTGTGTATTGTCTCTCAAATTCTTTGATGTCTCATGTTTCTAGTTTCTTAATCATTCTGGTATAATTTCTATGTTCAATTGCTCATATAAGTAATCAATTGTGCTACCGTTGGATAAGGGGCCTCCTAACAGTTGGTATCAGAGCTACGGTTTGCAGGAAGTAGGTTATTGTTTTTGATTACAGGTCATTCACAGGGTTTTCTGATTGAGTGGGAGTTCAGCAATGGCAGAAGAAAGCAAGCTACGAATGGAGAAGTTTAACGGCAAGAATTATCAACACTGGAGGATGCAAATTGAGGACTATCTGTATCAGAAGGATCTGTACTTACCGTTGGGTGGGGTTGCATGCAAGCCCACAGATATGAAGGATGAAGAATGGAGTATTCTTGATCGAAAGGCTCTTGGTTCCATAAGGTTGAGTCTTGGAGCTTCTGTGATTTCCAGCTTATCACAGTGCAAAACAACGGAAGAGTTGATAAAGTCCTTGGCAAATTTATACGAAAATCCCTCGGCTTCTAATAAGGTATACCTTATGAAGCAGCTATTTACTTTACAAATGTAGGAAGGAGGTTCGGTACATACTCATCTCAGTGATTTCCATGGTTTGGTAAACCAATTAGCTTCAGTCAACATTGTTTTTGATGATGAGGTAAAGGCTCTCTTGATATTATGTTCTTTGCCTGAAAGTTGGGACGGTATGGTTATGGAAGTAAGTAACTCTGCATCTGCTTCTAAAATCTTAAAGGTTGATGATGTTGTGAGTGTGATTTTGAATGAAGAAATACGCAGGAGAAGCACAGGTGAATCATCAGGGAATGCTCTAAGTGCGGAAAGCAGAGGAAGGCAAAAGGAGAAGATTGAGCAAGGGAAATCAAGGTCGGGAAGGAGATCCGAGTCTAAAGGTATTACCTGTTGGTTTTGTGGAAAGAAAGGACATACAAAGAAGGAGTGTTGGTTGAGAGATAAAGAGAATCAACATACAGGTATGGAAGAAGCAAAGGATGCAAATATTGTGGTACAGGATGCTCTCATACTTTCTTTGGATAGTCACGTAGGATCATGGATATTAGATTCTGGTTCATCTTTTCATGCATCCCCAAACAGAGATTTGTTTCATGAGTATGAACAGGGAGATTTTGGAGTTCTTTATTTAGGGGATGGTACACCTTGTCAGATAGTTGGCAAAGGGAAAGTGCAGCTGAGATTGCAGATTGACAACACATGGGTGTTGAAGGAGGTCATGCATGTTCCAATTCTGAAGCAGAGTCTGATTTCTGTAGGAAGGTTGGGAGATGAGGGATGCACAATAACCCTCACAGCGGATTCTTGGAAGGTTACCAAGGGAGCACTTGTTTTAGCAAGAGGTAAGAAAGTAGGTTCTCTTTATCTATCTACTTGTACTATTTATTCCACTTTTGGTGCAGATTCAAAGATGTGGTCTATTAGGCAGGGTCACATGAACAAGAAGGGAATGGAAGTTCTTGACTCAAAAGGTATGTGTTCAAATTCAGAAGGCATGGATAGAATTCATTGCAGGAAAAGGAAATTTGAGGCTTTTGACAAGAACAGGGATGTCTTGGTGTTTTTGGAGGAGATGAAGGCCTTAGAACAGTTACAGGTAGTAAATAAATCTGAGCAGGGCAGCATGGATATAGATTTGATCCAAGAAGAGCTCGCGGATGAAGAATTCATCACTCACGGGAACACACAGGCACCGATGTCAGTTACTTGGAACCGACGTCGGTCATCCAGACACTGGCTTCGGTCATGTGCAGACCAGTAGGGTCAGTAGGTCAGACAGGAGAAGTCCGACGTCGGTCATTAGGACCGACATCGGCAGGGTGGACATCGGCGTCGGCCAGGGGTAATGACGTCGGTAGTCAGGATCAATGCAGGGAACCGACATCGGTCTATGAGTCTCAAACACCCATACAGAGGTCAGAAAAGGTATGTGAACCTCATATTCATTGTTCACCTTCTTTATATTGCTTACTATTAGTCAAGAACTAGGAAGATGGAGGAAGCAATGCAGGTAGAATCTAGAAACAGTGGGAGCTTGACATGGATGAGGAGTGTGAGTCCTTGGATTAGAGCCAAACAGGTACTTGTTGGTGGAGTTATCAGCTGGATATAGAGGGATGGATTCCCGTTTTAGAGAAGAGAGTGGATGGACATCTGAGATAGAAGGCTATGGTATATGGTCTTGAGTTAGCTGCAGGGCAATGGAGGTTTGACCATTGTATTTTATCTTTACCAGGTTGGATAATATTAGCTACATTATCCTGTTACTGTATTGTGTTACTTTTTCCAGGGTTGCATATACAGGGATTTTTTTGAGCTAAGGGTAGAGTTGGTTCAGAAGTATGTCATGAAGAACTTGGGAGTAGCAAAGTTCTTGTGGCATAGGTGACAGATATAGCATCACAGGTTTGCATGGTGGTTGGTCTTCAAGGGTGACTTTGAAGAGGGATACAGGGCCAAAGGAACAAAATAGATGGTGTACAGGTACAGGTATAGGTTGCAGCTATTTATCTCCAAGTGGGAGATTGTTAGGGTGTGGAGCTAAAAGCTTCAACTGTTTGCACACACATGAAGAAAGGATGTTGAAGAACCAGAGCCATCGGCATCAGTAGTATGACCAACGTCGGTCAGATGCAGTGGAGAAG
The DNA here is from genome assembly GCA_037957365.1 of Torreya grandis. NCBI lineage: Eukaryota > Viridiplantae > Streptophyta > Pinopsida > Cupressales > Taxaceae > Torreya > Torreya grandis. Next base: position 949,699 of record JARHVA010002130.1, on the reverse strand, counting down.
GAGACCGGCGACGGCAGAGAGTTAGCCGATGTCAGCAGCACCAGACAAGCAGGGACCGACGTCAATCACCTGTGCGGTCCAGAACTACTGTTTACAAACAGTCAGTTAGTTAAACCGAGTGTTTGCATGCTAAGAGACTATTTTTAAGTCGCAAGCTGTGTGTCTAATTTTAGTAGTTAGAGGTCTATTTTTGTAACCATGGGATTCTATTTAAAGAACCATGAGGCATGTATTGTAATCATCAAATTGATCAAGTAAGAGCATTGAAGCAAGCAAGGTCAAGGAGATCTACAGGTGTAAGGTCAAGGAGATCAGCTATAGCATTCAAGGAGGGATTGTAACTCAGGTTTTAGAGTTGGTTTTGTGTTGAGCAAGAGAGAGAGGGAAGAAGGTCTTGAGGTGTGGCAAGCCTTTGAGGTGGAGGGAGAAGTGGCATCTTCCTTATTTGTATTTTCTTCTAGTATTATCTAATACAATTGTGTGTATTGTCTCTCAAATTCTTTTCTGTCTCATGTTTCTAGTTTCTTAATCATTCTGGTATAATTTCCGTGTTCAATTGCTCATATATAAGTAATCAATTGTGCTACCATTGGATAAGGGGCCTCCTAACATATATGAAGTATAAATCAGGATTATAAGGTGATGAATTATGTTTATGTATAATTTCAAGGAAATTTGAGGCAAAATAGGTCCAAAACTGGTCATGTCTAGATAATTGGTTAGTTTGCACATAGAGACAAGACTTCAAGTTTGTAGTTGGTATGGTTTGAAGAGAGAAGATCCAAGTCTAAATTTTTGGGAAAATAAATTATACCCATAATGATTCATGATGGATTAATTGGTTCTTAATTTTTTATATTTTCCCCCATAAATCATTCATATGAATTCAAGCTTATTTCTACAGTTTTGCATCCATGAAGGCAACTGGTTTTCTACAAATTATCCTCATCAGGGCATCATTTCAATAAAATTAAAGTTTCTAGAGATTATTTGTAACATAATAAAACTTCTCATTTCATCCTTTATTCCCTTTACACACATTATAAATAAAAACAAATCTCAATAAAATGGGGTGTGTAATTTATAGTTTGGCATGCTTCTAAAGAAGAATGGTATGGTCTAAGAGAGAAAGAAGGTTTTCAAGATTTCATGGTTTCCTCCATGACATGGATTTAATTATTTTTATCATTTTTTAAAATAATTTTCTCAATAATTTCTCTAATTATTCATTATGTATCCCATCATTATGCTCTCAAAGCATCTCAAAAGGCCTATTTAGAAAATTTTAAGGAAAATCAGTATATTTTAAGGTTTTTTCAAAAACATATGTTTCATTTTAAACCTATAATACTTGTACAAAGGATTAAAAATTCATATGGTTTGAGTATTATATTTTCATGTTTACATATAACTCTTCATGTTGGTCTTAACATGCTCCTTCATGCTCCTTTTGACCTCCATGTTATTCATCCCCATATCATTGTCATAAGACTATATTTTCACTATGTGTTGTGATTATTTCACCATCCATTCATGTGTTTCCTTCATCTCTTATCATCTCACCACCATTTAACCTATTTACATTCCATAAGATCATTGTCATAATAGGGAAATAGGATGGAAATCATCATGAACAAGAACAAGAAGATATATCTACTAGGTAAACATCATATATAGTCAAGGAGATGAGACCTACATTAAGTACACCATAGTCAAGTGTTTTTTATGAAATTTCAAAAAAGGGATAGGTCTGGTTTGATGATTAATCCTTAAGGACCTTCAAGATAAACATCTCCTTAAGCTATAAAACAATGAGAAATAGGTTCACAAAAGTGTGTTTTAACCCTTCTTTAAGGATAATGTCTAATACAATCTATAAAAATGGAATATCTATAGTCATCTACATTTGATAAAGGTCATAGTTCTTATGATTTTTTGACAAGACATAAACATATGAGTTAAGTTTTGTATTATACAAGAGGTTTTTTATTTATTATAACTCTATTGATGTCATAATAAATGGGAAGAATTCATAAATAGGTACCTATAGTGCCTAAAAAATATACCTACAGGCCTACTCTCAAGCCACCACCTATAGTAAGATTTGACTTGATAAGTCTCAAAGACTCTTCAAGGCTTAAGGATAATATGTTGTAATTAATGCATAGTTAAGTATGAATAGTGAGATGAGTAACCTAAACATATATCTAAAGAGGGATATATTTGAGGTTTAAAAATTGTTAAAGAGGCATAAAAATGCACCTACAGACCTAGTTTTAAGGTCATAGCCTACAAATATAAGGTTATTAACCCCATCAAGAACCTTCTCAAGGTGTAGGGAGAATAAGTTGAATTACATAAATGTATGGCTAAGAATTTATATGATAAATTTAGTAAATATCTCAATAAATGAAGCATTTAAGTTTAAATAGGGCTTAAAAAGAGGAATAAGGACCTACAACCAACCCGAGTAGATTTGTCTTCAAGAAAGTGGACTAGTTTTCAAGATACCTAGAAGACATAGAACATTTAAAGGAAGTTATGGAGTTTGTTTTTAAGAGAATTTGATAGTTTAAGTAATTTTAGACCTCTTATCACCTTTTTTAAATCTCCAAGAACATCCACACCTTGATATGGTCCATACATACCTACATTCAAGATCAACACAATCAAGTAATATAAAGGGATGTGAAGTGTTATTATTTAGCATGAGCATCATAAATTAATAATCTCATAAATTAATATCAAGACCTATAACAAGATATGAGATCCATAAAACATTGTGACAAAATACTTATTTTCTTCAAAGGGAGACCTACAACCTTCTAGACATGTCTATTTCTAAAATAGTGGGGAAGTTTGAATAATAGTGGCCTAATGATAGTTTTATGAGAAAATGGAAGGTTAATCAAGGTAATGAGTATGAAATTATTAGGAGGGTAAAGAGAGGACTTAAAACACACATGAAACATAGTCAGGTTCACCCTAAATAGTCACCTACAACCACTAAGGACAACCTACAGGCCACACAAGATAGTGAATTTTATTCCAAGAAATAGAGTTTTGTTTAAAGAAGGGGGTAAAGTATGATGAATAATTATGAATGGGATATAATAATAAGGTATATAAAATAAAAATATATTTCAATATTTGAATGAATCAAGATTCATGAAATGATGACCTACAGTTAGCACAGTGAAGGAACTACAATCAAGTTACTAAATGGTTATTTAAGTATACATCAAGGGTTTTGAACATTTAAAGGAGGGTTTTGAGTTTAGAGATCATAATTATGATAGAGGTAAATTCACACCACCTTTTATATTTTCAATAAGTCCCATATCATTTTTAATGATAGTCCTCGTCTGTACAAATGCAAAACCTATAGGAAACAAAGTAACACAGTGTTTCCTCTAGTATCTTTCAAGTTGTTGACTAGTAGGAAGAGTTATAAATGGAGTTTCATATATAATGTAAAGATATTTTCAAGAATATATAATTTAATGAGTTAAAGGGAGAGATATAGAGAGATTTTATAAATAACCACAATCAAGGTCACTAAGGAAAGGACATGCCTATATCCATATATAAGGGTTTTCAAGCACAAGGTCTAGATAGGTGTTTCATAATTCAGAGGATGTTTAGGGAGAAATGATCAAGTAAACTCATCAATATTAATTTATATGTTTTCAAATGTTGACACATAGTCAAGTTCACCCTAAGATCTATACCTACATCCATACAAAGGTTAAGTTCCTCCTTGACAGTCATATATGGGCAAAATATAGACTCAAGGTCCTTTATTCAAGGAGAGAATATATGATGACATTATAATAATCCAAGTGAATAATTTTCATCATAAATACATTTTTAAATCACTAGGGCACTATCAACTCAGTAAATAAAGTGTAGTATAGGTTTGTTGTACAAAAGGTGACTATGTGAAGCCTAAAAACCTTGCTTAAGGAGAAAACATGATAGAGAGGGGTAAATGATGGTTGTAGATAGTTTGAGAGGAATATTAAAAAATAAATTAGTGATAAGTGATATTAGAATCCTCCATTTGACTTGAATTCACCCACACATACATCAACACAATCAAGTGCATGCTTAGTCAATGCATAAGAGGACAATTTGAGAGAGATTTGTATCTTTTAGGTAGTTATAGGTGGAATAAAGGATTGAAAATTGGTTAAAATCATCATAATCATGAATTTATGAATCTTATATATCATTCTAAAGTCTATTACATAATTTTAAGTGCCCATTATTTTGACACAGTCCCCTACTTGTCTTAAAACAATCATGATGGAGCTCAAAGAGGTTCTTATGGGTTTCAAGTTGCAAAAAAGGTTTATAAGATAATTAAAGTGTTTTTAAATACTAATAAAGTGTTTTTAAATATTCATATACCTTATGAGAGGTGATAAAACTCCCTTACCTAAGCAAGTTATGCCCTTGAGGGCTAAAATAAGTAAACATGCCTATGGATCTTTGGAGACTTTGCTTGTTTTGTGAATGGTTCAAGATGTATATAATTAGAGAGAGAGGTTTATAAGTAATTTTAAATCTTATAAAATGTTTATAAGATCACATTATATAGATAAGAGCATCAAACACAAATATAAGGACTACACAGGCCATGTATGCAAGAAACCCCACATGTAATCTTAAAAGCACCAAGGCAAAATGAAGCTTGAATAGAAAAATAGAAGTAACTAGGATGGAAAATAAAATTTAAATAGTGTGTTTTAATCCCATATATCATCTTATAGTTCATAAATATCTCAAAAATCAATTTTAGGTCAAAATTTAGTTCTAGGCCTAGAAGGCCTATAACAACAAAAGTCATCTTCAAGCCCCATCAAGATATATCACACTTTTATAATGGTTTGATGACATGTTTCAGGTTTCATGATGTTTATTTCAATAATCTATAAGAAATAGATGAGTAAAATTTATCCATAAGGATCAATTCAAATTTTATAGTTCTAGACACCCATTCAAGCAACTTGATCAAATGCTCGTAGCTTTCACCACATGAAGATTTTATAAAAATGATCTTATAAATATTTTATTAACCATATTAAATTATAATTAATGAAAATTTTATTTTGGTTGAGGGGTTGTGCTTTATGAACAATTACTAAGAGCATAACCATGTCTAGAATGCTTACAAACCCTATAGGCAAATTTATTCACAAGGTTATCTTTTCATAAATTTTACATGGGAAACCAATATTATCAAAGAATTTGAGTCATTATATATAATTTATATTAATATAAATAAGTTTATGTTTGGAAGTTTTTGTTTTATGAACCATCATTAAAAAGTGTTGGCTCTAAAACCCTCCCAAACCCTTATAATGACCAGTTTTGAGAAAAGTTGATTTTATGGCTATAAAAACCTCATGGATCAACTTGAAAAATATTTAAAAATTAATTAAACTCATATAGGTTCCTATAAATTATAATATTTTATATGGAATTGTATGGATTAGGGTAAAAATCAATTTTTTTTAAAGAAAAAATCATAAAAGACAAGGTACAAGGCAGTTTACATGAAATTTAATTCATAGAGATTGAATATTGATACTTGGTATTTATCTTAAAATAATTATTTGGTTATAAATATACCTATATGTGCCATTACCAACTGATCCAAAATAACCACTCTGCAAGAAAAGAGGCAAAATTGGCCTAATCAACCATGGTGATTGAGTTGCAAGAGTTTCTTCATCAAGATCACTTATCTAATGGTGTGAGGAGTTATTACAAGTATAATACTCATTTTATTGTATTTTTATTAGTTTTTATTATATTTTATAATGTATTTCAAGTGAAATAAGTAGGCTACTAAGACTAATTGGCCTAGTAGGCCTATTTGATCAATGCATCAAAGAGGAAATTTGCATTGAATGAGTAATAAGGAGTTCACATGGAGTTTCCATGCCACTTATGTCCTCTTAAAATGGAAATATAATTAAATTTTAATTATTTAACTTCCATTTCATGTTAATAAGTGGATTAAGTGGAGTTAGCTTGTCTTAAGGACCAATCACTTTAATTGATTAGTTAACTAGCATCATGCATTCTCCTTAGTTTTCATGCAAAGTAAGGACATTCAATCAACTTGAACTCACTTAAAGTGGATGAATCAATAAATATATGGAATATATTTCATGAAAAAGGATTTTTTAAAATTCAAATAGTTTGACCTTTCCTTTCCAATGCTAAAGATAAGATCATACAAAGGCTTTCAACATGAAGACACTTCTTGAAAACTATTATTTATAATTGTAAAAGAATATTGGATTGAGTTAATGTCTAATTAAATTATCCTTATCTCCTCTATGCCATATTTTCTATATATTTTCAATTTTGTTATATATTGAGGCTTTTAATCCATTTTTTAGATCCCTGAGGTTATTATAAAGAGACTATATAGAAATTATAACTTGCACTAAAAATTAATAAAGAGATTTTGTTTGCAAATTAATTTATGGTTGTAGTGTAAATTTTGATTGTTGATTTTCATATAAGTTATATATATATATATATATATATATATATATATATATATATATATATATATATATATATATATATATATATCATTTTTTATGTCATTTCCTCACCTACTACTATTATTTCATCCTTTATAGGTCACTTGAAGAGTTAAGAATAGAAACTATGTTGAAGATTGTTAGTATGCAATGTATTTAGAGACCTTAATTTACACACCTTCAATTTGCAATCCTTATTTAAAATCTTCATTTGAAACACTAATGTTTAGGACTGATATAAGAAATTTTTGTTGACAAATTATTCTATCTTTATCCATATGTGTGCCTAAGTTTCAAAGTTTACAGAGGATCAATCACTGTTCAGGTGCATCACCATCATAACATAGATTTCCATTTCAGTTATTCCTCACTCTTTTCATCCCAACATCAAGTAGTCTTAATAATTAATATTAAATTCACATATTCATAGGAGATAGCCTCAAAAATAGAGGTTTGATCTAGATATAAGTACCCCACAACTTTAGATCACTCCAATGTTAGTCTAGATATGAGTCAGATTTGAGCAATCTAATTTCAACTGGGTGTTATCTAGGTTGTTAACACTAGATAAATTTTAGAGCCATTATACAAAACTTAATAAATAATCATATCAATCAAGGATATTACTCAAATTTAATATTATCCTAATTAATACTCATGGTTATCATTGATTGAAAATAAATGTAATTGTTATAATATACATCACACCATGTGAGATACTAATGATGTTAAATAAATGTGGGGAACTATTTTAAAATTTTACCACATTTACATGGTTAGATAGGGAATGTCCAAAAATATGACCATAGTAAAATAACATACCAATAATTTCTTATTAATAATATGATATAGATAATTAAAGATTTATAATGATATAGGAAGAGTTATGTAACAATCTAATAATATGATCAACCTTGGTTGGTTTAAATACAAGGTTGAAATGACTCCATAAAGTCTTTAATACAACCTCCATTATATAAAAAATTTATTTCCATAATCATAATCATAATTTTATACTATGAGGATTGTGATGACAAAAAAATACTAGAGAAAGGACCTAGTTTCCCTTATGATACAATAATACAATATTTTTTTATCTAATTACTTATAATTGGTAAGAGCTTTAATTACAAAATGGAGGGGTGTTACATCCCCATTTACTTATAAAATCATTGTTCTTGATGCATCAATAAGGTATCATATTATAAAAACCATACTATTATAAATTAATAGTAAAAATTCACATTTAAATCAATAAACTAAATTTCATTTGAAATAAATAACGTATAAAATTTGAAGTATTCATTCACCTTTCTTAATCACTATTTATAATAATATTTTTAGTCATATTATAAATTAAATGGTAAAATTTTCATTCAATTTCTTAAATTTAAGCATAATTATAAGAGATTTCACTTTTTTATATTTTTTTTCATAAAACTTTCATGAATAACATAACTAATTTCAAATATCAAACAAGAATTTACATCTTAATGCAGAATTATTTCCTTCAATAGATTAAATCATGTCCAATTTTAGGTATTCAAACAATCCATATAAGGTTAGTAATTTAACAATATTAATAAATTAAATATAAACATCATCCAATTTAAATAAGACATCTAATGTCAATTCAAAATTTCATCCAAAATAATGCCAAGATGTAAGAATTTCCTCCAATACAAAGAATATCTAGATAATATCAATGTAAAACACATTTTATCAATTTAAATATGTGTTCTCAACATCAAAAATAACATTATTTAACCTTAAAATGTAGATTATGGAGGATTTAGGTTTAAAGTGGTCGAGAGAGCCTAGGGCATACGGATGATAAACTATCTCTAAAGCAAGTCAATTAGATGCTAAACTCATATTTAAACATATATTGAATTCAATAAACTAATATAGGATAAAAATAGTATGTAAAACTATGATAGATATGGAAATGATAAAGAATTATTATAATTAGATGGTTCTAATACTAATGTAGTTTTAGATCTAGAATAGATAGGAAGCAAACTAGAATGTGATTCTATAATAGTCATCAGATTCTAGATTGGATGATTTTGGATCCTCTATCAATAGCATCATCCTAGGATGGTTATGTTAATGCTACTATCTAAATCTAATGTAGGTGTTCTATATGGTATACCTATTGTAAAAGGATGTAACCACATATATTTTTTTGGGTTTATCTTTGTCTTCACTTTGGTGCATTCAAATATGGTCATGGACTATCATTCCTCATAAAATTAAAAAACCCTAGTTTTTCATATTCATAATGACCCTAGGAAAAATGAGTTAGTGGTTACATGGTGTTAATTTGACCCCAAATACCCCTCTATCAATGAGCACTACCTACATAGATAATACTTCTAAGAGGCCTCAGACTGATATAGTTCTCCCCTATGTGTTGGCTTGTGTGTGAGTCATGTTGTATGAAATAAATTTATATATGAAAAGAAAGTAAATTAATCAAAATATAAGTTAAAATTCAAATAAGTTATAGAAACAAATAAATAAAACAACAATCAAAACTTCATAGTTTGAACATAATATTTCTCCATTATGATGTATATCTGATTTGCTCTTTTAAGTATGTGGTGCTCACTCCACCAATGCAAAGAGAGAATGGACAACATTTATGTGCAAAAAGGGATGAATTTTATTTTATTTTATTCAATTTGATTTTCAAGAGCTTAAGATATTTTTATTCCAAAATATATGATTATAATTATGAGTATGATTGTGATTTCAAGATTTTTGATGCTTGAAGATGGAGATTTAAAAGCTTATTTATAGGAGATTGGAAAAGGATCCAATGGTGGAGGATAATTTGGAATTTTTTAATGCTCCAAATGATCAACAATGGAGGATGAGTCCTCACCCATGAATATGGATATATTTTCAACCTGATTGAGAAAAGAGTGGGGTTGGTTAGCTGATTCAACAAGACTTAGTCAATTTACTTGATAACTTGGGGGAGGAGTCATAAGAGGTGGAGAAATTTGTGGATTTGGTTTGGATGAAGGAGATAAAGGTGGGAGATGTTTGAATAGGTGGAAAATCTAGGTTTTATTATTAAAAATAAGGATATAATGGTACATAATTGATTTATTTAATATGTTTATTTATTCAATTATTTGATTTTAAGAGGAAATGTTATTTATTAATTTAATAAGAATTATTAATATATTTAGGTGTATTTTGATACTAAATTAAATTTAGGTGTTTACATTTTCCCCTCTTTGAAATAATGTTTTGAAGCAATACTATTTCAAAGAATAGTAGAAGAAGAGTGTTGATGATAGAGAAGGAAAAATTTGTCCCAAATGAATGAAATGAGTGTGATGATGCCTCCTTGAAGGTTTGTGTGATAAAATAGATAAACACTAAAAATTGATGAAAAGAGGAAGTGATGAAAATAATGATTTGGATGAATGATAATACAATTTATGCTAGAATTGATGTCAAATATTCAATATGGTGGTGGCATAAAAATGTTACCCCAAGTCAATTAAAAATAGAGTATGGATTTGAAAAACAATAGTTTAACCATTCAGAGACTACATGTTTATTTTTTTTGATAATGATATAGGGGTTAATTGATCATGTGTGGGAATGAAATATCATAGCAATAATAAACTATGGATCTATACATAGAAAAAATATATTGAGTTTTCAAATGATTTTATGGATTTCACGTTGAGATATTGTTACAAGATTTTGAATATAAATCTAGAATAAATTGATTTAATGTTTCTATAAATTTTTAAAATGGATGAATAATGAGTATTATGAAGGAATGGAAATGAGAAAAATCTCATCAATAATACAGATACTTGTTTCAATACTAATGTTTGCAAAATTGTAGAGGGTACATGTAAAACTATTTACTCCTAGCGCGTGAATGCTAGAGAAGATATTGAAAAAAGTACATTTCCCACTTTATAGACTACATGTTTATATTTTGATTAGACTCATGTGTCTCACAAGTAGATATGGGAAAAAATTATCCCAATGATGGTAAGCTATAATCTATAAAATTAAAAATATAGATTATCCAATTTGTGATAAAGATTTACAAAATTGATATTTGTAAGCATTGATAAGGATATATAATACTTTTATTAAATGATAGTAGAAAATCTAGGTAAAATGAATTGGATGGATGATGGTGGAAAAACTAACCCTAGAGACCCCATGTATCTAAGCATTTCCTACATAATCCACCAAAGATAAAGTTTGATTGGGGATATCAGGATAGATGTAGTTGTCCTAATTCAGGAAGAGAAGTGTGATGTAATGTAATATTGACCCATGGATGCCAGTAACATACTTAAGTTAATGATTTAAAATTATGATTAGATGATGGAAAAAGGATGGAAATTTTTATTTTGTTGATCCCAATAAACAAGTGTGAGAGATTGAATGTATAGATTAGGAAATGATTATGAATGATTAATATACAAGAATCAACAAGTAAATGAAATGACTACATGGATTAATGATTATGGATCAAATTATTTGACAACATGGATGAGATAAGGATTAATGGAAGATAGAGATTACACATAGATGATTTGTCTAAGAACATGAGATGGTTTGATAGCTATCTTGTGTTTAGTTTATTCTTTACATTAGATTTATAACAAAATTTTAACTGAGTAAGAGTTGAGTAACCTAGTTTTTGATATTGTGCATGACAATATGCACCAATGGTATAGAAAAACCAAGATTACTATCATGTGATATGTGTAAGGACTAATAGATTCATAAGGACAAAATTTAGTGCATCATGATATGGAATATCATAATAACACCATTACTAATGAACATAGTGATCTATACACAAGAAACAATAATAAAGATAAGATAAAAAATGATGTTTGCAATAATGAAAATGATGAAAGTAAAACAAACATAGAAGTAAACAAACATGCAAAAGCAAATAAACAACCATGATGTAAAATAAATTAAATTTTAATATTAATATCTAATTAAATGACTAAAACAATTTTAAATGACTTTTTTGGATGTCCTTGGCTAGAGTAGAACCCTTTGGCATATATACAATTTTTAAAAATGTTAAATTTTCCAATGAGTAATCCATATAAGGGATGACTAGGGTATGTAACTAAGGACAAGGATTTTTTTTTTGATTTTGTATTTTGTTGGATTTTCTAATGTTTTCAATTTTTTTGTATTTTGTTGAATTTTCTAATGTGTTTGGATTTTGTTGAATTTTGTAATGTTTTGGTTTTCGTAGGTGTATATACAAAGAATACCAATAAATAGAAAACCATATTCTACCATTGAAGAGTGAGTTCTATTTGATGGAAGGAATACATTATATATGGATTATGTATGAATAGTAATATATTAGAATTAAGATGATAACTCTAAGTTACATATGATGTAATAACCAAGTGTCTAGTCATCAAAATAAAATCACAAGGATACACCAAGATGTTTCTAAGAACATGTGTCAATATGTTTCCACTTCATTATCCATGTCAAAATGGGAAGAAGGATGGTATTATGATGGCAATGATTGGATGGATTTCAATTAGTTTGTGATTAAACGGATAAGGATGGGTTTGGATAGATAAGGGTAGTAAATATTGGTGTATGATGGTTGAGGATAAATTTAAGATGGATTGGATAGGTGGAGGATGGGTAAGTATTCTTTAGGATAACTTAGGATAACTAAGGATGGTTTAGGGTAAGCGTATGATGGTAAATGATGGGATTAAAAAATTTGTATGATGGGTAAAGAGGGAGGGATGATTTAGAATTCATACGATGGAAGTGGAATGAGCTTGCTCCCAGGTGCAGGGTACTTGTAAATAACTAATTATATTACGTATGATGCCAAAAATTAGTTTTAATCATGGTACTTACCCAATGCACCATATAAATGTTTAAAAAAATGATTTTTGGTTCCACCATTTATTTTTTTGAGAGTTATAATGTATCAGATACAATAGGTATTACTAACCTATTTATGGAACATTTTGAAAATAAATCCTTGGCTTCATATTCTCTAAAACCTGATTCGTGGGATAGATTTATGGATGACACTAATTCTAAATAGTCACATGAAAATAGATAACTTGATAAATTTTTATCTCATTTAAATGGGATATCAACACAAATCCAATTCACTATGGAAAAAGAGGATAAAAATTATTTACCTTTCCTTGATGTTCACCTTTCCAAGAATTCTAATGGGTCTTTAGTTCATAGAATGTTTAGAAATAAGACATACTGATCTTTACTTGAAAGTTGATTCTCACCATCACCCTTTCCATAAAAATGTGGTTATAAACTCTTTATTGACTATATCACTTAGAATATCTAATTTGGACCACATTTTGTAAGAAAAAGAACATCTATTGAGTGTTCTTACTAAGAATGGCTACAAAAGATGGGAAATTGAAAAAGATTTTCTCCAAGCTTCTCACTCAATGAAAAGGAATATTAATGAATAATTTGATAACCCAAGAATCACCATTATTTATATCAAATGCATATCTAAGAAACTTTCTAGGATTTTTAAAAAGGTTGGGTGTCAAACAAAATTCAAACCTTTCAATGTCCTTCATTCTAATCTTGATTTGATGAAAGATCCTTTAGATCCCAAAAAATATAATGGTGTTTATCTTATTTTGTGTTCATGTGGGATACTATATATGGGAGAAATATGTAGATCACTCCATATGAGACTTAAAGAACATTCTCAAGTTATTTTTCATTCTTGCATTGATTCTTCCACATTGGCTGAACACTCTCATGTCACCAAACAACATATATGTATGGAAGAAGCAAAGATTAGTGTTAGAGAAGATAATTATTTAAAAATAAAAATTAGAGAGGCCATTGATATTGATAAAAGAATTGAAAATATGAATAAAGATGGAAGCTGAGATATTGGTGGCTCATGAAAACCTATTTTAAATTTTTTTAAAGATAAAACATGAAAAAAAAATATGTTTTTCTTATTGATTGGTTTTTTGACTTACAAAGCTGATCACCTGGGGTTTTTAACTCATGATGGATACACCTATTATATATAAAATGTTTTAAATATAAAAACTATACATGGTATAGCTAAAATTAATTTTTCTAAACAATTTACCTCACAAAAATTTAATATATCTTCTTGCTATATAAATATTTTTCATCTTTGGATGAATTTATTTCTCTTTCTCTTTCTGATTTTTTTTTCTTGTTTTGTGATTTTTTTGGCATCTCAATTATAAAAATATTTAATATGAATGATGCTTACCACTATTTATATTTTAAGTATGCACTCCAAGATGTCTTTAGTAGCTTCATTGATTTCTAAGATGGCTTCTTCTAAATTTACTAGGATATAGTTATAGCCCTTATGATAGAGGGTGCTACCATACAGGGTGAAGAAGAAAGTATGTTGGATGAAGGATGTGTGTTGAGTACATGAAGGATTTTGATAGATGGAATTATAGTGTGGATAAGTATATGTGTCATGATGTAAACAGTGAATGGGACCAATAATCTTATGTTTAATAAGACTGGGAGTAACTACAAGTTAGATGATTTGAGAATTTAATGTTGCATCAATGATATCTTAAATTTGTGATAGGGATCCATCCTAAAAATGTGATAATGTAGAGGATATATTAGTTTTATCATCCATTGGTGCCATAAAAAAAATTTCATCAAATGATTCTTCTTAATTATTTTGATTGGGATTTAGATTTGGATTTTCCAATAGCACCTCAAAGAGGTTTTCATGAAGGGACTCATATTTTTGATTTTCTATATTTAAATTTGGATTTTAACTAAAATTTGTATTTTGATCATCTGATAGTGACTCAAAAAGGTTTTCACTATGAGATGTCAATTTTATATTTAGATTGTAGGATTCATTTTGATTGAGGTACACTTGTTTTTGATAAGGTAAGGTCGCAAACCAGGGGCCAAACCCTTCATAGAGCAAAAAAGACAAGAAGGCAATCAAACAAAATATGCCTTCAGAGAGATGATGGCAGTAGCTAAGAAACAACAGACACATAAACAAAACACAAGAAATGAAAAGACCAGAGTCAGAGAGGACTCTCCTTACATAACCATTGATTTGAGAAGATCATTAAGTTTCTCAGTATTCTCCACATTGTCAGCATGCCCAGTATTACCCACCTCTTTTAGCATAGACATGTTCATGAGAATTATATTCTGGAGTCCCTTGGTGAAATTCTACTCCAGCCTCTGAATACGATCCTTCAGGGCCCCAATTTCAGATTTGTAATCAACCTCATTCTCTATTTCCTTACTAGCTTCTTCAACATACATTTTCCCCTTATTGTCAGTAGTTTCCATAGTGTCAGCACCATGCTCCTTAGTAACCTCAAAATCCCTAGTCTCCTGCTTCCCTCCAGTGTCCTCAAAAATTTCTTGGATTTCCAGCTCCTTAGACTCTTCTTCCTGGGTTGCTTCCTCTGAAGCACTTTCTGAGTAATCAATCAGTCTAGCCTTCAAGATGGGTTTACTAGCAATCTACCCTGACCTTCAAACTCTAGAGGAGAAGCCTTCCTTATTAATTTTGGAAGATTTATAATATTTACCACCTTGGCCCCCCATGGCCCTACCTGGATTTTTGTGGGTCCCCTCCATGGTATCTCTAATATTCTCTTCCTCCTCATCAACCTTTTAATTCTTACCTTCTGGATCATAAAGTAGCTAGGGGTGTCAACAGGGGTCTCTTCTAGGGTGGAGAAAGAAACATCTTTTATTTTGTTAGGATCAGGGGAAAAATAAGACTCATCAATAGCATCACCAGACACCAGATTGGAAGGAATGTCTACACTATCAATTTTGATAGTCTTTGATGGATTTAGGGCATGGTGAAAGTTGTATAAGTATAAAATTAGGCCCTAGTGTAGGGGAATAGGGTTCATATCTAGATTCTTAGCCATTTTAGCTCTCACCCTAAGGATAGAGTGTTTTAAAGAGGAGAGCAGGTAAAAAGGGAAACTAATAATAACATTGAGCCTGAAGTGATTTAACAGAGGGAGGTGGTAATTATAGAACTTGGTAAATTTACCCTCGAGCATGAAGTACTTCATGAGAATGAATCACACTCCATCCCATGGCTCTATAAGTTTAGCGTGCTTGAATCCTCCTTGATACGGGACGAGTTCTTCTCCCTCACCCAAAAATAGTTTGTGGCTTGCAAGATCCATAATTTTGGTTTTCCTTTGAAGTTTTATTCCCTGCATGGTCATTCCCATGGCCATAGCAATCACCTTTTTAGATATTTCAAAATTGATTCTGCCCACCATGACCTACCTATTTAACTAAGATCTCACAAATTGCTCAGACAAGTTTTCATCAAACCCATTAAACCTTTCTAGATATGGGTTGATTCCCCCTTATTTACAATAATACCAAACCAATTGATTATCTTTGAATTCATAGTAGGAGATTGGTTCTGTCTGAATGCAGTCTCCTCCCATTTTGTATTTGTAGACCCAAACCATAGAGTTCTTAAATTTAGCCTTCATCTTAGAAATGGTTGCTAACCCTTGTTTCCATTTATCCATAATGAAGATGTGATGGATCATTATTTGAAATAACCTACACAGATGGCATTGTCTACTCCCATGCTTGGGAATTATTTCCCATTTATTTTCATAATGAGACCCACACACCTCAATCTCATGATACAATGAATCATGAATGATTGTCAAACAAATACCAAAGTTATCAATTTTTGAAATCCAAGATGGCCCTCTCCAAATGGACCACCTCTGAGAGCTATCCTTATCATAAATGCACCTCATCCTTGACAAGTCATCTCCTCGTGAATAATATCCCTAATGTTTAAGGGAATATGAACACCTTGTCGCCACACCCTCTAACATAAAAATTACTGACCAAGGTTTGTACAAGCATCAACAACCGTGTTTCCCTCTCTATAAATATGAGAAATCTCTACTCTGGAGAGCTTTTGCAAAAGAAATTGAATATCTTTAATGATGTCTTTTAGCTTAATTCCCACATTTGATGCTTTATTAACTACATCTATGACCATTTTAGAGTCTCCTTGTATACTCAAGTTCCTTATTCCTAGGGATATAGCCAACTTTAACCCCCATAATAGAGCCATTACTTCAGCATAGTTGTTGCTCTAGCATCCTATTCCACCAGCATAGATAGCAGTCATCCATCCTTTATCATTCCTTATAATTCCTCCTCCACTAGCTTTACCATCTAACTTGGATGCCCCATCAAAGTTGAGTTTCATCTAGTTAGGCTTTGGGGGGATCCATTTAGTATTTAGTCTCTACAAAAATTTGGAGTTATTATACCCAGGGATTTGGTTTAAAACCTTCCATTTGGATGCAATTTGGTTTTCAATTTGAGATAGGGGTTTCTCTGTAGCATGAATATGAGCTGTTTTGACACTTTACATAATGGTCTTAACAAAGGAGTGAAACACTTGAAATGCATTTCTAGCAGTGTCGCTAAAATTTTTGTGGTTGCACTCTTTCCATAAAGTCCAACTCAAACATGGTAGATTTTGCATCCATAATTCCATAAGCCAAGGATGTATGAAGGTTGGATTCTAGCTAAGGATTACTTCTTTAAGGTCAGAATTACAAACCCATTCAATACCAAAGTTATTAAGTATTGTGCCCCATAATTCTCGGGCAAAATCACAGTCGATGAAGAGGTGTGAAATTGATTCCTCTTTTGAACCACACAAAAGACATTTGTTAACCAGGGTAAACCCTCTCTTTTGAAGGTTATCCTATGTTAGGATTTTGTTATGAGCAGTAGCCCACTAGAACATGTTAATTTTTGGAATAAGTTTATAATTACAAACCTTTTTCCATACATCTTTATTCTGAGCTTTAGAAATGAGCAAATTTGACTAAGAATGATCCATTCTTATTTGGCCACTAGTATTGTTCATCTTCATGGGGGAAGAGAGGGATTTTGATCTCCTAAACACATTGCTAGATCTCCCACACTCTAGGGAAAAGCTCAGGCTGGTGATCACAACAATCTAATAGATTTTTCTAGCTCTACATCCCGTTGTTATTTTCCATATAATCACTGACTCTATCTCCAAAAATTTGAGTAGCCAAGTCATCAATCTCTCCATAGTTTCCTTGTGTGATGAGAGCCTTGTCCTTTAATTAGATGTCATCCCAAAATTTAATATGCCATCCATTTCCAAGTTTCCATCTAATTGCCTATTTAAGAAGGCTT
Source organism: Torreya grandis (assembly GCA_037957365.1). Classification (NCBI taxonomy): domain Eukaryota; kingdom Viridiplantae; phylum Streptophyta; class Pinopsida; order Cupressales; family Taxaceae; genus Torreya; species Torreya grandis. The sequence goes on along the minus strand of JARHVA010002130.1, from coordinate 931,868 downwards.
CTACTTTTTAGCATTTTATTTCATATCACAGATCCCTGGGTAATCCTATCTATTGAAGAAAGTTGGAATCATCAATTCTATGCATGTATTTGGCATACATTATTTCCCCCCAATCATTATTTTTATGGATCAGGTTCCAACTAATTTTTGAGAGAAGGGCTTTGTTCATGTTCCTGATAGACCTAATATTGAGTCCACCATGAGATTTTGGAAGACACTTTTTCCCATCTGACTAAAGACATTATCTATTCATCTTCCACCCCTGTCCATAAACATTTTTTTTGGATCTATTCCAGTTTATCAACAAAATACATAGGAATTTTAAAAAGAGACAAGAAGTATGTATGGATACCTTGCAATGAGGCCCAAAAAAGTTTCAAATTACCAGCACTGCTGAGGAGTTTCCCTTTCCAACCAAGAAGTTTCCTCTGCGTTATTTCCACAATTCCATTCCAAAAACTAGGAGATACCTCTTTGACCATGAGTGGGAGACCTAGGTAGGTGGTTGGTAGAGTAGCTTTAACACATTCTAATATATCAATGATTATATGTCTAAGGTCATTAGGAGTGTTAAAGAAATACACATTATTTTTTTGGAAATTTATCCTTTGTCTAGACTCTATGGCATAATTATTTAAGATATTCTTCCATATTCTAGCTTTAATCACTGATGAGATGCCAAAGAAGATGGTATCATCCACAAACTATTACACCACCATAGGATGAAGGGAGGAGGCAAGTTTGATGCCCACTAGCTTTTTTGAGGCTATATCTGCTTGTATGTATCTTCTCGGTGCCTTTGCCATAATGATGAATAAGTATGGGGAGAGAGGGTCTCCCTAACGAATTCCTCTTGAAGATGAGAAAAACCCTCTAGGTACACCATTTACCAGCACCAATAATTTAATAGAAGAGAAAACATTCCATATCAAGCGAGACATTTTATCATTAAACCCAATTTTTCTGATCACTTGGAACAGAAAAGTCCATGAGACTCTATCATATGCTTTAGAAATATCTAGCTTGAGAGCCATACCAGGAATTTTTCTCTTATCCATGGAGTGAATAGTCTCATGTGTGGTGATCACAACATCAAGAATCTACCTGCCTGGGATGAAACCTTTTTGAGCAGGAGAAATAATTTTTTCTAGTAAAGGTTGAATCCTCATAACCAACACTTTAGTACATAACTTATAAATAGTGTTGCATAGACTAATGGGCCTAAAATCAATAAGGTGTGTAGGTTGTGATTTTTAATGAACAAGTACTATGAAGGTATTATTAGCTTGTTTCAAAAGTTTACCTAATCTAAAAAAATCATGAACAATAGCCGTGAGATCTGCTCCTACTATCTCCCAATAATCCTGAAAGAATATAGGAGGAAAGCCATCAGGTTTGAGGGATTTGAATGCACCCATGGAGAATAAAATAGCATGGACTTCTTCCTCAGATATAGGCTTTAACATCTCCAAATTATATTCTTCTATTACCAAACAAGGGATTTTATCATTGAATTGGCTCATAGGTCTATCATCCCCATCATCAATATTTTCTTCAGTGAGCAGATTCTGAAAGAAATCCCTAGCTTATTCCCATATCTCATTATCCTTGGTTATAATGTCACCATTATCCAAACTTAGCTTAGTTATAGACTTGGCCTTCCTAAGTTTCATGGTTGAGAGATGAAAGAAGGCAGTGTTCCTATCACCCTCTTTAAGCCACTAAACATGAGATTTCTATTTCCATAAAACCTCTTCTCTTTCCATAAGATTATTCCATTTAGAAGATAGGACATTCTCTTCTTTTAAAGTGTCTTCAAAATCATCCCCTTGATCCATCAGTTGCTGAATATTTTTGAGTTTTCCCACTATATTTTTCTTCTGCTAAAAGACCTACCCAAAGCTGTATCTATTCCATCCGTAAACTTCTTGTTTAATATGCTGGAGTTTTTTTAATATTCTAAACATAGGAGTGCCTTGAATAGGAATTTTCCACCATTGGGCCACCATTTGTCTAAAGTCTTTGTGTTTGATCCACATAGCTTCAAAATGGAATGGGGAAGGTCCAGATTGTCCCTATTCTCTCCAATTGAGGAAGATCGGGCAATGGTCAGACATGGTTCCAAGAAAAGCTTGCACATGCATATTATGATAATCATTCCAGTTACTTGAGATAAGAAATCTATCTAACTTAACTTGAATCATTTGATCTCTTCTTCTTCTATTGGACTAGGTAAAATTTTGGTTTTGTAGTTCTATATCCAATAATCCCCAATCATTGATAAATTTAGCAAAGTCAAACATGTTCAATTAATCCATAATCCCACCCTAGTTTTTAGAAGGGTATAAAGGAGTGTTAAAATCTCCAACTAACATCCATCTTGTGTTCAGGGGATTATTCCTGAAACTACTCAAGTCTATCCATAAATTCTACCTCAAGGCTCTGTTATTCGGCCCATAGACATTGATCGATGACCAATTCAAAGATTTCAAAGAGAAATTGATAATCAAGAAGTGATTTTTATAAGCCATAAGAGATCCCTAGATTTTATCACTATTCCACATAGTTATAATCCCCCCTGAAGCCCCTTTAGCTAGACTATTGCAAAAAGCCGCCTTAGGCCATATGTAGTTAGCAATTTTCTTAAAACTCTCCTCATTCATCTTGACTTCTTGGAGTAATAAAATATCTAATTTATTATCTAAAATGCAATTTTTAACTTCAAACTATTTTGAGGGACTGTTAAAGCCCCTCAGGTTCTAAGATAATATTCTCATTTAGAGGGTTTGAGGGGTTGGGTCTCTAGTGTTTTCTATTTACCACTAGCAATCTCCCTAGCAATCTCTCTTTGTCTTGGTTCTCTTAGGGTTGGTCTCCCTTGTTTGGGATCAGTGCCAACATCTACAGATTTTTTACCTTTTCAGTTCTTTTTCTTTGAGGTAACCCATTCCTCTTATTCATTACTACCATTTTATCTTGTTTCGGCTATTGTTGAATAATTTCCTACTTGGCCTCCAACTTCTAGAGCATGGAAAATGTTTGTGTTTAACTGTAAGTCTACTTCTCCTTTAGTAGGATATATTTTTGGAGTTACTTTTTCCTATCCATCTCTTGGAACTTTGTCTTCTACATTGTCTTCCTCTATCAGATGGGTACCTCTTTTGCCTTCCTTAGACATATTAGTTTGTTTGTCTAGAGGGTTGGCTGTGTCTAATATAACCTTTTGACTATCATCTGATACTATATTTTCCTTTAGGACAGATTTTCCCCCACTACCAGTGATATCCTCCTTACCCGTCTCCTCCTCTACCTTTTCTATATTGTTAGGGTTTTTTGCATTGCTCCCTGTTCCCTGCTTGTTATTCTTTCTATGGTTGGGAGACTGATCCTCCCCTTCAAACTGGGAATCATCTTTCCATCCCATTTGCTTAGCTTTGCATTATGTCATTAAATGTCCCTTTCTCTTACATATTTGACAGAAAATACACTTGTTGTTCCTTAGAATATGTATATTTTTCTTGATGATATTCTATTAGGAGACCAATTAGGAAGTCTACAATTATTTTATTATCATGGAAGGAAGTTAAATGTAAGTAAGATCATTGATCCCAATGAATAGTATAAGATACTAGCTTACAATATGGAAGGTAGGAATGGAGATGTTTAGGAAAGGAGTGATGGTATAAAAATCCTCATAGAGACTATTAACATGTCTTATTTTGATTATGGATGAAGTTCCCTTAAAAACCATAAAAGTATCATTGATATCTTCACATTAAATCTCAAATGGTTTGTAGCTAATGTTATGGGGTCTACCATTTACTTTAAAATGGATGATTTTGATAATTCCTTGCTCATAGATTATTTTATCTATAAGTACCTCTATCACTTGGGGTGCATGTTGTGGGATGATGGGAGATTAAATAGGTGATAAGGATTTAGGTGTTTTTAGAATGGATGATAGGCTATGTTGTTTGAAACAAGTTTTGTCTAAGATATTATATTGGTCAAAAATGGGATCCTAATCAAAGATAGGATCTTCATCAAAGATAGGTTTTTGATCGAATATAGGCTCTTTAATAAAGATAGGATCTTCATAAAAAATGGATGGTAAACCATGGTTGTCAAAGGTATGTCGATCAACTATGGATTGGCTAAAAATAGATGTGTCAAAAATGGGATCTTGAAAAAGGGATGGAAGGTTATAACCTTGACTTGGAATTGGTGTGTCTTGACTAGGCTCAAGAAAGACATCTTGGCATATCCCCAAGTTATGATTTTTAGATGAGGATACACTTGGATATACCTTGATGTACCCTTGGTTAATAAAATCTTGGATATAGTGATTTAGTCTTGTACAATGGTCTATAGAATGACCTTCAATTTTATGATAATCATAATATTCGTTAGGTCTACACCACTAAAGTTTTGGGAAATTTGGCTCAAAGTATTTGGTGTTTGGAAATATGAATAAGTTTACAGTGACTAATTTTTGAAAAAATACATCATAATGTTCCCCTAAAGGATTGGATTTTTCTTAATAGGCAAAATAATGTTTTTGACATGTTAGGAGTTAAATAAATTTAGGGGTGGAGCGATATTAGGTGGTAGAGGTACTATAATTGGATTCCCTTTGTTAGTGTGATAGGGGATGTTATAATTAAGGCTATAACTAGTGGAGGGGAGACTTGGTTGATTTTTTAAAATATGTTTACTAGTGGTAAGGTGATGTTGATGTGGAATGTTTTGGGATTCCCTAGCTAAAGAGGTAGCTTCATATTAGAAGGATGGATTTATTGAATTTCTATTGAAGTTGAAAGTACTTAGATTTGGTGGATTTATGAAGGGTTATGAAAAAATATTGGGATTTCTATTGTCATGTACTCATCTGTGCTCTCAGCTATGACCTAATATTTTAAGGCACTAATCATGGAGGATCCTATTATTCCCATGGCCCACTAAGTCTAATTTTGAGGGTGTGTGGAAAGTTGATTATTGGTGCTAATCACTAATCGATGCACCAAAGTTGAATAGCAAAAGGGTTATCCTAGGCTTAAGTTTTATACAAGCTTATTTAGGAGGAGAAAACATGGAAGAAATTGATAGAGTGGAAACACACTACTAGGTCTTATCCCAAAATGCCCAACATAGTCGTAAGGGTCATAGTGTGTTGACAATTGATAATATTAGATTTTGAGTTAGTTTCTAAAACCCTTGGTATTAGAGCATGAAATATCCTCATGTCATGGCATACTTAAAACATACAACCGCTTAGGTAATTGAAATAGATGGATCTCAATTTATATAACCCACTAGTAAAGAAGGTTTTGCGTACCATGTGGTGATGAAATCCATAGTAGATAGAGCTCCTAGAAAAATAAAAATTAAAAAGTATATACCCATTTATGTTTTCCATGTTTCATCACTAATGTAATGCTAAGAAATAGCATATGTGAATATCACTTGGGTAACATAGATATTTGTGAAAACATTTTTGATTTCTAGGTATCATTAATAATGTAATACCAAAGAAAGAGCATATTTGCATTTCACAACTACAAATAAAGATACTAAAATAAAAACTGATGTAATTATTAAACATTTTGAAAAATAAAACAATAATGTTAACAACAAGAAAAATTGGCTTTTATACTATTTCTTTGTTAATCCTCTTTAGCAAACATCATACAAATAAGGTGTTAAAATGTTTGATTTGGTTGGAAAATGAGATAAACTATAATGAACAAGTGAAAAACCATGAAAAAAAAGTATCTATTATGAAAATGATGTTACATAGTCAAGTTAAAAAAGTGAAATTGAAAAATGACAATGCAAGAAAAACATAGAGAACAAAAATTAGAAAACATAAAAACTTATGTTTACTAGATAATTTCACTACCTAGAGCAACGATTTCACTCCAAGAAATGATGAATTTGATGCTAACAAGAATGAATTCACTATAATAAAAGATGAAATCACTATGCATAGAAATTATTTCAGTTCAGACTCTGACGATTTCACTGTGGAAAATGATGATTTCACTGAGGTAGAAGAATTTCACTATTTTGAAGTGAAAACACTACTTAATCTAAAAAATACACTATTTTCAAAAAAAATCATTACTAACCTAAAAAAATAATTATAAACATAAAAAAATGTAGGAAAAAAGAACACTTTCACTATTAAGTCAAATAATTTCATTGCTAAAGCCTCTAAATTCTATGTTACATAGGAAAATATGCATAGCCAAATAGAAAACCAATGATATAAATTGGTAATCTATACTAGTATTAAAAGAAGAAAGGTTAAATGAAAAATTTAAGCATAAACAACAAAACTAGAAGAGAAATGCTAAGTACAAAATATGATGATAAGAAAATTAAAAAAAGATGTGGGAAAGCCCCTCTAGGCATGCTAGAAATGTATGAACTAAATTTAGATAGGCAAAGAAAGTAAACTAATCATAATATAAGATAAAATTCAACTAATTTAGAGCAACAAATAAATAAAACAACAATCAAAACTTCACAATTTGAATACAAGATTTCTCCATTGCGATGTATATCTAATTTTCTCTTTCAAGTGTGTGGTGCTCACTCCTCCAATGTAAAGAGAGAATGGGAAGCATTTTGGTGCAAAAAGTGATGAATTTTATTTTATTTTTATTCACTTTTATTCAAAATATCTCAAGATATTATGATTCCAAAATATATTAATATGATTGTGATTTCAAGTATTGTGATGCTAGAAGATGGAGATTCGCAAGCTTATTTATAGAAGCTTGGAAAAGAATCCAATACTGGAGGATCATTTGGACTTTTTCAATTCTCTAAGTGATCAATGGTGGAGTTTTAGTCCTCACCCATGAGTATGGAGACCTTTTAACTTAGTTGAGAAAAGAGTAGGGTTGGTTAGCTGACTCAGAAAGACTTAGTCAATTTGTTTGACAACTCAGGGGAGGAGTCATAAGAGGTGGATAACTTTGTGGATTTGGTTGGGATGAGGAAGAAAAATGTGGGAGATTTTTAATAGGTGTAAAATACATATATTATTTAAAATAAGGATTTAAGGGTGCATAATTAATTTATTCAACATTTTGAATTATTTAATTAGTTTATTTTAGGAGGAAATGTTATTTATTAATTTAAGAATAATTATTAATATATTTAGGTGCATTTAGATACTAAATTAAATTTATGTTTACACACATGAAATATGTTCAAATAAATTACAATAGTGACCTATCCTGTTACTTAAAAAATTAGGATCTTAGGCTACTAATTTAGTACTTCAAGCCTATGTATGTTTTGTCACTATGATTGATATGAAAATAAGAGCAAATAGGGAATCTTTGCTTTATTACATGCTTGATTGAATGTTTTGATAATTTGTCTTAAGTATGTTTATAGGTTTGGAATGAATGAATGATGATCTTGTATTTATATCAATCCATTTGGATAAGAAACTTACATTAAATAACTTAGGCCAACTATTAGGATACATTTATTTAGAAAATTAGATGACTTTAAGGAACTAGACACTTACATTGGATTAGGACACCTGCATTGACTCAAGTGTCTATTTTGGATGCTAGTGTCCATGGAATAGGAAATTAGGTACAAACTCAAAACATTTGGAGGTGGAAGATAAGTATGTTTTAAACATTTTGGGTAAGGTAGAAGGTCTAGGTCATCAACATAAGATTGGTCACACCAAGAGATAGGCCAAGGGGCATAAGATAGAGTATATGTAAGACTTCAAAAAGTATGAAAGGTCTATAACTAAGAATTAAAACTAGGGTATGAGTTTTCCAAGTGTAAAATACTAAGGTGATATATAATCCATAAATATCATATACATTATCCACCCCTCTCATATAGTAATGGAGTTGCTAGTTTAAATGAAAGGAATGTGTATCTGGGTGTGTATAAAACACCTTGCCTTTGCTTTAGTCTAATTTGAATGATTTTTTGGTTACTAACCTGAAACCAAGATAATGTTACAATATATAATCAATACATATAATATAAAATTGAAACTATTTTAAATGATTGAAATTGAAATAGAAAGGTTTAGGATTACATCTATTTATTGATGTAACTACCTTACCTATTGTCAAGTTGCTTTGAAAGATGTATCATTTAAGGATCTAAAATTGAGATTAGGAAATATATGTATAAATATGGAAAGTATATATATATATATATATATATAAGGAGATAGAGAGATATTAGAAAGCACTACCCCAAACCTTGGATAAAAGGAGAGTTTACACTTGAATGTTGAAATTAGTTCAGCTATACAACCCAATCATACTTATAACCTGATGAGCATGAGTGAACAAAGTCAAATCATATTATCAAATTGGTAAATTTGGATGATACAAGCAAGTCCAACATAAGAATTTGGCAATATTGAGTGATTTAATCACCTCAAACATACCAAAATTGAACCAACTATTGCAATAGATTGGCTCAATACAATCCATAAAAGTACTTCCTAGTGGGTAATGATAGTACCTAAGATTTTTTCAATCTAAAACTGATTTTGATTTTTTAATATTAGGTGCACATTGCATAGCATATTCATATTATATATGTCTCATGCTGAAAATATGTATAACAATGGTATTAATTTATAGAGTGTTGCCACACTATGAATCTAAATCATATAATTATTTACTTTGGCCAATTTTGAAACTGTGTAAGTGTGGAGAACATGATTCCAAAGCATGTCTCCACTATATATGGATAAATCTAAAAACTGAATAAGTACCAATGTAGAAGACACGTTTCCAAAACATACCCCCACTATAATATAAAGATGTTGAATATTAAATAAGTGTGGATAACATGCTTCCAAAGCATGCCCCCAATGAATATGAAATTTGGAATGTCTATAATTCATGCCTATATGACATGCCCCTACTGAATCTAAAAAAATATTTAAGTACCAAATATTGAATGAGTGTGTAGAACGTGCTTCTAAAGTATGCCCACACTAAATCTAAAAATAGTTTCAAATGTGGAGAGCATGCCTCTATGACATGCCCCCACTAATATCCCTCCTTGAGATGAGGTAAGAATATAAACTTATAGTTACCTCAACTCAAAGGGATAAGACAACTGAATAATCTATAAATATAACCATGTAGCATATAGGAGAACATGTCTAGATAAATGTATCATTAAAGTGCATAGGACAATGTGATTAAATTAAGGCCTAAGATGCATGATAAATATCATGGAAATGTATAGATAGTAATAGTACAAGATAAACAACAAAATCAAGTACACACATAAGAACACTCAAAATCAATTCAAAAGGCAATGGTCTAAGTAGATGACAAACAAGGGGCATGTTCAAATGCTACATAAACAAAGGGACATGAGTTATTCAAATGTCCACAAAATTAAGGATGACATATTCAAATATCAAAGATAAAATACATAGGCACAAGGGATGAAAACAAGGGAGGATATTCAAATGCTCAAATAATTAAGATAATATCAAGGCAAGACACTCAAGGAAGTGCATAAATGAAAATATAAGCAACCAACATAAACATTTCATGTATCCCATGGACCAAATTTGTTAGAGAAAAATGTCAAGTGCATACATTATCAAGTACCTTGTGAAATATATAACCATGGATAAAGGCATTTATTAGTACATATATGAGCTTAAAACATGATAATGTAGATTGACCATACAATGATATAATATGGAAGTATCATGATCATATACGTGGATGCCTCCAATGTCCATATGACATGAGTATAGGGAAGGACCAACATATGAAATAGGAATAGATCATGTATCTATGTATGCCTATATCACACTCAATTAGAAGGATGACACACATGTGTATGTATAAGTAACTAAATATTCCATCCATCAAGATGGAACTAACACAAATATTCCAATGAACCATTAGGACATGTTTCATGTTGAAAATGTTTTTGGAGTTTTGAATTTTTTTGGGGGTATTTTTGGAATATTTGAATATGTCTAATCAAGGAATTCCTCATCATCAAAAGGTGTAGGACCACCTAAAAATTTTCTCAAACATTATTTATATTATTGCACTACCACCACTTCAATGTTTCTATGTAATGGTTTACCTAAAGCCAATAGTGAAAGAAAACAATCATGCTCATAATGTTGTATGAAAATATCTATATCCATATCAAGAAAAGTAACACACATATTTTTAGTATCTAGCTTATCATTTTACTTAATTAACCAATTTCATCCAAACTTTAGTTTCAAATTTGGTTTGTGGTCTAATATCCATATGGTGGAAGATTCCACACATGAGCCATAGGCTATAGATAACTTAATGTATCCTTGAGATTCTAGCATCAATGGAGATTATATTAGCTCATATGTATTATGTCCCAATTGTGTGATAAATGTGGTGCCATAAGTTGTATCCCACTTGTTAATATCAAATTGAATATGGTGGCAATATACCCCATCAATATTTGTAGTAATAATTAAATCTTAATACTTTGATCATTTTGAGATATAATTATTTTCTAAAAGATATGAATGATTTTGCCTTTTTTGCATGTCATACATAATGTGTATGAACCCTTAATTCTTATATATCTAAATCAGCTACTTGAATTCTTGATATTAATTTGTGTTATGGCCAATGATTAAATGATATTTATAATATGGTATCTTGTCTTATATAGGTAGAAGTCTACTACATTCTCTATGTCTGGTATAAGGTAAATAAATCATTATATGTTCAAGTAATAAAGATAATATGGTATCTATAATATCCTATTTTTTTTATCTATAACATCTAATGTGAAGCCTTTTGAGAAGACTTTACATTATTCACATGATGTACTTATATTTTAACCTTGTATGGATGACTCAATATTTTTAACCAAGAGGGATGGATGGAGTAACAAGCATTTACATGCTCATCTACTAGTTTTCCCCCCTTATCTATATTCAATTATGTGTCATTTGAAAGTAAATTTAGCTCATATGTATTGGGACTTATAGGTTTGAATAGGTTATTTAAAAGGTGATCAAGTGGATCAAATTTTATTTTTTGCATTTTCTCTTCTATCATATCATAAGATGTATCATCATCACTATCATAATAATCTAAAATATGGCCATCATTTTTCTCAATATTAACCAATAAAGGAAGCTCAAATGGTTGGTGCTCTTTTGGTTATATTGGATTTGTTATTAATGGTTCTTGATCTCAATGTGTATTTATGTGTACCTCAATATTTAGTGCCTTATTGACATATGGAGACAAAGGATCTATTATACTTGACTCACATATTTCATACTTATGTATGTGCTTAGGAGGAATGCATTGTTTAGGTTTTACCATTCTAATAATGTATTTAGTTTCAAAATGTATCATTTTACAAAATTTTAAAGGTTCATCATCAATAAGAATGGATAATAAGGTCCCATCATGTATGAATTTTACACATCAGTGAAGTGTAGATGGGATGGCTTCCATTGAATGTATCCAAGATTTACACAAAATTAAATTATATTGTAATGATTGAGACATTACCTAGAAATTAGTTGAAACCATTTTATTTCCCAATGTCACATCCAATGTTATTTTACCAATCAGACAGCTATGTGAATTTTAAAATCCTTTTATGTGCATAACCATTTTTTTTAGAAGATTGGTGATAATACCCATGGTCATTAGGAATTTTATGTTACAAATATTTAGGCTTTATCCATTATTAATGATCACCATTTTTATGAATTTATTTTTCATGTTCACTTATATGAACAAAGAATTTTTTTTGGTTATTTATATATTTGGATGGTAAATTTGTTAGACCAAAGGTAATAAGCTTGGCATTATTCTTTACAAATTTCATGATATATGATGTAGTGATTGATGCCTAAAACTTTCATATTAATTTCCATGGATCTGATTTATTCTTATTTACCTTAAATGAACTCTAGTTTTATTTCATACATACAAGTACTTACTTCATTCTTGACACACTTAAACTCTCTTGCCTTTACTAGGCTCCTAAGCCTCCTTGATTCCATAGGCTTATTTGATATATTGAATAACTATCACCCTTGATAAAACCATACATTATCTCTCATTTATGAAATCATCATCATCACATAAAACATTTATGCTACTTCACTCTTATTTCTTTCTCAAGCTTGCTCATCCTTTGATAGAGGCTCACAGGCCTAAAATCTTAAAACATGATTATAAGATTCTTGTATTATTACATGGATCATATGTCATGAATATAATAATTTATATATCCATTCCATCATATCACCAAGTAACATAATGTCCAAACAATAACTTTTACCAAACTCCCCTTTTCTTCTTTAAGGTCTCTTTCCTTGTAGCCATATTTTCATGAAAATATAGATGGTTAAAATGATATACAAATTTTATTTACAAAATAAAACCATATTTTAAAACCCATTATCCTATTATAACTTCACTTAAAATATTAGGTCATAAATCTTGGAGAAAGTACATTTTATCTTACACCCTTCTTGACAATTAGTTCTCTTTAGGCCTAGTTTACTCCCATAGTCCTAGAGACAATAATGTATGGTAATTTACTTATATAAAAACTCATAAATACTTTATAAAAAAATAAATTACATCATATACCAGAGTTTGGTCAATTTTGGCAAGATAAAATAAAATTTACGCTACTTTCCATTTTCTAACCCTAAGTCTAGTGTTGACAAGGCAACAAACACTATAAATTTCAAAATTTGAGTTTTATACCTGTTAAAACACTAATACCACTTAAAAAATTTCTTCCATACCTCCCTTCACCTTCTCCAACTATTATATTCTCATTATCAACCCCAATAAACTCCCAACCAGTAAGTGTTCAAACTTTCTAAGTGCATTTTTGTGGTTGTGTGAAGATTTTCTTTGCCTCTTGCTCTTTAAATGGATTTATGGTTTAAAATGGATCAAAAACAAAAATTACATGTTATAAAATATTTTAAAAAACCTATCCAAAATAAAAAAATATATTATGAACCTTATAAAAATATTGTTAGTCCTATTACTTGGACTATGTAAACACATAATTATTATTGAATGGGACCGTGTTGGAGCTTAACACCTTTTACCACTAAAAAATGATATTAATAAATTTAAATGAAAATTAATTAAAATAAAAACACATCACTTATATTCATATGAATAGCTTAAACTCAATAATGGATCTTCCAGCACATTTATTTATTCATTTTTCTCAATCATATACAATCTATATACAAACATTTATGCAAATACATACAAAGTTCTTCAAATTTTTATACTTATTAGAAATATCCACTTCTCTCCTTAGAATATATAACCTTATAATACTTTCCTTACACACCTTATATCTATATACATTCATTTAAAAACCTTTTAAACATGCAAATACATTCTTTTTTCTTTCCAACTCCATGTAAGTGGTAGTTACAAGTTCTTATTTATTGGTCTATATTTTTCTTTCTCATTATATCCACATAGGATCACCTATAAAACACTCTCATAGGACATTTTTTACCTTTTAAAAATATTTACCAACATTTACATCACACACAATACTCAAAACACCTCATAAGCCTAGTTAAAAAAATAAAAAATTTAAATCTTACATTTTGGTGGCAAAATCCAAAATGGACTTAAACACACAAAGTAAAGATTTATAATGACTCAAACATCACATAAGGGTCCCTATAAGACCTATCATATAATAATAAGACAAAAATTGGTTATTATGAAATTTATTAAGTATACTAACACCTTAATTGTCTCGTGATGCTCTACATCAATATCTAAAAAATAAACAGGTTCAATATTACTTGGAACTTATGTCTCACACAATGCCTCATAAGATATAATTATAATAATTAGATTGATTTATACTCTCAAATATTAAAATTTTAACATGTGTATTTCTAAATTGTTCAATAATGTCATATCCTTTGGATTTTATTACAATATTAGGTTTATGAGGAACTTGTTGTACATTAAAATGTGGTAGGATGGGTTGAACAACATTACCTCTTTGAGTAATAAAAACATGGACCATATAATCCAATATTTAAGACATGGGTGAATAATTGGTGTATGATGGTAGATTTTATTTGAATAATACTTAGCTAGAATAGTGGTTGAGAGTGTGCATGTTGGCATATATAAACCAACTCTATAACATTGTAAAATGAATTTTGAAGAGAGATCAAGTGTTGTTTTCACTTTAAAACACTCTCATTATTGTCATGAATTTTCTTAATAGATTGAACAAGGAAAGTAATGTATCAAACCATATTATCTATGACATATTCAAACACAAAATGGGTGATAGATGCATCCATGTTGCACATATTATATAATAATCAGGGATCAAAAATTTAAAAAAAATAGAAAACCCTAATTAACTTAGGGTTTATAGTTAAAAGATTGGGTTCACCAAATGTTTAATCATAAAATGTAGATTGTGAGGGTAAATATGGTTAAATGGGTAGATATATCCTAGGGAATAAGGATTATAAACTATCTCTAAAATAGGCTAATTAGATGCTAAACTCAAATATAAACATATACTAAATTCATTAAACTGAGATAGGTTAAAAATAGTAAGTATAACTATGTTAGTTATAGAAATGACAAATAAGTAATATATGTAGCTAATTTTGATGATAATGAAATTTTGGATCTAAAATAGATAAGAATAAGATTAGAATGTGATTCTAAAATAGTCATAAAATTATGGATTGGATTATTTCAGATCCTTGAACACTAACATCAGCATGTGATTGTTACATCAATGTTATTGTTTGAAACTAACATAGGTGTCCTATATATAATACCTACTAGAAAAGGATGCAACCACTTAGATGATTTTAGGATTATATTCACCCTTGCTTTAGTTCATTTATATTTGTGCCATGGACTATCAGTCTTCATGAAATTTCAAAAATCTAGTTCTTCATCTTCATCGTGACATTGGGGAAATATAGGTTAGTGGGCACATAATCTCAAGCTAACCCCAAATAACTCTCTATCAATGAGGATAACCTACATATCTAGTACTTTGAAGAGGGACTTAGACTAATGTAGTTTTTACCTATGTGTTGGTTGTTGAGTAGTGTTGTCATTGATGTCATTGATTTCAAGGTGTATCTAGTGAAGATGCATGGTGAGTGATTTGTGAGGTATGATCTTGTGTGTCTGATGTGACAAAGAAGTAATGTGACAAGAGATAATTTGAAGGCAACTTATTTTATCTCTATTAAGAGATAATTTTAAGTAAACTTAATTATTTTTTTGAGGTTGATGTCAAGGTTTAGGTCAAGGTAAGCATGTTTGATTGCTAGTAATTGAGTACAAGGTGTCTTAAGAAACCCACCCATATCAAGCTTAGTCATATCATGATCATGTGAATGATTAGAATGAAGAGGCATGTATATAAGTATGAAATTTTTTTATGGTCATGTAATTCATGTGATCAAGGTGTATAAGCATCAAATAGTGTTTCAAATATCATTTGTCAAGCTCCAAATGCTTGAGAAACCTAGTCATAACATGAAGAGATCTAGTGAGAAGATATGAAATTGGTGGCTTGGTGATATGGGTGCACATAGGCATAAGAGGATGTATGAGGTTACTTGATAATTAATATGAGGCATTAGATAAATCATGAGAGTATCAGATTGAGCCTACATGGGTAGGACCTACAAACCTAACATGCAACTAGACTAGTTATAGATCCTACCTGACCTAATGAGGTGTCATGAAGTATTTTCAAGGCATATGAAAAATTTATGGTAGTTTTTGAGAATTGAAATAGGTTTTATGATAGGTATATGATGTCTTGACATCTTGTATAGTGGATATAAGGTCAGTTTGAAGGCCTAATGTGACTTGTAAGTCAAAGCCTAGAGAGCAAAGAGAGAGATGGTGGTCAAATGGGGTATCAAGATCAATTTTAAAGGAAAGTGTGAGTAAGTAAGAATTTAAATAATTATTTCATGTTTTCTCAAGTATTTTGACTAATTTTTAGGTTAAAATTTGAAGGTTAAGGCTAGAAAAGGTGTTTTGAGGTCTCTCATGTGCATAGAATGATGGGTTCTCAATCCAAGAAGAACTTTTAAGTGTTCATTAGCATGTTTAACCTATGCATGGTAAATTAATATATTAATGGTATATGGGTAAGGGTAATACCTCAAATTTCCAATAAATTTTTTCTAGAATGATGAGCTAAGATTTATGAATGATCATTAAGAATTGGAAGATGGTTTAAACCCTCAAAGAACCCTAATAGTGACTTGATATGAAAGAAGTTTATAAAAAGTGCTTAGGATGGTTTGGAATGATTAGATAAGTGTTTATAGGTTGTATTAAACTATCCAAATAACCTCTATGTGTGATTGGTTTGTAAGATGTATGAGAAGACCCTATAGGAAAGGCCTTATTTCTTAGATATTTGTTGTAGCAGTCAAAGCTGACCAAGTCAAAGTTGATAAATAGATTGAGTACAAATATTGAGGCATATATTTTATGTACATGTTAGTTTATGAATATATTTTATACCTTACATGTGATACCCAATCAACTAAGTTGACCAACCATTAATAAACCTAATGATGCAAATAATGAGAAAACCATTCATAAGTGAGAAGTTGATTAGGGATGAATCCAAATGAATGGATTAGTTTTTAAATAATTTAAATACATTTTAATTTTGTATATATTTTTTTGATATTAGTGGATAAGATTAAAATATTACTCATAGGTTGACCTATCCAATGCAGATGAGACAGTGAAGGTGTAAGGTTATGAGATTGGTTTGCAAGACTAATATTTCCATATGACCATGTCATATTTCTATATGAGAGTTTAATAATGATATAATTATATTTTATAAATTAATTTTGATTTTTTTAAATTTATCTTACATGTGTTAGAATTCATTTTCATCATGACTATGTTTTAAGGAAACTAATAGATATAGGTAAGCAAGTTGCAGTGATGAGTTAGAGGTTATTTTCCTTGAGTTGATGTATATAATTAACATAGAATTATTGGTATATAATTTAATTACCTATAAATTTTTTTAATAATATTGGAAATTAGTCAAATTTATTGTAATGTTAAAGTCAAAATGGGTTGATAAGCTCAGGGTTGACTGTGTTCTAAAGACAAAAGATTAATCATGCAAGAAAATTATTTGGCATTAGACCTTGTGATATTTTTAATTTATAATTTTATATATATATATATATATATATATATATTTAAAATAATATATTTAAGGTATCATATATCATATGAATCATTCTTTCAAGTTGTGAATATTATGTTTTCATGATTGTGTTTTGAGGCTAATTGGCAGTTCTGAGTGGGCTACTTATAGTGAAGGGGTTGATTACTTTTCCCTTGAGTGTTAAAGTAAAAAGAAATTTTTTATGACCCTAAGGTAATTTATCTTCTATATGTTTGATTATTTTCCATGATTTTTTTACAAACTTGTGTTTCATCTACAGTATTTCAAGACAAACTTTCTAGGTATGTACATGCCTAATTATTAATAGTGTTAATGGTGTGATTCAAGTGGTGGTTAAAGATAAAAAGTGTTATAAATCCTATATTAGATTAATAGTGGTATATTGAAGTGAAATATTATATTATATTTCTATACGAAGTTATTTAGAGTGTTTCAAGGAAGGAAAAGTGTAACATGTCCTAAATAAACCTCATATGATTAGCTGTCTATGAGACCTAAAGGGGAGATAAGGCCTAATTGAGATAGATCAGACCTAAATGGAATCAAATAAAATTTTATTAATTTATATGATATGTCATAATACCCATTTCATGTTTGAACTAAGAGGGTAATGGTGTTTCAGTGACTAATAAGGATATGTACAAGAGACTTGTATAAATACTAGGCAATTTTAAGATTATTAGTGTGTAAATAGTGTAAGTGAATAGAATAATATATTTCAGAGTAGAATAAGGTCTTGTATACCATTAGATGAGTTTAGATTATTAGTGATTGAACATTTTATATGTGTCTTGTGTCTAAGATTCAAGGTCATATGACCTAAGCAAGTCAAGAGAAGGACTAGTTGAGCGAAGATGACTAAAATGTAGTTTAAGAGGGCTGAAAGAAAGAGAAGAGATGAAGAAGGAGATAATAATATGTTTTATGAGAATTAAATTATTATTAAGGTGATAAATGGTTTTATTTTGATGAGTTTATGTTGAGTCATCTAGGGGTTGATGCCTCCTTGCAAGTGGGTGCTTGATAAATCCTAGTTGAGTTGGTGTTTAATTAGTTAGGGTTAGTGCTCCACGTGAAGTTGGTGCTTCACTAAATATAGTTTTTTTATTATATTAATTTAGTCCATTTTAATATATTATTGATTTTTCATCCCCTTGAGGGTTTCCCAAATATAATTTATGTTATCTTGTGTTATTATGTTTCATGCATATATGAATGGTTACTTAGTCATTGTTTGATCTACATGATTTAATGAATGTTCATGAATGATTAAGAGGAATTGAAATAATGGTTTTAAATAATAATTCACCCCCTCTCATTCATCTTACTTCCAATATTTTGTATCATATCCTGGTCCTCTGAAGTAGATATAAAAGCCTAAAAGATATCCTAGAAGCAGTTATGGCTAGTTAGTAAGCTCAAGGTGATTTCTCTACTAGTAAATCTCTATTATTCAATGGATTTAATTATGAATTTTTGAATGTTAGGATGAATATATATTTTATATTTCAAGGTCATGATATTTGGTAGTCATTTTTGGATATCTATAGTGTTCTTCTTATTCCACCAACTGATGCAGTAGGTAAGAAAGCTAGAGAAAACAACTTTAAGGAAATGAATGCCATTCTTCGTGGCCTATCAGAGGTAGATCTTGTGAAGGTAATAAATTATGTATCATAAAAAATATATGAGAAAAATTGAATAACATATATGAAGGATACACCAAGGTGAATATGGCCAAGTTATAGACCCATCGATGATAGTTTGAAAGACTGAAAATGAGTGAAGATGAAACCATTGCATCCTACCTATTGAAGGTTGATGAAATTGTTAATGTCATTAGAGGATTGGGAGAAGAGGTGAAATAATCTATAGTTTTTCAAAAAGTGTTGAGATCACTAACTCTTGAGTTTAACTCTAAGGTATTTACAGTAAAAGAGATGCAATATTTGGACAAGTTACACATGGATGGGATTCATGGCATCTTGACTACCTATGAGATGAGAAAAAATGAAGAAAGACCTCTTATGAAGGAATCAGATTTCAAAGTTGAAAAGAAGTCAAAATTTAAGAATGTCAAGGATGAAGTATGTTCAAATGTTAATTATGATAAAACCATAGTTATTTTTCTAGGAAGTTGAGGTTTGGATCTAGTAAGTACAAGGGTAAGTTTCCCTTAAAATGTTTTAACTGTGGTAAGATTGGTCAATTTGCATCTAAGTGTCCTAACAAGGATAAATCTGAGCATAATGAAGAACATGATGAACATCATGGAGATGACAAGAAGGCCTATAATCTTGAAAAAAATGAGTGCAAAAAATATGAAGGTAAAAAATTAACCTTCAAGAATAAAAGAAGCTTCTATACTAAATAAGATAACTATTTTGATGTAAGTGACTCAAGTGTATCTAATAGTGATGATGGTAGTAATGAACATAAACATGAAAATAATGAAACTTTATTCATGGCAATATAATTAGACAATGAGGGTTTATTAAATGGGAAAGACCTTATGGTTGATTTAGAATTAGATGAAGAATAAGCTGAAGTGAATCTTGAGGCAAAATTAGTGAGTGCCTAGAGGAGTTGAAGTTATAAAGAAGAAAGAATCACAAACTAATATCATTAGTTAAGGAATATGAGGAATACATTGGCATGTTTAAGGAGATATTGAGTAACACTTCCAAGGAGTATGATGAGATCATCAATCAAATTGAAACACAAATGGAGATAGTTAATATAAACCTAAAATCCAAAGAGGAAGAATGCACCAAGTATGCAATTGAATTATAATCCTTTAAAGATGAGTTCACTAAAGAATATAGAAATGTGATGACCTTTGTGAATTTTGAAAAGAGTATTGAAGCTCTAGATGACATCTTGAATATTCAAAAGTCTACAAGTGACAAGATAGGTCTTGGTTTCAAAGAATATCAAAAAGGTGGTAGCTCAAATCAAGGAGAAGGATATTGAAGAAAAAAAGGTCAACATGAAAAGACCTATCAAATAGCCTAATACTATGAGTTATGTTAGTTCATTTAATGGTTGGTATTTTATATGAAGTCAATTTGGTCATAGAGCAAGAGAGTATAAAAGACCCTCCAAGAATGAGTACTCATGGGACTATGGAAGGAGTCACAATTCACATCAATAAAATGGTATGTATAAGGTGGTTTGATACATCTATCATACTTTAGGACACATTGAAACATTCTATCCTAATAGAGTTAGAAGGTCAACAAGTCTAAACAAGAGGTTTAAAGCCCCTTAAGTTCATTAAAGAAGTCAAACAAATGTATGGAAACCAAAGATAATGAATATGAGTCATGATCAGTCTACAAGCTCAAGTGGACTATTTTATATGATAAATCATACTTCAGATGTGAAATCAAGTCAGGAATGCATGTTGTTAGCTCACATTGATGATCAAATGATTGATGAAGAGGTCAAGCCTATAGTGCCAATCAAGCCTAAAATGATACCAAAGGACATTCAATCTTATGAGAGCATGGATATTTGGGAATATCCTAAACTTTATTTATTTTAGTGCCATATGGAAAGGGTTTCTCCATGATTATTCATGGAGACACACTTCAATTTAGTAGAAGCATGGTAGATGTTTGATATGAGGGGGAGCTATTTAGGTTGTTGAGTGAGATTGATCTATGTTGAAAAGTGGTCTTGTAATCTAAGATAACTTAAAGGAGGTATACATGGAGTAAGGGGTATAATTTTACCTTAATACTTCATATTATATATGTTGAACTTTTTTTTCAGAGAAGGTTGATAGTTTGTGGAATACCTTTGTCATTAGTGTCAAAGGGGGAGAAAATCCAAGAAGGGAGTTAGACCAGACTATGGAAAATGAGAATGATCATATTGAATAATATTTTTACATCATAACAAATGGGGATTTTGTTGAGAAGTTTTGTCATTGATGTCAAGGTGCATATGGTGAAGATGCATGGTAAGTGATTCATGAGGTATAAGTTTGTGTGCCTAATGTGACAAAGAAGTCATGTGACAAGAGAAAATTTGAAAGAAACCTATTGTATCTCTATTAAGAGATAAATTTAATGAAAATTAATTATTTTTTTAGGTTGATTTCAAGGTTCAGGCCAAGGTAACCATATTTGATTGATAATCTTTGAGTATAAGATATCTTAAGAAGCCCAGTCATATCAAATTTAGTCATATCATGAGCATGTGCATGATGAGCATGAAGAGGCATGTACATAAGTATGAAATTATTTTAGGATAATTTAATACATGTAATAAAGGTGTATAATTATCAAAGAGTGTTTCAAAGATTAGTTGTCAATATTTAAATGCTTAATAAACCTAGTTATGTCACTAGTCATAACATAAAGAGATCTAGTGAGAAGGGTGAATGTAATAATAATATTAAATATTTGATTTTTTTATCATGAATATTATGAATTGGAACACTCAAGAGAGTCTCATAATTATCTTACATGGTTAGGACCTATAGACCTAGAATATAACTAGACTAGTTCTAGACCCTGCCTAACCTAATAAGGTGTCATGAGGTATTATCAAGGTACATGAATAATTTATGGTAGTGTTTAATAATGGTAATAGTTTTTATTATATGTATTTTAGGTTTTTAAATCTTTGATAGTGGTTATGAGGTTATTTTTAAGGCCTAATATGACTTGCAGGTCAAGGTATAGAGATCAAAATGAGAGATGGTGGCAAGATGGGCTATCAGGATCAGTTTTCAAGGAAAGTGTGAGTATATGAGAATTGAAATAGGTATTTAATATTTATAAATTATTTGTAATAATTTTTAGGTTAGTATTTGAAGGTTAAGGCAAGAAAAAGTGTTTTGAGGTCTCTCATGTGTACCAACTAAAGGGTTCTCAATCCAAGAAGAACATTCAAGTGTTCATTGGCATGTGTAACCTCTACATGATAACATAATAAATTCATGGTATATTGGTAAGGGTCGTATCTCAAAGTTACAATCACTAGATTTTGGAATGAGGGGCTAAGCCTTATGAATGATCATTAAAAACTAAAAGATACTTTAAACCCTCAAAGAACCCTAATAGTGACCCAATATGAAATAAGTTGTTAAAAAGTGCTTAATATGGTTTATAATTATTATATAAATGTTTTTATTTTGTATTAAACTCTCTTAGGCACCTATAGGTGTGTTTGGTTTGTAATATGTATGAGTAGACACTACAGGAAAGGCCTTGTTTCTTAGAGATTTGTTGTAGCAGTCAGAGTTGACCAAGTCAAAGTTGTTAAATAGATGGAGGAAAAATATTGAGACTTATATCTTATTTAAATATTAGTTTTTGAGTAGGTTCTAGACCTTAGGTGTGCTAAACTAGTCATCCAAGTTGACCATTCTTTAAACAGACCTAATGATACAAATACTGAGAAAATTAAGCATAAGTGAGAATTTGATTAAGGATGCATTATCATGGATTAGGGATGAATAAAAGTGCATGGATTATTATTTAAATAGTTTCAATACATGTCCATGTTTGATAAATGTTTTGGATATCATTGGATATGATGAAAATGTTGCTCATAAGTTGACTTGTCCAGTGAATATGAGATAATAAAGGTGTAAGGTTATGAGATTGGTCTGCAAGACCAATATTTCATATGACCATGTCATATTTATATATGAGAGTTTCTTAATGATATCATAATATCATATAAATGCACTGGTATTTTATTAAAGTGATATTATAGGTGTTGGAATTCATTTTCACCATGACTATGTTTTAAGGAAACTGGCAAATCTGGGTAAGCAAGTTACAATGATGAGTTGGAAGCTCTTTTCCCTAAGTTTTTATATCTAATGCACATAATTTTGTTTTATTTGACTTTAATTACATATTAATTATTTTTATAATCTTGGAATTCAGTGAAAGTGATTGTAATTTTGAATCCAAAATGGGTTGATTAGCTCAAGTTTTACTATGTTCTAAAGACAAAATATTGGTCTACAAGACCAAAATTTAACATTAAACCTTGTGATATTTGTAATTGATAATAATATATATGTGTTTTTTTTTTAAATAATATATTTAATGTGTTATATATCATAATAATTATTATTTTAAGTGTTGAATATTAAGTTTCCATGACTATGTTTTGAGGCTAGTTGGTAGTTCTAATTAGGCTACTTGCAGAGAAGGATTTGAGTACTTTTTGCCTGAGTTTTGAAGTATAAATAAAATTGTTATGAAAATAAGCTCATGTTTATTATATATTTTTTATTTTTTTCTATGGTTGTTTGAAAAAATTGTGTTTCATCTCCAAAATTTCAAGACAGACTTTATGGGTATGCACATGCCTAATTGTGAACAATGCTAATGGTGTGCTTCAAGTGGTGGTTGAAGTTAAAAAGTGTTATGAAGCATGTATGAGATTAATATGGATATATTTAAGTGATATATTATATTTTAATACCACGTTAATTTTTTTAAAGTGCTTCAAGGAAATCAAAGTGTAATGTGTCCTAAATAAACCTAATAGGATTAGGTCTCCATGAGACCTAAAGGTGAGATAAGGCCTAATTGAGATAGGTTAGACCTAAATGTACTCAAATAAAATTTGATACATTTATATTATATGTAATAAGATCCATTTAATTTCTTAAATAATAGGTTAAGGGTGTTTTTTTGAATAATAAGGATATGTATAGGAGACTTATATAAATACTAGGCAATTTTAGGCCTATTAGTGTGTGAAGAGTGTAAATGAATAAAATAATATATTGTAGAGAATAATAAGGTCTTTTATATCATCATAATATTTTATATTATTGGTGATAAACATTTTATATATGTCATGTGTATGATATCAAAGGTCATATGACCTAATCAAGTCAAGAAGATGACTAGTTAAGCAAAGAAGCCTAGAAGGCAGTTTGAGAGAGTATGAAGAAAGAGAAGATATAAATAAGGAGATCATCATTTTTTGTATGAGAAATAAATTATATTAAGTTAATCAAGTTTTTTATGTGTTTGAGTTGGTTCTAAGTCATATAGGTGGTTGGTACCTCTAATTGCAAGTGGGTGCTTGCTAAAGCCTAGTTGAGTTGGTGCTTAGCTAGTTGGGGTTGGTGCTCCATATGAATTTTGTGATTAAATAAAGTTGTTTTGTGTCTTATAATAAATAATATATTAATGTTTTTTCATCCCCTTGAGGGTTTCCCACATATAATTTGTGTTATCTTGTGTTCTTATGTTTCATGCATATGTGAATGGTTACTTAGTCATTATTTAATATACATGCTTGAATGAATGTTCATGAATGATTAAGAGGAATTGAAAGAATTTTTTTAAAGACTGATTCATCCCCCCTCTCATTCATCTTAATTCTAACATAAGCTTATGTGTAAATCATGAAATATGTGAAAATTAAGTACAATAGTAACATAGCTTGTAACTTGGCAAATTGGCTCTTGGGCTACTCCTTTAGTACTTAAGACTTGTATATTTTTTTTCCATATTATTGGTATGAAAATATGAAAAAATATGTAAACTTTATTTTATCAATTATTTGATTGAATGCTTTGATAAGTTACCTTAGGCATTTTCTAGGTGTAGAATGAATGAGGGTTGATCTTGCATTTGTATCAATCCCTTTAGAGAAATAAGTCATATTAAATAAATTATTCAAATCATTAGGATACATTTAGTTTAAAAAAAATATGACTTTAAGGCACTAGACACTTGTGTCAGAGTAGGACACCTGCATCGACATAGGTATATGTCCTAGATGCTAGTATCCAAATAATATGAAAGTAGGTATAGCCTTAGAACTTGCAAAGGTGGAAGATAAGAATTTTTTAAGAATTTTGGGAAAGGTATAAGGTCTAGGTCATCAACATAAGAATATTCAAACCAATAAATCTTCAATGAAATACAAGATAAATTAGATGTGAGACTTCAAAAAGTAGGAAAAGTCTATAACTAAGATGAATAACAAAGATCTAAACCAAGGTATGGTTTTTACAAGTGTGCAAGACTGAGGTGTTATATAATCGATAAATATCATATAAAAACACTTTAATTATTTTCACTAATATAATATCCCATGTTCACAAAAGAAGTATCAAATCAAGCACTTATACCCAACAATGGTATGCCCAAAAGGATAACCCATTCATAATAAATCCACCAATATATAATTTTCACAATGTCTCTAGAACATCACAATCATGAAACAATGCATAATCATCACTTTAAAATCAACCGTCATCATAAAGGAATTACATTAGTTTATAATACACCTAAATTACTCATTATTATAACCTAGCAATATTTTCACTTGAGTAACACAATCCTGAACTTTAGAAAAAATATTATCAGTCTCCAAACCCAATTCCACACACTAAAGGGGTGAAAATAATATAAAGGAAAGAGGGGGGTATCAATTGAAAATTTAAAGAAACAAAACACTAAAACATACCCATAACAAAACAAGTATTACATCCAAAAAACTAATACTAGACATAAGGATCTAACAACACAACACAACACCAAACTTTACGAGCCTATGAAGCTCACCTTAGTTATAGGCCTAAGTATACCCCCTAACTAAGGGACTTGTAACATCTCCATAGGAACACAAGATCCAACCATCCATCCAACTACCCTCCCATACATACTACCTCTAAAAAAATCACAAACATACAAAAATGCTCTTCCAAATAAACCACCATGATACCTTTAATAGAATCACCAAGTTTACACTACCAAAATGTAGCTCAATTACTCTCTAGAGAGTAAGAGAAAATAAATCCTTAAATATCATCTGTATGATTGAAATTTTAATTTTTGATCTGTAAGACTGATAGGAAAATGGGTAGGCAAGGATGTCATAATAAAAATGTTTGAGCAATATATCATGTGAAATTATTTTCAACTTGTCTTCCAAAACTCAAGGAAATAAGTTATAGGTGTCATTTCATAACTCACATGGTTATTTTAAGGATGTTAAACTTAGGATTAAAATAAAATTATAAGTGATGGAAAATAAATTCTGTATATGAGAGACATAATGAAGTATGGGTTAATGTTGGTAAAACATGTGGTAAAGTCTTGCCCAATAAAAATATAATCCAAAACACTTGATATGAATAGAATTCTATAAGCAATAGTAACCATGTCCATCATAATATAAAAATCACAAATCTCTTTAAACCTCCCATTAACATCCTTAGACCTCCTAAGGTCATCCTTATATCTCCATCAGATAAGGGGATAAATACTCATTATTTTCTCATACAAACCCATTTATATTTACCTTAAATGGTTTGTTCCATAATCCAATCTTACTACTCCCCCATACCCACATAAAGGTGATAAATATTTACATTACAAACACACAAGACAAAAAAAAAATTAAATAATGGAAAAAATTAAAGTATGCAAAAATACATCAATCAAATAATAAATGATCAAGTAACCCAATTAAATAAAAAATGAAAATAATTAAAAAAATTGAAATCCTTAATAAATTTCAAATACACATAACTAAGTAGCCTTAATAAATCAAATGGAAGGAAATAAAATGATATTTATTTCTAAAATTAACATGGATCAAAACTTCAATAAATAAAATATATAAAATATATTCATATTCTCCCACAAGGTACAACTATAATTTCATTGCATAGTACTTTTACTATGTGCTTAAAGAAGCTACCCATAAGGAACATGAATATAACAATATCAATGATTACCTCCCTAAGGTAAGATTAAACATATCTTCATTACTATGTGGCTTAAGGAAGCCACCCATAAGGAACATGAATATAAAAATATCATATAATTCATGATTACCTCCCTAAGCTAAGATTAAACACATCATACCCACATAACCAAGATCAAATACCTCCCTAAGGTAAGAGTGGAAGAAACATCTCCACACCATAAATCATTTTTACCTCTCTGAGGTATAAAGGACATCCTCCACTAATTTTAACAAGGCTAAATTTTGGGATTCTCAACAGAAATGTTTCCACCATGTAATAAGGAGGAGAGGAAGGGAATTTTGACCATAAAATTGCCCATTTTTTCATTTAGTATACTACATATGTTTTCATTATAAAAAGGTAAATTAGTTTTTCAACCTACTCTAGGTTCCACTTCTTATCCATTATCGTTGGTTTGAAAAAAACATGGGAAAAATATAAACATTTCCCTTAACCCCTATACTTTCATATTATCTCTAGAACTTATATGGATCACAATGATGTCAAGATATAAAAACATTATAATAAAAAAGAGAGGTAATGGCTTGACTATATAATATTTCCACACGGTTACAATACAATAGGATGAATTATATAAAATCATGAGTATGTTCACATTCACAAGGACACAAGAATGCCTCAAGGGACCCATGAACTAACATAACACATATGAGATTTTGTCCCCATATAAAAACCTCCTCATTCATGAAATGGTACACAAATTAATTTTGAGAAAAAAATTTATCCCAAAGGTTCCAATGTATGAACCCCTATTCTGATACTAAGTGTCATGCCCATTAACAATCACCCAATAAACCAAGAATAAATAATATTTTTTAACACAAAATAAATAAATCTCCAAATATATTATGATATAGTTTAAAGGGTTAAAATTATCACACCATGATCAATTTTCAACCAATATAATTAACTTTAAAAATGTGTCTAACTCAAGCTTCAAATACCTCTAATTTAAATGACTCTATTTAAACTCTTGAAAAATAAATAGTGGGATCATCTCACTATTTAAAGGAGATCTTATATTTAATGGATATTATATGGGAGTATATGAATTAAAATATCTTTATTTTATTTTAAAATAATCCCAAGCTATATTAAGAGGCTAACCCATGCCCTAATGAATTTTTTGCATCAAAATTAAGTTGTGTGAAAGTAAAAGGGACCCTGGTACCATTTACATATTTAAAATAAATCTCCATATTATTTTAAATAATGTATAAGTAAGATAAATTCAAATAATTATTTGGTGAGATATTCCAAATAATAAATAATTTTCAACAAACAAGTATGGGTAGAGCGAGGCAATAAGGGGGAAATCTAAATTTTCATTCAATTTTCCTCAACGTTAGTAATGGGTAGCTAAATTTTAATGTTTTTCCCTTTCTTTTCTCCTCAACTATCTTCCATTTATGTAAATTAGCTTATTTTGAGTTAGTGTTTATATCTTGTACTTTAAATTATTATATTCTAGAATTCATATATGAGCCCTTACTATTTTTATTTGTATGAAAATCCCAAGCCCTCTTATGAGTGTAATGTAATTTTGCATAATTTCTTCATTTAAAAATATTTTAGGATCTTGTTTATATTACCCTAGGATTTATCTTTCTATTGAAATTTAGTGTTACATCTTTCCATTTGTATTCATTTTTATCTAAGTTGTGTTTATTCCCTTTCTTGGATATAATTAACATTATGTTCATATACATAGGATATCTTCTCATTTCCTTTTAGTGCCTCATCACCATTTACTTTTATGTTTTCCACTTTATTTTTCCCCTCCAAATTTTATTTTCATGTTGGTAGATTATCATTAAAGTATGAACATAATCGTCTATATTTGTAGGTTGCCTTACAAGATTAGTTTCACACTAGAAAATTTTCCCATGTTTTGGCTAAATTATGAGATGCAATCAATTAAAAAAATAATACAATTAATTATAAGGGCACACAGATTAATCATATGTGTAATTCCAAAACATCAATAAAATTTTACCACATATTCAAAACTTACAACCCATTTAACATTTTTTAATTATTTCTCAATACATGATTATTAACTTGATGTAGCTTAGAATCACTCATTACACACAAAAACACTTATAGTATCCTTTTATAATTATATAAATGAGACAAAGTATTAGAACAAAAATCCAATATATAGTTTAATTACACAAAATTTTCAATAACCATTACTCTTTATAATCCATTAAATACACAATTGGTCCCTCATTATTGAACTCTCTAAACTTATATAAAATGAGTATAAGAAATGTTATTTAGGTTTATTATCCCATCAGTATTAAAATCACTCCCATTAATTAAAAACTATAATACAATTGTTAATTTAAATTAGGGTTGACCAATAATTTATATTTACAACAAAAAACTAAAATCAATTTTTGATAACACAAGTATATGAAAAATAGCTCTCAAGATCCATGGTTTCATATAAATAAACATAGCTAAGTTAAGTTACCTAGTTACAAGGTATAAAAATTTGCTAGCCTAATAAACTCATAGTTCTAAAGGGATACATCCCAACATCAAGATGTCATTTACTAGTCAAAGTATTTCAAATCAAAAAAAATACATTATCTACCTAGCTTAACTTTTTCAAATTCCACTACATATAGTATTGATCACTTAATATTAAATTAGATTTAAAAACATTATTTAAATTTCAATAATGAATTATTTAAGTATTGTAATCATGGTTGGTATTTAAAGGATAGGCCTTAATTATTAGTCATTAGGGCTTGTGCTCACTCCTCAAGTTGCCTACATATCTACTTATGTGTACCTACATAATCAAAATTAAGGCCAAAAGTATTTCTTAGAAAAAATATTGTTTATTATTTTGAATGATAGGCATATCCTCTTTCATAAAATCACATAGTTTTATTATTTACCCCATTAGGATACATTCCCACTTTCATTAACTAACATTATTTACAATAGGTGTCTTATCTCTTAATAATCCCTTCAACTTAATAAGACAACTATTCACATTATAGGATAAAAAATAATATTAAATAATTTTAATTGATAGATAAGTTTTGATCTTATTCATCTTATTTAACAATTTTATTCAATAAGTAAAATCATGTTTTAAGAGAACGCACTACTTAAAATAACCACTTTGCTCTTAATTATGCATATGTTTCCATATGTTCATGACTTTAACACAAATAAACTATTGGGTTCTTGTAATAGTAAAATTTATTGTATTCTCTATAACACCAACATAAAATTATTGTGTTTTCATAACAATATAGTTGTTTATTATTAAAAAAAATTCACATAAAATGGGAATAATCATGTAACAAAGTAGATATGAACATACATCACTGAAAAAAAAAAATAGATCCACTTTTATAGATAAATATGGAAATAATCCCAAGTGTCATAAAAATAATATAAATAAATGTAATGAATCTACAAAGAGGTTAAGAAACACATGCACCTTGATTGTTCTATAAGTATGAGACTATATTTTGACTATGTTGAATGTGTTTAAATTATTATTATATTTCTCAACCTATATTATGCTCAAAGAAAATCTTATATCTATACATGAGAGTATTATACACACTTTTCCATACAAATTATATTGTTTCAATCCTAATTTTATGTCATCAGGCCTATCTTTGTAGGGATTCATTGTCTATTTTTCTTGTGCCTATGTCTTGCATCTTATTAATTATGATTTTACCTTCAATTTGAAAATGGGCAAGGTAAACTTTGTTGTATGACTAAATCTTCACTTTTACATAAATTTCACATTATAAAATAAATAATAATAAATGATTTAGATAATTTATAAAGTAGTGTTAAAAACTACATATCCATATGCTTAAAATTAGGCCTTCATGTAGATTTATGGTATGTGGATGATATAACTCAAGTAAGGGTTTAAATATCCT
Source organism: Torreya grandis (assembly GCA_037957365.1). NCBI lineage: Eukaryota > Viridiplantae > Streptophyta > Pinopsida > Cupressales > Taxaceae > Torreya > Torreya grandis. The sequence continues at coordinate 900,884 of JARHVA010002130.1, read as the reverse complement.
ATTATTTAGAACTGATAAATGCAAATACTTAATTATAATTTCAATCATTTATCATAAAGTAATATTTATAGATACCAACATGGGTAAGTATCTCAATTATGTAAGATTATGAAGCACTACTTGAATGAAAAAGCTTGAATCTAGGCTTAAGAATTGGTGTGATAAATTCTCCCTCTTAATTCATAAATAGGTTATTATTAATTTATATTATCTCTTATGTCTTGATAAGACCTTATATTTATAAGATGATCTAAGATGAATAATGTGTACTGATGAGGCCAATAAATGGCATTCATCTCACATGTTGTTCTCATATGCACCCCTTCTACTTTGGCCTTTTTCATATCCTTACCCATGATTTTATCCATATTTTCATCCATGTTACATATGTTTATTCTTTTTAAATAGGAAAATTATTTATAGATTAAATAATATAGTTTAATGGTTTATATGTGGATTTCCTAATAAGTATGTCTGAGGCACCTACAACCATAAGAGGAGAAGGATCTATACATTTTATAATGGCCTACATTAATTGATTGTAAAGAAAATTTGTATCCATTTTAATGAAATCACCTAAAGTCATTAGTTGGATTAAAATGAAGACATAAAACACCTATAACAACTAGGAAACACCTACAACCACTATTTATGACCACTTCCAGCCACTAACCAGAAAGCACCCATAGCGACTACCCATAAAATCACCCATAGTAACTGGTTGGGTAAACAAATTTCTAATTGTGATAGTTGGTGTATAATTGGAACTATAAAAATCTCACTATTTAATGAGATAATTTGGTTCCATGAATTTAGGGATGAATAAATTTAATATTCCTTCTCCATTTTTTGTTATTGTTGTAATAAAATATTTAGTTTTTTATATTTTTATAACTAATCATGTGTATTTTTATGTAGTCTTAGATATTCAGTTGAAACCACTAAATTTTAGGAATATTTTGAATAATTAAATGCCTCTCGCATATAAGAGTTAGAGGCATGAGTTGTAACTTAGCTATTTAGTGGAGTTAGTAAGCTAATTAAGTTAAAGTTCAGAGTATATTTTGTATTATTGTAATTTTGTTCTAGTAGAACTATTATGAAATAAAGATATTTTGAAGAAGTAACTCACTTTTAGTAAAATAGGGATTAAGGCTCCAGCCTAAATGAGGTAGGGGCCACTCAGACATATTTAGTAGAATATTTCTCATCCATTAGTATTAATTTTATTTATGTATTTTTTATATATATTTATTTCTTATTATATGTTGATTATGTTATGTGTTTAATTTCATTTGTATAAGCATTCCTCCATTATTTTATATTAAATTCACCTAATGTGTGAATCTTCCAAAATAATTTTTAATCCCCTTTTATGCAAGTGTGCTCTCATTTCCTATTATTTCCCTTCTACAACATTGATTCAATTACACAAACATTAGAACCTTGACCTTTAAGAGAGACTAGTTTTTCACATACAATGCCGATATCTTACCAAATTATATGGACCCTAGGTTAAAAATTTAGTGAAAAACATTATCAATAAATTAAGTGTTTTATTCTTTGTCTATTTGTACACATAGTGATTAGACTACATCAATTTAATTGAGGATTTGATTTTTCTCATCATTATTGGGGAACATGTCAAGTATTAAAATATTGGGAATTTTTTGTTAGATTTCCTACTTGTTGACATATTTATACCCTTGGGATTATAAAGGGTCAACCCATGCCAAATTAACATTTGGGCTTATCCTTGGTCACATTTTTGTGTCTTTGAAATGTATTAACAACCAAAGAGGAGGTCAGTTATCTTTAGGAAGTGAAGCAACATGTTCATGTAATGAGTCATGTCAAAAGATTCATGATGGTCCCTATCTCACATTTTTTGATGTTGTGTCAAGGTTTCATTTTGTGATAATTATGTATAAGAGTCTATAAAAATACTTAAGGTGGACCTTCTCATCTAAATAGACTCATGAAAGGTGATCTAACACATTGTAGTCAATAGCCAATCATATGCTCAGTTGAACATGCCAAGAACCTCCATAAAAGGGGGTAGAATTCAAGATATTAGGGGATAATTTGAAGGATGATGACCCTCATTTAAATAATTAGCATACTTTAAGGTTATCTAGCATATGTTAAGGTAGTTATTCTCCTCAGTTGATGTTTCATTTGAAGTTATGCTTATTCTACCTTTTAAAGGGTTTCTAAATGATTAACATTGTATTTTTATGACCCTTAAAATACCATTGATTTATTATCAAGAGTTAAAAGTATACAAAATGGCCCTAATTTAATTGTTATACCTTTATAAGGTGGTTTTATATGCAAAAGTGTGATTTTTAGGACCCAGATGCCTTTCATACACTTTAAATGGGCTAGCACGTGTGAAAAATGACATTTCAGCTTCCCTCCATCCATACTCTCTATTTTGAAAACATATTTGACTCCTAAATTCCCTCATCTTTCCCACTAATGACCTTTCAATATCTCAAACCTAAGAAAATGTAGGAAAATGATGTTTTTAAGGTGATTATAAGACTTGTACAAAGTTGTAAAAATAGGTCAAAGTCAGAGGAGGTTATAGATCTTAAATGGGATACCTTTAAAGAATCTTAGAGAAAGATTCATATCCTAAGTTTGTAGAGAAAGGAAAAAATTCCATCAGTATATCCTTCAATCCCTTGGTAAGCTCACAAGGGCTAGTTTGAGATAGATGGTATGGTCCATATAGGGGGGTTGAGAGCCCAAAATCTTAGCAAAAGGTAGGGTCCTTAGTGGGATTGAAAATAGTGGTATTGGTTTTTAAATCAAGGCCATAAGCTTTATGAATGATCACTAAGAACCCTAGGTGGTATTAATCCCTTTACAAACCTTATAAGCTTAGCTATAGGAACATTTATGAAAAATTTGAACTCACTGTAATAGATTAAGCATAGAGAAAGGTATCTAAAGTTATGTACAAGAATTTTTAGGTTTCATGGAGGATTAGAGCATGAAAATGATTAGTTAATTTTTTCATGGATTCTTTTAGGCTTCTCACATGCCTCACCTAGTCACCATTGGTTTAGAACATATCCCCTTCAGTCTTCTCAACACAAACCATGTGAAATAAAGAAACAAACTTCAATCATGAATAAACTTATCCTTATAATAATCAATCTTTAGGTTAAAATTATAAATGATGTCCTCTTAAGGTGGCTGGAGTATTTTAAGCATATGGAATAACCCCTCTCTCAGAATAAATAAGCATCCTTATGGTCCTCAAGACAAAAACCCATGAACTAGCTCCAAATGCATTCATAATCCTTGTATCAAAGTTTAAGGTTTGTTATAATTGTTTAAGGTTTTTTATGGACTCCTAGGTTTTAATTTCTCCCTAAAGATTCCTAATTAATTAGCTCTAAATGCATCACCTTATTGAGTATCTAGATAGGGATGTTTAAAGTCTCAATAGGTAGTATTTGAGGGGGAATGATAGCCTGCATGAGGTATCCTCAAGGACATATGCTATATAATTAATTTATTAGTATATTTTCACCTCATAATGAGTCTTGGATTTTAGACTCACATCTATAAAATCACTATGTGATACACCTATAGGTTTAGGTATTTATAGACAAGCCTAAAAGTGAGAATAAGACTAAAAGTCTGAATAATGACATGAAAATCATTTATAACCATGAGAGCGGAAGACCATTCAAGTTTGGAAACTATTAATAAGCCAATGATAAATTTTAGAAGGATAGTTGAGGCCTAGCTTTCAAAAGGTTTCCTTTTAATCATCACCTTTAGTTGAGCTTAGGTAGATTCAATATAAGGATATATATACTTTTGAAAATGAGTATCTTAAGGGATCATACTTAGTTTCAAAGGAGGCCAACTAGGTTTCATTTATGGCCTATAGAACCTTTCTCTCACTCACTGACTTGTAGAAGGCTCCAACTGCATTCAAGTTCCCTTAATCACCACCTATAGGATTATAGGTAGGTTATCTCTAACTTTGGGAGTGATAATCCAAATAAACATGAATGAGGTAGATCAATAAAATAAGTAGAATACATAGGTTATGTTTTTTAAATATAAAGGAGACATCAAGGGATAACTAAACAAGCTAACTCAGGACTCCTTAAATCCTCATATATAGTTATCTCAATGCGTGTAGGTCTGCCTAGTCCTAGATGGTCTAAATGAAAAAGGAAACAAACCATGAAAAAAGATGTACTATAGTGGTGTTATTAAATTTGTATGGACTTAAAAATCCTTCAAGATAGAGTCAGGCTAGGAGAGTTTCCTAGGCCTGACTGAGGGCTCAAAACACATAGGCTTGTATGTGTGTGTGTGTGTGACTAGGAGAGCATGTTTTTATAAGAAGAATGGTAATAAAACTTAAATAAGTGTTGAAAAATATTTAAATTACATTACATTCGGGTTTATAACTCCTTTAATAGTAAGGAAGGAATGAAACAAGACCACTTAGGTCTTTGGCATCAACTAGTACAAGCACTAAGATTGGGCCAAGGATGGTCATGATAGACCTATAAGAGAAGAAAGATAGAGATAGGAGTCTAAAAAGTTGTAAAATTATGAATTTTTTTTGAAAATGGATATAAAATATTGTTAATAAGACCTTGAATTAATTGATACACCTAAAGGTGGTCTAAGTCTTGAGGCTCAGGTTAGGCCTATAAGGCCTAAAACCCTCCTTAAGCCTTTAGAGCCCTAAATTCATTATTTTGACATATCTAATATCCTAAGGAATAATTAATAACATAAAGAGACATATGATGATATTAAAAGTCTTTAAGAATGTGTTTTAAGTAGAAGAATGAAGGGGAGTTAGTAATTTGGCCTAACTACCTCCCTCAAGCTCCATCACCCCAGTCTACCATTTTGAGCTACCAGTTCAAATGGTCATATCTTACATGGAAATATGCATGGTGAATAGTGATATTAGGGAATTTTTGGGACCCATATGAAATTACTATCAAAGTTAGATATATTCTATTTTATGGGGGAAATTATGTGAAGATTTGAAGGCTACCAAATTTTACTCAGAGCTCAACATACAAGGTTCATGGGACTGAGAGTTGTTATGAATATTTTTGGGGATCTATGCTATCAATATTCACAACATTAGTTTTGAAATCTAATGCTTGTACTCTATGAACTATTGTTAAGATGGTAGGCCACTCTAAACCCTCTAAAACCATAATGAAGAACTTGATGGATAAGAGACCCTTCTTGATGACTCCAATGACCATCAGACACCATGAAAACCTCATGAAATAACTTAATGGTATTTGATTCTCTCTGTACATTATAAATTTGGCATGTTTGAGGCCAAATATGTAATAAAATGGTTTTTGAGATCTAGTTTTGGGTCTATTTTCATAATTCCAAGCATATTGAGGGTCCTAAGTGACTAGAAACCCCTCTTAGGCATATGCAAAGGTAGGATGATATTCAAATAACTACTCCTTAACTCCCACAATAGTGAATATAAGTGAAATTAGTAGACTTCAACCTAATTGAGGAGATGACCTTCATCTGCATTAAGGAAGGAGTGTTACAAGGCCTATCCACATGGTGATGAGACTCTCAAAGGCATGAAAACTATTATACCATTTTATTCAAGTCATTATCAAACTCATCACTCACCTAAAATATAAAAAATTCCTAGGTCTCTCTCCCACTAGGAGGATAATGCATTGAATGGGTTGATAATTATATGAAAGGTGGTAACTAAGTGACTAATGGATAGGTTTAAGCAAGTAACTATCTCTCATAATGACCTCCCATTATATGACAAGGAGTGGAGGAGAAGTTAAAATGTGTATAGCATATTCATGGGGTCAAATATGACCAAAAGAGGCCATCCACCACACATCTACATCTAAGGGCTCATTGAAGGCCATTTTACAACTAAGGTAATGCATGTGAGAGATCATGAAATTATTATTGATCCTTATTCATGTTTATAACTAATTATTGAGTAAATGAGTGTCGTCATAGTCTCTTATCCATACTTCCCTACCACATCATTCCTCTCTTTCCCTCTGATGTTCTATGAATTGAGGCTCAAAGGCTATTATATGCTTCCCTTGGTTGGGTATGAAGAAACTCTTCCCAAATTATACCTTATAAACCTTTGAATTAATATAAGTATTGGTTTAGATTCTTCATTTTATACTAGTGTGCTTTATAATTATTTATTTACACAAATGATTGAATCTTATCTTCCTTTTTAGGTCCTTGTTCTCACTTAGTTATTAAGAGATTATTCTAAATAGGTGATATGGTGTGTGAAAGTATTAGTGATTATGATTGGAGTGAAATATTAATTGTAGTGTCTTGAAACATAACTCTCATTCATCACACTTATGTTGTAATCATATAGCATAGCCTCCATGTGAAGCATTGATGCTTAGGAATCTCTTGAAGAGAGTGGTTTAATCACTAGTCCTTATCTTATTCACAAATGTTATTGAAAGGTCAAATAGAGTGCACACAACAAGTTGGTGCATCACCTCCCATAGCTTAGGTTTTTTTTATGCATATTTTTATCTCTTTTTATTGGAAAATAGTAGGTTTAGAAATTTAGCCTAGATTATGAATCAAGGGAGCTATCCCCAAAACTAGAGGATCATCTCACTCAATAGGCTACCCACACCTAGAGGTGATCCCATTGTTTTAGCTGGATGAGGTAGGTCTAAAATACCTTTTCCTCAATGGCAAAATCTAAACTGATAATATTTTTTAGCACACCTATCAAGACTAGAATTCAAACAAGTTGAAGCAATTATGTGTAGAATTCAATGATCTTAAGGAGCTTCAAACACCCTAGTGGTAGATCTACACTCAATTTTCATGCCAAAATTAGTCACAAGGTCTTCATCAAAAGGTAAAGAAGTTGATTTTGTTGAATTATCCATGGATTTTTCTATGAGTAATAGGTATCATATGTCTAATCCCTATCATACACCCCTAACTTCTCCTAATATTGCTCAACAAATTATTCTTGCAACTCCTACACCCCCAATGGCTAGACCTAGAAACCAAGCCTTTGTGACCTTCAATGGTGTCATCCCTCTAAACCTAAACCAATTTTATGATATCCCTATTACTACACTTAATATCCTTCCATACTTCACAAGAGAAAACTCTACCACTCATGTTAAACACATTGTAGACATACCCAACCTCTGCTCAATGTATAATGTGACCAAGAAAATGTAACAATGAGGATAACAGCAACTTCATTGAGAGGTAAGGCATTCCAATGAAACAGAGGTATATAACCTACATCTAGAAGAAGTTGGGATGAATTTGGGGAGCACTTATGTAAGTAATTTGATGATAAAAGTAAACATTTATCCCTAGTAGAGTAATTAACCATAGTCAAAAGGGATTCTCAAGAATTTATGGTGGAATTTAACTATAGGTTTCATAAAACTTGGGATAGGATCTTAAAAATAGTTAAACCCACTACCAACTATGATTTTTTATACTATTTGAGATCACTCAATTCTGATGTAGCAGTCATGATACTATCCATGGGTGGGAACACACTACTTGATGCCTATGAAGTGACAATAAGGGAATAAAATTATCTCATACAAGTAGGCAAACTTAAACTAAGGCCACTCATGCCTTTTTACCATAGATACAACCTCATATGCCTATCATCACCCCCATACCAATGTCAACCAACCATGATTAGGTAGATGCTAATCAAATAGATAGATTGGTTAAAATTGAAGGACTACTCAAGGCACAAAGTAATAAGTAGTAAATTACACCTCATAGACCATACCAAGCTCTTTATCAATCCCCTTATTAGACTTATCAGTTTAATATGCCTTCATATCAACATAATTCAAATTTCAAGGGTAGATCACTCAATTAAATCCCTATAATAGTTTCAATCCTAATTCTATCAACACTTCTAGAACAATACCTCTTACTCAAAACAAATATGCTCAAGAATGTTAATAGTCTACATAATGTAGGAAATATTATGTTTAGTTAATCATCCCAAGTGAATGTTCTTGTCAAAATTATCTTATGAATTAGAAACAAGCTCCTCTTATTAAATACAATTATCCTCCTACATAACACAAAGAATCCCTTTTTATGCAACATGGAGAGATCCCTTTCATGACTAAATATAAATCATCAAATCAATAAGAAATGGTTTGGGGTCATGCACAATCAGATACTACCTTTGTCAAATTCCAAAAAGGAGAAAATTATTGTGTACAATGCTCATTCAATTAGCTTAGGGGTGAAATTAAGGTATAGAGTCCTATTGTAGCCAATACCAGGGCTAAAAGAAGAATAGTAAGTGGTGACTCAGAGGTTGGGATAGTAGCTCCTTCATCATCTCAACCACCCCAAGATACTAATCAACAATATTCAACCCCTAAAACTCCACCAATCAAAAAGGTTCAAAATGGGAAGGGACAAAATAATAAGGGTCCATTCAAACCTCATTTCACCCAAGCTTCAAGTGGTATTACTACTCATAATTTATAATAAAAGGTTGATATCCCTCATATCAATATTTTAGACTAGATGAAGAAATATCATGTCACCATAATAATGTGGGATACATTTCTTATTCTAGGAAAAAATTATCTCCTCCAAGAAGAGTTATCCAAACTTCACACTTTGGATAAGCAGGTAAAAAAAATAAGTGTAGTCCTAACCAACACTAGTTAGCCTATGAGCCCCAACTAGGCAAGGTAATAAAAAGAATTCCTTTTTATCTTTCTATCATAATAGAAGAATCCTTATTACATAATTATATGATAGATAGTGGGGTTAGTACATATGTCATTCCTAAACCTATAACAAACAAGTTGGGTTTAAGGTGTGAGCCTAATTCTAAAGGAGTCTTGAAACTAGATTTGTCTCCTACTAAAACTATTGGTGTTCTCAAATATCTAAAAATTATCCTAGCTACTTGTCCTAGTTGTACTATATACAAATATGTGGTTGTGGTTGACCTTCCCCCTTATTTTTCTATATGTTTTTATAGGGATTTCACTGCCAAGATAGAAAGTTACCAATATTTTGATTAGTCTTATATGTTATTTATAACTAGGTATAACACCAAGGTCATCATCAAATCTGAGCCTATATCTAGGTTTAATTTAGATCCCTACATGACTAATTTATCCAATGTCAGCTATACTATCATTAAATAAAATGAACACCCCAATGATCAAGAGCCAATTGAGCCACTTAAGGGCATATCAAAGTTAATTCTTGATGAGTGGGGTGAATATAACCATGGTTATGATCTATATAATATCATTGAAGAATTAGGCTTGGGGATATACTATTTACATGAAGAGGAGGTAGTCATACCAGCCCTTATTATTCCAAGCCAAGACAATGATGGAGTATGGAGCTTTTTCTTTGATGGTTCTAGGTGAAAGAATGGAAGTGGAATAGGTCTCATGTTTGTATCTCCTTCTAAGAAAATATATTTTTCTACCATAAGGTTCTAATTCAACTCCACATGCAACACAATAGAGTATGAGGCCCTCATTCATGGGTTGTAATGGGTAAGGAAGAGAGGTATCAAGCTACTAAAAGCATTGAGAGATATTGAATTGGTAGTATATCAGGTGATAGGATAGAATTCAGTCAAAAATACACTTTTAAAGGCATATAAACACAAGTTTTAGGACCTCTTATAAGACTTTTAGGCCTTAGAAATCTATTCAAACCCAAGAGAGGCCAATCAACATGTAGACAGGTTTGTAGCTTTAGAAGCACATATGGCATCCTAAGTGAAGTCAAGAACTTGAAATACCATTCAAAAATCAAGGTAGTTTTTAGACCCTCAATCTCTAATAATTAAGTTAGCTATGAGGTATTTGATAGTGGTATACAAATAACATGTTTCTTGTAGAAAGAGGTAGAATTATGCTCAACAAACTAAGGCAGATTTCAACAATAATATGATGATCAAATTATTCAGTTGAGGACAAACAAACTTCCCAATGGATTAGTGAATCTTGAAAAAAAATTCAATGAGGATGATCAGTTGAGTAAAGATAAATTTATCATGTCAACAAAGGAAGAGCACTATGAGAAGGTCACCATCTTTATGGATAATCTACTCAAACTAGGGAAAGTGAACACAAGGGAAGAATAGGCATCCTTCATAGAATTGTGTTAAGAATTTACAAACATATTTGCTTTGGAATATAATTATTTGAAGGGTTTTGACCTTAGTTTGGCTTAGCACATTATATAAATGGAGGTAAGTGCTAAAATTGTAAGAAAAAATTAAAGACTAGTTAACCCCAGGATTGAACTCCTCATGAAGAAGGAGCTAACTAAACTCATTGAGTCCAACATCATCTTCCCCATAAAAAACTTTTCATGGGTAGCTAACCTTATTCATATAAATAAGAAGAATGGGGAGATAAGGTTATTTGTATATTTTAGGGATCTCAACAAGGTGTCATTAAGAGACCACTACCCCTTACCATCCATGGATCAAATTGTCCAAAAGGTTGCATGTTCATAGTGTTTCTCCTTTCTTGATGGATACTTAGGGTATAATTAATTGTTGTAAAATGAAGAGGACAAACACAAGAGTGTCTTCACAACTAAGTGGGACACTTATGCTTATAAGAAGATGCCCTTTGGGATATCCAATGTAGGAGCCATCTTCCAAAAAATAATGGATGTAACCTTCCAAGGACTCATCAATGAGATGGTGCTCATCTACCTTGATGACATCACATTATTTTACAAGGATGTCAAAGACCACTTGACATACTTAAGGATGATATTTTATAGGTGTAGATAGTATAAGGTCTCTTTGGATCCCCAAAAATGCATTTTTTCAATCTACGAGGGAAGAATTTAAGGCCATATTATGTCAAAAGAATGCCTTTATATATAACCTAAAAGGATAAGTGAAATCCTTGTTTTGTCACTACCCAAGCAATAGAAAGGACTACAAATATTTATAGCTAAGATTAATTTAATTAGGAGGTTTATCCTTGGGTTTGCTGATTTAGTAAGACCTCTAACTTATATGCTCAAGAAGAATAAGGAATAACATGGACTAGATAAGGAAAGAGAATTTTTAAATTCATTTAATAGGCCATTGCCTAAGAACCCACTTTCCTCAACCCTAATTTCTTATGAGACATATTTATGTATACATTCTCAACCAATGACACCATTTCTCCAATGTTAATGCAATAAAATAGTGAAGGCCTTGAGTATCCCATAACTTTATTTTTTCCAACATTGGATGGCTATGAAGAGAGGTACACCTATGTGGAAAACCATGTGCTTTCAGTTATGAGAGGTCTTAAAAAATATAGACACATAATGTCCAATAATAAAATTTATGTCATGGTGGCTCACCCTAGCATCAAGGACTTCCTTCTTAACCATGATTTGAGTGAAGAGAAAGTAGTTTGTGTGACTAAATGCATAAAATATGACATATAAGGGAAGGTAACCAAGCTAGTAAGAGGTAGGGGACTATTTGAGCACTTGGAAATATATGTTAAGGAGGACAAAGAAGTGGTTTGGGTAATGCAAAATGGTCACCAAGAAGATGCACCTACACCCTCTTCCATTTGGAATCAAAACATGGTAAGATTATTTCAAATAGGAGAATTTCATATAGGCCTAGATAGGACAAGAAGATGGTATTATAGGATATAATCAATCCTTTATGTTTTGGTTTATGGACTTTTATTTAAAAATGATCTTGATGACATTATTTTAAGGTATGTGGAGACTAATCAGGTTGACAATCTTCTAGATCAGTTTTATGATGGGGATATAGGAGGACACTTTGAAGCCAAGACTAAAATAGAGAGAATAATGAGAAAAGGATAATTTTTTTCAAGCTTCATCAAGGACTCCCATTTTTTAGTTAGGAAATTCCAAATGTGTGCCATGTTTACTAAGAAATAAAGGCTAGTTGCCTTGCCTCTCAAACCCATCCAAGTGGAGCAACCTTTCATGTAGTGGGTCCTAGATTTTGTAGGCATGATATACCCTCTATATAGTGTAGGACACAAGTGGTATTGACTGCTATAGACTACTTCACTAAGTGGGTGGAGGTAGTGGCCCTTAAATAGGCAAATGAAAAATAAATTTTAGAGTTCTATGAAAACCTAGTAACCAAATTTGGGATCCCCTCCACTATCATATCAGATAATGCACTAGATTTCAATAGTGAAAGTGTGAGTGAATGGGATCTTAACTATGGAACATACCTCATAAATCCATATGGAAATGTACTTACAAGGTCTACTAACAAGAACCTAATCAGAATCATAAAAATAACTATAGAAGGTAATCAGAGGGAGTGGTATACCAAACTAAGGACAACCTTTTGGGAAGATAGGATCACTCCCAAGAGATATATTGGTCATTATCCATACCTTATTGTCTATGGAAAAGATTCAAGGTTTCCCATATCACTTGAACTATTATCAATGGAATTCACACATCAAATTAAGCTAATGTATAATTATGTCATGAAAGTAAGGATGAATGAATTAAGGTAGATGGAAGAGACAAGATATGATGCTTGATATGCCATGTGGTCCCACAATGACCAAGTTAAGAGGTCCTTTGACAAGAGAGATTCTTCAAGGACCTTATAACAAGGTGATGTTGTGCTCAAGTGGGATGAAGATTGAGCTAAACCAGGTAAGCACTCAAAGTTTGATAGCCTATGGAGTGGACCTTACACTATCATCAACTACAAAGAGCATAATACATTCCAATTGTTAAGTTTGAATGGTGAGGAATTACCTATCCCTATGAATGGGGTGTTACTTAAATACTATTATTGATAAACACATTTTATCATTGTACATAGTAGTTTAGGTCTTATTTATTCCAAGTATTGTGGCATAGGTGATTTATTAGTTGTTTGTTTTATTATTTTGTTGCTTTCTTCATTGTGTAGGTGTTGTGTTCCTTTATGTATTTTTTGTGTGTCTTATGAGGATGTTGCATTCTTTAAGTTTTTTAAGATGTTAAGCATGAAGTTTTAAGACTAATTAGAGAGGTATCTTAGCTGAGTCATCAATGTTATGTAAGAAATTATGGGTCCTCTTGACCAGTAGGTAAGTCAACCCCTTAGAGTCACCAATGATGTTGACATATTTCTACCCTTGGGATTATAAAGGGTCAACCTATTCCCAATGAACACCTAGGTTTATCCTTGGCCACCTTATTATGTATTTAAAATGCCTTGATATCTAAAGAGGTGATCAAAAATTAGGAGTCTATAGATTTGAAATCACGAGCCTGTAGATTTGAAATCACGAGTCCATATATTTGAAATCACGAGTTCATAGATTTGAAATCACAAGTCCATATATTTGAAATGAAGAGGGATAATTGTTTGGTAATATCATGCCCTGACCACATGTGAGAAACCAGATACTTTACAATGTCACATAGCTCATGATCCATCTTCCACATCCAAGAAACATGAGAATAGACATGCCAAGTCAAAGCTCAAAATGTGGTTCTAATAATGTTTTCAAGTTAGAGTTTCAGTGGTGGCACACTGTAGAGCTCGTTGAGAGATTTTTGATGCATTTTTTGGAATGTAAATCTGAGTTTGGGAGCTCCTATTATGGCCATTTGAAGATTGGTAAAAAAAAAAGCACTTGCAACATTTGGCACATGTTTTGAGGTGGTTTTGAAATTTAGACCTATCAGAGGTTGACACTTAGAAAATGCTATGTTTGTAAAAAAAATTGGTTTGATGACATGTCATGTCATCAACATGCCATGTGGCAGCATGAGATAAGCTTGTTGAGCAAGGTGGTGAGTTTGAAGGAAGGACCAAGTCCAACGGTGCATGTTTGGTGTTTTGACAACGTCCATGCCAACTAGGTGCCTTAACCCCACCAAAAGGGGGCATTGACATATTTAAGATGATGCTAAAGCTTTTTAAATGCATGAAGGCCATTATTTCTAGCACATGTAGGATAAAGACAAAGTCTGAGTGCCCAAGGAGGAGTCCAAGCGTGCCTAGAAAGGAGGAAAATTCAAACTTCATGCAAAGTGCACCTAGAAAGGAGGGTGGTAGTTTTGAACCTCTGACCTACCACCTAAAAGGGATAGGCTTTGACCACTTGAGCTGCGGAGGTCTAAGTTCTATTAAAGGCATGAATTTCTACTTGAAGTTATCAATTTTTGGACTGTGTTTTTATTTTTAAGAGGCCGAGACTTTGTAAAAGTTTTGGGAAAGCTTATGTAATGGATTTTATCCATTTTCTAGCCATAATACATAGTATTAATACTCTTTTTAACCAATTTTCATATTGTAGGAGTATATTTTAAGCCCATAAAGGAGACTTTTAGGACTTTTGAAGCAACTCTGCAGGTGTGAAGACTTGCCGAATTAGAAGGTGCCGGGCTTGATTATCAGTCACGGTGAAGGTGAATTTTTGAATTGAGAGATCAGCTTGCAAGAAAGTTGTTTATTGTTTTCAGGTGTTTAAAGTTCCCTTAATGGAAATGGTCCACTCCTATGGAGAACCTGGAGATGTAGGCATCAATTGTTGAGCTAAACTCTGTTATCACGTTTCGTGTTTTGGCAATTGTCATTTGATGCATGCTTTTGTTTCAGTTTTGCTGATTTTATTTTAATTAGTAAATGAACTCATGCAAGTAATCTAAAATTTTGACAATTATAACACAACGTTATTAAAAAAACTGGTTTAATTGATAAATAGAAGTAACAAGTCTTTTGACAATTCTATTCCATCTCAACAACCGAGAACATTTTTGCCAAAACATTTTGCAAGTCATTTTGAGTTTTTTTGAGAATTTTTTAAATTTGAGAAATTTTAGTATTCGTACTTAAAACTTCACTTTGATTTTATCAATGTAGTTCAAGGACCAAGAGGAGGTCAATTATCCTTAAGAAGTAAAGCAACATCTTCAAGTAATGAGTCATGTCAAAAGTGTCATGGTGGTCCCCATCTCACATTGCTTTAGGATCTATCAAGGTTTAATTTTGTTCTAATTATATATAAGAGTCTATAACAAGAATTAATGTGGCCCTTGTGGTATAAATAGAATCATGGAAGGTGATTTAACACACTACATTCTATAACTAGTCATATGATCAGTTGAACATGTTAAGAACCTACATAAAAGGGCGTATAATTCAAGAGATTAGGGGATAATTTAAATAAGTATGATGACCCTTTTGTAAATACTTAGAATAATTTAAGATTATTTAGTATATTTTAAGGTAGTTATTCTCCTCAATTGATGTTTCATTTTGAAGTTATGCATATTCTTCCTTCTAAAATATGCCTAAACCATGATCATTGGATTGTTATGACCCATGAGACACCATTGAGTCATTATCAAGAGTTAAAAGTATCCAAAATGGCCTTTGTGTCATTTTCATATCTTTTAAGGTGGTTTTATATGCAAAAGGGAGATTTTTTAGGAGCCAAAAGCCTTTCATACACCACAAAAGGGCCCACATGTGTGAAAAATGACCTTTTAACTTCCCTCCGTCTTTAATACATATTTTTAAAACATATTTTTAAAACATATTTTAATCCTAATTTCCCTCCTCTTTCCCACTAATGAACTTTCAAGATCTTAGACCTAAGAAAATGTAGGAAAATGATGTTTTAAGGTGTTTATAAGACTTGTACAGAGTTATACAAACGTGTCAAAGTTAGAGGAGGTTAGAATTATTATGTGGAATCTATTGAAATCATTTTGGAGAAGGAATCATGTCCCAAGTGTGTAGAGAAACGAAAAAATGGTATAAAAATCCCCACTGATCCCTTGACAAGCTCACAAGGGCCAGTTTGAGATAGATGGTATAGTCTATACAGGGGGAGTCAGATCTAAAGCTCTTATCCATAGGTAGGGTCCCTAGTGGGCTTATAATTAGTGTCATTGGTTTATAGATTAAGTCGTGATATTAATGAGTAATAAATTAGACCCCCATGTGGTCTTAAGCCCTTTAAAAACCCCATAATCTCAACTATAGGTAGATTTATGAAAATATTGAGCTCATTGTGACATACTTAGCATAGAGAAAGGTATTAAAGGTTTATTAAGTTTTTCAAAACCTTTTTATCATGTTCTCATAGTACTTGTAAGGATATATCAACACACAATATCCCTAGGTTGACACATTATAAGTCATGTACAATAGGTTCTATGTTTTATAAAGGAACAAAGCATGAAAATGATTAGTTCAAATTTCCATGGCTTATTCAAGGATCTTCACATACCTCATCTAGTCACCATTTGGTTATAATAGATACCATTCAAGATTCTAAACATAAACCATGTGAAATAAAAAAACAATCTTCAAGCATGATTAAACTTATCTTTTTGACAATCAATCTTTAGGCTAAAAGTATAAATAGTGTCCTATTTATGTGGCTAGAGATATTTAAACATATAGAGGAGCCCCTCTCTCAAAAAAACAAACCTCCTTATGGTCCTCAAGACCAAAACCCATGAACTAGCTCCAAATGCATTCATAAGCCTTTTAACATAGTTTAAGGTTTTTTGTGGACTCTTAGGTTTCAATTTCTCCCTCAATATGCCTAATTCATTAACTCTAAATGAATTACCTTATTTAGTATCTAGATAGGTATGTTTAAGGTATCAATAGTTAGTCTTTGAGGGTGAATCACATTCCACATGAGGTATCATAAATGGCATATGTTATATAATGAATTCATGAGGCTATTTTCACCTCATAATGAGTTTTGGATTTTAGACTTATAGCTTTATAAGGAGTATGTGATGCACCTACATGTTTAAGTCTTTATACACAAGCCTAAGAGTAATAATGAGACTAAAATTATGAATAATTACATGAAAGGAATTTGTAACCATGATAGAGGAAGCCCATTCAATTTTTGACATTATTAAGAAGCCAATGAAAAATTTTAGAAGTTCAGTTTAGACCTAACTTCCAAAGGGTTTCTCCTTAATCACCACCTATAGTTGAACCTAGGTAGATCTAAGAGAGGGATATAAACTTGTGAAAATGACTATCTTAATGTAGGATAATGAGTTAAAAAGGATGCCAATAGGTTTTATGTATGGGATAAAAAACCTTTCTCTTTTTCACTAACCTGTGGAAGGCTCTAACTGCAGTCAAGTTCCCCTAATCACCACCTACATGACTACAGATAGGTTATCTCCAAATTTAGGACTGAGATTCCATAAACACATTAAGGAGGGATATAAATAAAATAATTAGAATATATAGGTTATGTTTTTTAAATATAAATGACAAATCAAGTCTTAACTAAACAATCTAACTTAGGACTCCCTAAATCCACATATACATTTAGCTCAATGCATACAGGTCTACCCAGTCAATTGGAGTACCTAGATGGTATGGATGACAAAGGTAATAAAATATGTGAAAATATTTACTATAATGGTGTTATTACATATATCATACATTTAAAATCATTTAATAGAGAGTTAGATTATAAGAGTTTCCTAGGCTTGACTGAGGGTTCATAACACACATGGTTGTGTGTGTGTGTGTGTGTGTGTGTGACTAAGAGACCATGTTATTATGGGAAGAAGAAAAATCAAAAATATATAATTGTTTACAAAGATTAAAATTAAATTTCATGTGTGGTTAAAAATACTTTAATATTAAGAAAGGAAATAAGATCATTCAGGTATTTGGCATCAACTAATACGAGCACTGAGACTAGGCCAAGGATGGTCGTGACATACCTAAAAGAGAATAAGGATAAAGATAAGAGTCTGAGAATTTGAGAAATTGTGAAAAGTGTTTACATTGGATATAAAAGTGTGATAATAATACCCTAAATTAATTGATACACCTATAAATGGTCTAAGGTCTTGAGGCTTATATGAGGCCTATAAGGCCTAAAACCCTCCTTAAGCCCTTAGAGCCCCAACTTCATTATTGTGACATATCCAAGATACTCAAGAAAATCCAAGGCCATAAAGACAAACATGATGATATTGTTTTTTTTTAAGATTTTTTAGGTATAATAAGTTAGTGGAATTGGAAATTTGGCCTAACTACCTCCCTTAAGCTCCATCACCCTAGTATGCCATTTTAAGATGCTAGTTAAAATGTTCATATATTACATGTAAATATGCATGTGGATTATTGATATTAGGTTAATTTGGGTACCCATATGTATTTAATATCAAGGGTAGAGAGAATTTATTTTAGGGGGTATTTCTATGAATGATTTTCTACACTATTAGCATTTCTAAAATGCCTAGTGAGGTTTCTAAGGTTGCCAACTTTTACTCAAATCTCACCATACAAGGTGCATGGGACCAGGAGATATTAGGGATATTTGAGGGGGTATATGTTCTAAAACTTTATGTGCTTAAGTTTTAATTCTAAGGTATGTATTCTATAAACCATCATTACTATGATAGGCCACTCTAAACCCTCCAAAACCCTAATGAAGAACTTGATGGACAAAAGACCCTTCTTAATGACTCCAATGACCATAAGACACCATGAAAAGATCATGAAACACATATATTTATTATATTCCCTTTTTACATCATAAATTTGGCATGTTTGAGGCCAAATACGTAGGAAAATGGCTTTTGAGGTCTAATTTTGAGTCTATTTTCATAATTCCAAGCATGTTGAGGGTCTCGAGTTAGTAGAAAATCCTCTTGGGCTTATGCATAGGTATGATGATCTTCAAAAAATCACTCTTAAACTCCCATAGTAGTGAAAAAAGTCTTAATGAGTATACTTTACCTAATTGAGAAGATGACCATCATCTACATCAAGTAAGGAGTGTTACAAGGCCTATCCACATGGTGATGAGACTCTCAAAGGTAGGAACACTATTGTACCAATTTTTTAAATTCATTATCAAACTCACCACTCACCTAAAATCCTATAAGTCTTAGGTATCTCCCCCACTAGGAGGATAATGCATTGAATGGGTTGAGAATTGCATGGAAGGTGGTAGTTAAGTGAGTAATAGATAAGTTCAAGTAAGTAACTATATCTCATAATGACCTCCCATTGCATTACAAGGAGTAAATGACTAGTTATAAGGTACATGGCATCTTCATGGGTTTGATAATGACCAAAATAGGCTATCCAACACACATCTACATCTAAGGGCTTATTGAAGGCCATTTTATAGCTAAGGCAACACATGTGAGATATCATGAAACTATTAATAATTCTTATTCATGTTTTTAATTGATTGTTGAGTGAATTAATGTCATGATGACATCTTATCCACACTTCCATGCCACCTTCTTCCTCTCTTTTCCTCTGATGTTTCATAAATTTAGGCTCAAAGGCTATTATATTAATCCCTAAGCTAAGTTTGAAGAAACTCTACCCAAATTTTACTTTGTAAACCTTTGAATTAAGATAAGGACTGGTTCAACTTCTTAACACTAGACTATTTTGCTTTATACTTGTTGATTTGGACAAGTATTAAGTCTTATCTTTCTTTGCAGGTCCTTATTCTCACCTAGTTACTTGGAGATTATTTTAAATAGGTCATACAGTGTGTGAAAGTGTTAGTGATTATGCTTGGAGTAGAATCTTATTGGTAGTGTCTTAAAAGAGACCTCTTATTCATCACCCTTAAGTTTTAATCATTTATCATAACCTCCATGTGAAACACTGATACTTAGGAATCTCTTAGAGAGAGTGGTTTATGTATACACCTAAATTAACTTATTTCCTTCATTGTCACTACTATCACTATTAGTTGACACTAATTTCACTTATCTCATTTATCCCCTATAATAATGTCTTAATATCACCCCTTTTAGTCATTTATCTAATATCCCCATTTATTATTCCTCATTCACTAAACTTATATCATCCCCACCAATCTATTAATCCCTATAATCATCTCTTAATCCCATCCTAATCTCTCTTATCTATTATTTTAGAATTTAAAATTCCCATGACCTATCTACCCATCTACCAAGCCTACTCCTAGGCTCTCCTACACCCCTAGTCCCTAATCACCCACCTAATCCCCTATCCTAATCCCTCAATAATCTAAATTAACCCATAAGGAGATTATAGAATTATCTAATTATAGAACATCCTATAAATTATCCCCTCCTCTCTAGAAGCCTCTATTTTAGAGGATTCCAAGGAATTTTTTATTCCTTGGAAAAACCTACACCCTTAATCCTCATTGCTCAAGTTTTAATGTGAGCCATTGATCTCCCCCCCCCTTGGATTATTTATACAAGCCACTCCTCTATGGCCAAACCAATTATTGAAGCCATAAGACTTCTATGAATCTATGATAATCAATCAATCCATGATCAAAATCATTGATCAATATGTCATCATGTTAAAATTCTCAATAATCCACATGAAGATCTTGGAGAGAGGCTAGTTAAGGCAAGGAATTGGTAAGATCTTCTTCATCTTCTCTAATTTTATTACATAATCTCTCTTATTGAGTGTATTATGAATTTTGGTTTTGAATTTTCATAATTAGGTAGGTTTTATTCATTTACTAAAAATTACAATCATACATTTGGCAACCACAATGGGATGGGCATACCCTTAAATCTAACCTTATGGCTTGATAAAAGCATTTAGATCACTTGTCAAGCTGAATAAGTAGAGAAAAAGCTACATTCTATCAAAATTATCATGCCCAAGTGAATTATGGTTTTGTTTTTAAAAAACAATAATATAAGATTATGGTATTGCCTTTTAGAGTCATAGTTTTGCATTGACCACCACCTAACCCACTAACAACTAACCTTTTTCCTATAGGTCTTTTTTTGCAAAATCATGAATTTGAAATTAGTGATATTGTCCTAAAATTTATGATTTTGTTTTTTAAGTTGTGATTTTGCATTAAATAGACATTTGGACTCACATTCAATTCTGTATTAATCCTAGATTTTTCTATTATGTGTTAACTAGTCATTTTGTAGGTCTAAGGTTTTTAATCATTGCATATTAAAACTAGAAGTCCTTTTGTAGTGGGAAAAATCATTGATCCATAGTTGTGACTTTGACATGAAAATCAAGATATTATCTTGAAAGTTGTAGTTTTTGTGGGTATCTAAACTATAGACTAATTTGACTAATAATGGTTACTAATCCATTTTATATCTCTTCTTGAGTGTCATTTTGATTGTAGGGAGGAGAAGGATAATCCTAGATTACTATCAAATGTTTGGATCAAACAACCCTTTTCCCTCTTGTTGTAATACCGCAAATCATGAAATCATAGATTTGCATAAAATTAAGCAATTTTGCATAATTTGAGTGGTATTATCTAGATAAAATTTTAATAGTCCAGGAATTAGTCTAAACACATGCCTATTCAATATCCTATGTATATATTTGGTCTTTGTACATATTTTATACTTGTATAAATTATATCACATCCTTTTATTTGGTTTTAATTCTAACTATGGAGTCTTTATCATTTTTTCCTTGATTTTTAATATCACTAATTGTGAAATTGTGATTTTTCAATAAAAATCATGATATCACTTAAACTCTCATGATTTTGTAGAAAATCACTTGATAATAACTAGAAGTTAGCTACTTTATGCAAAATCATGACTTTAAAATCACATTATTATAGAAAAGTCTTGATATTGTGTTCTTTGAAAGTGAATTTGAAATACACTATGTATCTACAATGTTTCCTTCTATGGTTGTGATTTTGTTCTTTATTTTTTCCTTTGAAATTATCCCTTTTTAGTGAATTTTTAGAGTCACTTTTGGTGAATTTTGAGTCATTATGAGCACCCTACAAGGCCTAAATTACATTTGGCATCAACCCTTTTTCCCCATAAGGGTTTTTTCCAATTAACCCCATAATGGGAACAACCCCTTGACCCCACTAGGGGATTTCTTCCCCAGATGCCCATGTCATGGCCCCCTTACCCAAATAAGTTATAGATCCAAATCATGATTTTTTTAGTGTTTTTTATCAAGTCTTATTAGACTAAAAAAAAAATTCTTGTAGGGCTAAATATAGAAGTGATTTTGAATTGATAACATATTATATTTTAGGTAATATATTGGGTCTAACATATTGTCTTGTAGGTTATCCCTCAATATTTACCAATCAAACTACTAACCATTTTCTTATAGGTCACTTGTTAAAGACATTTTATCATCTTGAAAATAATTTTGTTTGTCTAAGACTTTTAATCATTTTAATAACTTGGCCTAAATCATGTTATCTAATAATTAATTAATGGTGGTGTATGCTCTCCTCCTTGCATCCTTGTGGCAATAACTGGAGGATAAAAAACCACTAACAAACCCTCCCATTTTCCTTTTTATTAGAAACATGATGTGGAATTCACACCCACAAAGTTTTCATAGTCTTAGGGGGATAGTGATCGTGGATTTCACCACCATGCAGTAATCCACACTTTGTGTTTTAGTAGAGTATAAATATCAAAGATAGTTATTTTTAGGCTAAGTAGTTGACCCCATACAATTTTCCCCTAATGGGGAAGAATTCATTATCTATACCAAGAATTAGATAGTACCCTATATGGAATTGGGCTCCATCATACCTAACATATTTTGGGGACTCCCTTATACATCACATTCAGCCTAGAATAGGACATTTTGGCCATAATATTTGACTTGTTATCAGAGTCAATACCATCTCCTAACTGACCATCATGTGTAGATGGGGTTGAGAGGATCTAGTTGATATTTTAATGGGTCATTGGCCTAAATACTCACCCATAAAGCTAATATATATTGAGTTCATTGAGTTACAGACACATCAATTTAATAATATTAGGATTATGGTATTATTGTTTGGGTGTATGTCATGTTAGACCAGTGTTATTTTTAAGTTGGGTTAGCCTTTTACCACAAACCTATACATGACTCTCTATATCTTTTTTCACATATCATCATCTTGTATATTTTTACCTCTATCTTATACATCCTTCATCTTGTATAATTTTGTCTATCTTATACATTCCATCATCTCATTGCAACCCTATCTTAATCTAATTTTGCCTTGATGTCCTTATCCCATCCTTATCAAATTATTTTCATCTCAATCCCATCTTAATTTTTTGGTTTTTAGGTCACACACAAGTATAAACCATCCCCATCTCATTCATCTTACCCCTTATCATTTCATCATCATTCGTATATAATTATCCTTGTCTTAACCCCATTATCCCATAACCTAATCACATATCCATCTCACCTTGAGAAATTATGTCTAAGGTTTTGAAATAGTCCTCTTGTTATCTATCCATAGCATCGTATCACTCTAGTCCACTATCACTCATCACTTGGTCAAATATCATACCTAATTAGTGTCTTGATATCATCTTGTCACTTTGTTAGTTTCAATATAGAATATAATTTCTCATCAATCTAGTCATCTCTAATCCAATCATCTTACCTATTTATAACTAGCACCCATCTAATCATCATCTTGATAGTTTGAATCCAGGAACTAGTCAAATCTCTAATCCTTTTACTAGTTAAAAAAGTGGGCATTGTTAATAGGTCTTTAGTACCTATCATACTATTAGTGAAGTTTGATCTTAGTATTTAATCCATTAGTCTATCTCATCCTAATCATCACCTATCATACCAGCTTAGTCATTTAGACCTACTTTGTTTAAGGGACCATATCTACTCCTTAGTCTATATCTACATCATCCATCCCCATAGATTTGGACCCTATTCTCATCAACAAATACATATTTATGAAAAAGGATGAGATAATTTTGTGAATCCAAGAAATGGGTGTCCACCTACCTTCCAACCTTGATCCCATCAAGACTAAACCAATATCCCATGCCTTATCCCCATTTACATCTAGACCTTATGTTATCCCATCAAGGTATACCTTATCATCCATCTGTAATCATATATATTATTATACAAGTAATGAATTCACCCTATTTAATCAATATATCTTAGCCAATAAGGATAAAGTCATCTTATGACTATTAGAGATGAGTGTTTGCCTTACAGATGATTTTGATCCCTAAAGAATAGGGTCACTCACCAAGAAATACCCTCATCACTCCTTACCCCCATCCTAGTCTAAGTCACCCTCCACTAGTCCTAGATCGAATACTTATCAAAACTCTTCTAGTCCCAAAATTTCCCTTTTTAATTAATATATTACTTCAAACAAAATGGTAGTCCTCTCATAAACCCTTGAAATGGGCACCCAACTTCTCAAATGTCTTGACCCCATATAACTCACCTTAACCCAATTCCTAATTATCCATAGTTTAATTATCCATTTATCCATCATAGTCCAAGACCCCACCCTAATAACAAAGGGGATCTTAGCTTGTCAACCTAATCTCATTATCATTCACCTCCTAAATAATCCCACACTCTACCATAACATTATTCCATAGATCAGTCTAAAACTTCCACATCCAAAGTCATGGACAATCTGTATAACCCTTTCCCCATCTCTTTGGAAGCCCTATTTAAGAAATTGAGGTCCATAGGCATGATTATCCACCCTCAAACATAACCTCTATATTTTTCCAAGTGTGTGCCCTCATGGTATCAACCTGAACAATTTTGTATATACCATAAATTTCCTAGGCATTCCATTAATAAATGTCACCCATTTAGAGACTATATCCAAAAACCAATTGATAATGTTGACATTAAAATTTATGGAGAGTCTAATAAATCCATTCCTAGGAGAGTTGAAAATGGGGTATGCCAATAATTTCTTCTCAAATATAATCAAGATTATCCCCTCCCTAACCAAGGTCATGAATTTAGTTCCATTCATCCTACACACATCTTTTATCAATCCATCCCTATAAACAATTCACATCACATCCTCCATATTCATAAATCCATTAACCCTAAATCATCCCTTCATAAACCCAAGGTGAAAGAGGTACTTGCCAATAATAATATGGTTCCTACCAAAAAATCATCAATGGGATACATCACCTTATCAACATCCCTATCATATTATACATCATAATGGTGAGGATCATGTTCAAAAACAACATATAAATTATAAATCATGTCACAATCATCATCCCTTATAGATTATTAATGTCATGCCGACACCTATCTCTTTAAAGATGTCTCTACTATTAACCATTCAGAAGGCATGGATCTTGATCCATCCTAAGATGATGAAATTATAGCACAATTCTTAGATGATCTATTAGTCAAAGATCATTAAGTTGGATATGAATCATCTTTATATTCTAATTCACCCAAGATTATTAATGATCCTTTTGAGATTCTTGAGGACACTTTATCCAACATTGAGGTTAGGGATCCTAGTGACCTTTATTAGGACTATACTACCCATTATCCCCTTAATCCACCACACATCCTTAAACATATACCTCTCCTCCATAATCCCTACATCCCACTCCATGAATATGATGAATAGGAACATGCATTTTTTACTTCCCCTCTACATGCAATAGTGTGTGCCAAATATACAATGATCCAATCCCATAATCAATTAATGTCATCAAATAATCAAGCCTATTATGATCTAAATATAATTAATCAAAGTCAAGATGAGTCTTATAATCATCCACATCACAAAGAATCATCCCCTAGTATATATATCTTTGAATTTATAGGGTTCTATCTAAATCAAAATCATTTATACAATAAAAAATAACTTCCCTCTTGTTAAGCCCATAATCAACCACTAGGAGGCAATAAAATTCAAAATCAAAATAAAAAATCAACATATCAAAATAATGTCAAAAGTAATAATCATATGGTTAACCATCCTCTTAATGTTTGGATCAAATAATTATAAAGTTAAAAGGTCTTAGATCCCTTAATCTCAAGGCACCAATCTAAAGAATCCCCTCTACCATATCCTATGGTGTATGCAATTGGCAAACCCTATTTCCACTCCCCATCCCATCATATCATCCATCATTATCATATCCCTAATTCACATCCTATATCCCATCATCACAATTATGACATACTCCCATCCATACCATATCTCAAATCCTTGGGGAACATTGTCACTCATAAGGGTTACCAAGACACCTAGTTGAGATGTCTGGAGGATGTTATATGAAGAGTCAATAAAGGCCACTAGGATGTCAAGGAATATAGCATCCACCACATGGTACTAGCATCACATATCTCCAAAATAGGTGTCAGTTGAAGATCTAGATAGTATTAACATTAATTCATCTCACCCATATCCAATAAATTGAGATGCCCAAAAATTCAAAAATTCAAAACAAAAAAAAAGTCAAAAAAATAATAAAAAATAATGAAAAAATCATTTGTCCAATGGTGAAAACCAATCTTCTAACACCTTGATACCATGATGAAAATCAATTTCTAGCATCATGGTAAAATAATAAATTATTCACATTGTACATAAAAACTCGGGGGGAAATCCACCCATGTCATATCTCTCTATCCATTGTTCTTACCCATCATCCACTATCCTATCTTGCATATAATTATGTCAATCATTCCTTCACATATTGGCTATTGTAAGAGAGAGGAAGATGTCTTGAGAAATGTTCTAGAAGCATCTTGGCATATCCTCCAATGAAAACTTGGGTTAATAGATATATGGCTCCTACATGATGATGTCATCCGCCCATTTTCATCATCATCCTCATCCTTTTTTAATCCCATCCAAAATTTCATCCATCCATCCTTATCTTGGTTAATAGGCTTAGTATTCTATTTACTATTAACCCCATTTTTATAGTGTACATAAATATTCCAAAAACCCTAAAAATCATAGAATTTGAAAAATCAAAAAATAGTTCATGGTGTCTTGTCTCCATGTCTTTCCCCTAGTCACATCCATCTCCATGCCTTTCATATTTCACAAGAACGTAATCCATCCTCCTATTCTAAACTAGGGTAAAATATAGTTTATATCAAGATAGGATTAACCTAGTCTCACTTTCACTTGATCAGTCTTATGTCTCTCATCTAAATCTCCAAATCCTTATCCTAATCCTAATCTAAGTCCTCATATCCAAATCCTCATCTAATTCCCTCACCTAGTTCAAAATCCATATCCACATCCATATCCTTACCTAAGTCTTAATCCTAATCATCATCATTAGTCTATTCCAAATCTAAGTCTATCATAAGGCCACAATCACATCATGATCATCTTAGCCCAACCCACCACCCAATCACTCATTCCATTATTAGACAAGACATTGTGAAATTGCATGTAGATACTTATGTGTGTTACTTTTCTATTCTATTTGGCTTGTTTACATGTATTTTATCATGTAATTATTTGATTGTCTTTATCTTTTAAGTCTATGTTGCATTGTGTCTCTTTTTATCTATTGGGCAATGAATGAGGATGTTATGAGGTCATCAAAGCTACAATAATGCTTATAAGTACCCTCAATGATGTAGAGTTTGATAATTTCCAATGAAATTTTGGGTAATGTCCTCTTGGTTGTACTTATATCATAAGGTATCCTTCCAAGTACTATATTGTATTAATCAAACTATAATGAGATTTATGATAGTTATGGTGTATTAATCATCTACACCTTCATCATATCTCTAATCATCAAAATCCATTCATCTAACATCCAATTTATAATAATCAACAATCTAACCTATCATACTTTATCCTATTCCATCATATATATAATCACTAATAGGTCTAATTTTCATCATCATCATTACCTTCTAATCAATCACTATTTTTATCTTCTAATCTTAACTACATTACCCTATAGTCTTTTCAGACTATGAAGGTAGTTCTCAATCACATGGTGTACCTAAGGTCAAATCGACCACTCTCTCATCTTTCCCCATGATTTTTCATTACATCTATCTTATCCCTCATGATCCTCAAGTCTTACATCAATCAAGTCATTAAGCTCTAATATCAATCATTAATCAATAAGTCTATTGATCAATCACTATCCCCACAATTGTCTCCCTAACCCTTTCATCAATGTCCCACACTTATAGATTGGTCCCAACAAATCATAACATTCATATTTTCTTCCATTAGTCATCCATTATCATTGATTGGTAAATTCATCATTTAAATTTTATGGTTTCTTCCCTTGATTGGGGCATGGTCAAGACCATAACTTTATCATCATATCTCACCCCCTTACATGTGTCTTTGTTAAGGGCATTATCACTATTAATCACATTATGACTCATTGATATATGTATGTTGGCCACTCAATCCTATCATATTCTTCTCTATCATCTCCATCATCATATCACTCGATTTCAATTTTGAGCTACACTCATATTTCATCTTATCAAATTCTTATCTTACCCAAAAATTCTCCCTTTCATTCATCTTTTTTTGGGATAAATCAAAAGCTCATGGAATTTTATCCTATCATCACCATTTTATAGTTGATTCCCCATTGGGATGTGTTGAAAATTATAACCCAGTCATTCTCACTCATGATTTGAGTTTGATTAAGTCTACAAATTTCACCATTTTTAAATTGCACACTTTAAAGTTCCTTTAAAATCCTCTTGTGGATAAAATATAATTAAGACTTATGCAATTGATGTTTTTTATTAGAGCCTTTAAAAAATATTACCTTGGTAATTTGAATCATAATCATTTCATTACACTACAACATAGTTGAACCTTTATATCACTTTACTTTACAATTAAGCCTATTTTCTATATTATGAACTCTCTTAGAAGTTGCCTAGGTTTATGATCTAATTTTGTGATTTTTTAATTACAAATGGGTTTGATTTTTAAAGTTTAGTATAGCCATTCAAATTTTTTATTTCACTTATTCCTAAACATTTAAAATGGAAAACTCATGCCTTCAATTTTATTCTTAGTTAATTATTTTGTTTATCCAAACTAACTATGGGCTAATTTTTTCTCTAAAATGTTTTAGGTTTTTGTGCTTAGGTAGATGGTTTCTAGGACTTCAATTTTATTCACCAAATCACTTAATTTTTTTTGAATTTGAATCACTTAGTTTTTATGTTTAATTCAAATTTGATGACTAAGCTTGTTTTCTTTTTGCCTGTAGGTGATCTATATTTCTCCTTATCATGTGTTAATATTTCATGGATCTAGTGACTTGAGACCATTTAAAAATGATTTTTATCACTTGATTGATTCTTTACCTTCACACAAATCCATGTGGCACATTTATACATCTTGGAAGACTTAGTAATTTTATTCAAAAGTCTCCCAATAGACTCTAACTCAAGAAAAATATATGTAGGCTATAAGAGTAGTGGGATGGTGACACATGCCATGATGTTAGTGACTTGGTATTCTTGAGGTGATGTCATTAGAGGAACTTGTATATTTAAATTTATGCAAGTTTAGTAGTAGGATTACACCATGTGGCATGATCTTGATGACCCAACATCCCAAATGTGACATAATTAGAGGAACATATATGGTCAATTACAAGTAAACAAACTAGTGAAATTAAGCCATGTGGCATCTTGTCAAAAGAAAATGATCTCAAGAATAGTAAACCACTATTTGAAAGTGAGTAAATCCCTAGGTAAATTATAATCTACCAAGTTGAAAAGCCAACTTCATAAGACTATTTATTTTGGTTGTTTCAAATGTATTTTTATCTTACCTTTATCAATTTTCTCATTTTTTAGACTGACCTTGGACTAATTTTATCCCCAAATGAGTCAAAATATTTTGTGTAAGATATGGTTTACAATACATCAATTTAATTAGTTTAAACACTTACCCATTTGGGTTGAGTTTCCTAAAGTCCTAGGGTCTCGAGATCATGCCACATGGTGTAATCCTAGTAACTGGACAATCTGGGAGGCAAATGATAACTTAATGGATCTAGGCATCTAAGTCATTAGTATTATTACATAAGACATCATCCCAATTACTTACTAACATAGATGTTTAGTTTTAAATTAAAATATCTCTAGGCCTCTAGGTCATCGAGATAGGGTCATGTGGCACCATCCTAACAACCTAACAACCCAGAGATTGGTAGTGTAAGTAGTTAGTTACCCTGGGTGAGTGGGTTAATGATATTTTTCCATGATTTACAATAAGACTTATATTCTATACTAGATATATCTATGTATACAATCATACCTAATATCCCAAAGGGAAGCTAGAAGGGATGAAGAACATGATCGAGAGTTTATAGACAATTTCCAAGTGGTGCAAGAAGCAAATGGATGATGTATAGATCCAATGACATTTATAGAGGTTAGAGTTAAATTTGAAAACACCTAATTATTATTTTTCCTTATTAATTATCTTCATTTATTAATTATATATAATTGATTAATATTAAGAATCAATTTTCATGTTCATTTACTAATGAATATATAATTAGATTATGCAATATCTAGTCTAATTAGTTATAAATTTATTTTATATTTAACTTGAAGCTATGACAATCCATTTTGTGATTTATCTATAGGCCTTTCATACACTTTAATTTAATATAATTTTGGGGTAATATGTTTATTTGATTACTTAGAACATTTTCCATTGGGTTACTTTAGCTGGTGATATAGCTAGATCTGGTACACAAAGGTATAACTATGACCAAACATGATTTTG
The DNA here is from genome assembly GCA_037957365.1 of Torreya grandis. Classification (NCBI taxonomy): domain Eukaryota; kingdom Viridiplantae; phylum Streptophyta; class Pinopsida; order Cupressales; family Taxaceae; genus Torreya; species Torreya grandis. The sequence continues at coordinate 870,300 of JARHVA010002130.1, read as the reverse complement.
ACTCACATCATTAAAAATATTTTTTAGTAAAGGAACCACTTACCTTCATTATCTAATTTCCCTCTCCTTTTATCTATTTTTGTGATGAATATCTTTCCCATTGTATTATATTATGATGCAAATATGAATGAGAAGTGAAATGACTTAAGAAAAACATTAGTGATAACCTTCAAGAAAAATGGACTAAAATTAAAATGTTGGTAGTTAAACACCATTTCTTACCCAAATAAATGAATGAAAAGGTTTTAGCCCTTGGAATGAAATAGATAAATATTTAAAATGATGGGATAGTTAACCCATGTGTTATTTCCTACCTATGTCCTTACAAAGAAACTAATTCTCAATAGTTACCCTCGGGCATGTCACAAATTAAGGACTAAAAAGATTTTTATGGAGTGAGGACCACTAGTAGTTGTGAAATATGTCCATGTGGATCTATGAAAAAATAAGGCATCTAAAATTAATGATACAAAAACACAATCAAGAAATTTATATTAAAAAGAATCAAATGATTAAGCTATTTGAAAACAAATGTCTAAGTACCTTGATGAATAAAAATTAAGTTCCATAAATCATTTGTCTATGAACCAAATCATAAGATAATTGGGAATAAAATTAGTCAAAGGTTAGCCTAGTAAAATGAGAAAATTTAATAAGGAATAGAAAACACAAAAATTATTTTTTAAAATCCAAGAATTGATGAGATAAAAAACTCAAAGATCCATGTCAAGCCTACAACTCAAAACCAATCAGAAGGCTCAAAGACTAAAAACATCAAAGTATATACTAAAGAAATTTTTAAGAGAGATCAAAAAATTAAAATTATGTTAATACATCAATTACATAAGTCTCAATCATATTTTAACCAAAAGAGGATTTTCAAAGGTACTTCAAAATGTATGGTTCAACTCTATAGACCTAAACATGTTCAAATATTCATATTTAGAGACCAAGTAACTAATCAAGACCATAAAAAGGAAGTATTCATGATGAACCAAGAGGGGACCAAATTTAAAATTTAATGGGGTGTGTTGGTCCCAACAAGACCCTTGTGGTGACTAATAATATGTAAGATCTATTAATATTATCTCAATTGATTATGCAGGTATATGCCACCTCAAACCTCTATTATTATACTTACACATTCTTTTTATGTGTACACTTTCCATTGGTCCTATGTGTTGCTCCCTATTTTTCCTCTCAATTTGAAACCTTTATCACACTTTTGGAAAAATATGACCCTTGAAAATGGGTTAGAAAGTTAGTTTGGATAGCTCTAATCAATCCTCACTGAGTGTCTGAGCATTGCCTACATTATAATACTATATAGAGGGCCCAAAATACATGTATTTATTCCACATAGGTGTGTGTTTTTACAATCATGTTCATACTATAATGAAATACAATGTTTAACTATTAATACTTAAGACCATAAAAATTTGACTTGCATTTGTACTCAAACTTAGCTCTAGGGATATTCCTTTCGGAGATTTCTCATGTTTGTTAGGAATTACCACCATTAAGTATAACCTTATGATTTATTTAAATTTATAATTGAATATTTGATATTTATTTATAATACCAACCCATGAAACATGTATTGGCTAACCTACTAGATATTTACTAATTTTAAAAATAATTATTGAGTGAAACTAGACACTATCGACAAACATAGATACCTATAAAAATTGAAACTATTTGACTATTTACAATACTATACTGGGAGTGAAAATCAATGATCTAAGATATAGAAATAGTCTATTTAGGATTATAAAAGGTTTTAGTATATACTCAGGTGATCTTGAATATGTGCATTGGTAAATTGGGTAAGCCAAGATAGCATGTGGGTAGATGGGTTGGGAAAAGTGAAATGTGTATGAAAAGTTCAAATATGTTAAAGTATGATAAAGCTGATGTTTTCAAGTGTCTAATACCAAATATAGGTATCTATAAATTCCACACTTTTAGTTTAGTATTTAAAATGGTTGATTAGAAGGATTACATAAGAAATTTGGTATATGTGATTAATCATATTTGTTGTTGATAGGTATGCCCTAAATGTCTCACTTATTCCATACAAAAATTATAAAGAAACATGTATAGATTGATGTCCATTTATGATATAAAATTTCAAATAATATAGACCATTTACTTAATTAAAGTTAAAAATTTAGGGAATGAATAAACATAAGGGTATGCAAACCAAAATGCTATTTGGGTAAGTTTTGACCACTTTTTAGTCCCAGACCTATATATGGGCTAACCTAAAGTCTTAAAGTCTTGATCCACAAAAATTTCTCATGGTTTCCATTCACCCGTATGATATTAGGTTGTTCAAAAAATATCATTATCTTCTCATGTTGTAAGATGCTTGATGTTTCTCCTCACCTCTATTTTAACTTATATCAATTATTTTCATAATGTTTGAACATGTATAAAGGCCCTTGGTCAATTTGATGAAGCTTAAACATTCAAAAATGTCATGGTGGAGGTGAGTTGATAAGGCAACCTAGAGAAGAACCATGAATAGCTCTGATCTACCCAATCATATAAGGTATATTAATTTTAAATATTTTAAGAACTTCATGGGAGTGTTTTGGGGTCCAATTTAAGCCCTTACTAGGTCTTAAAGGTCTCCTTATATGTGTTAGCATGATATTCATTTTATATGTCTCCTTAAGGTTATGTATGTGTCTTAAAAGGTCAGATTTTTTACCATGATGAGACCTAATTTGACCTTGATGGGCCACTAGACCACCATTCACACCTCCAAAAGATATCATAGAATTCATTAGGCCATCACTAAGGTGTTTCATGCACTATTGATCCCCATTTACATAAAGGTAAATTCTTAGTTTCTTTCATGGGCCCCACACATGCTAAATTATGCCCTTCTATCTTCCCCAATTCATACCATAAAATTTAGTATGTCACTTGACCCCTAATTTCCCTCCATCATACCCATTAACAATGGATTTTGGTTTAAAACATGATAAATGTAGGGAAGTCATAGATTTTTTGAATGGTATAGATCAGTATAGTATAAACTCACTTAGGTGAAGGTAATTATATTTAAAGGGAAGTAAATAATGACATGTTTGGAATAAACCAAAGTGTTTTAGTGCTTAGATAGCTCAAAATTGACCCACCTTCCCATCGAGCTCATTTGCAGGCTTGGAGAGCACTTCAGTTTTGTGCTCAAACCATACAAAGGAAAGATAATGAAGACCCAAGATCTTAGCCAAAGGAAGTAGAATTAGTTAGCTTCCATTCATGGGCATTGATTTTTAGATTGGCTCCCTAAGCTCTATGACCATTCCTTAATAACTTAAGGGGTCTGAGCATCATCCATATCAACACAAGCTAAATGGAACAAAATGGTTTTCATGGGTTTCTAACTTATTTGGCTAAACCAATGGTTGTTCATGTTTCCTCAGGTCTTGATAGACATCCTTAGGGATATTTTAGTGTTTGGCCAACACATGTGATATTGTTGAACTAAAAAATATCTAGACCATCAAGGTCTATAGTCTATAGTTAGATTTGGGAATTAAGTAGAGTGTTGGGTGCTCTCACTAGAGGAAGTTGATAATATTAAAATATTAGTTAGGTGTTTCAATATTACCCATATCTCTTTTCTCAAGTTTGATGTTCACATTATCCTCTTATCATCTCATGGGGTCTTTAAGGAAGGGGTGCATGCATATTTGGAATTCACAACATGGAAGGGTTGTGTGTTGTTGAATTATTCCCTCAAATCTTCAAAAAGAGTTAAGAACATGAAATGGAGTGTTGAAGTCATGATAAACCATCACCATATCCTTATGATCAAGTTCCTTAACTTTCATGATAGCCCCATAGGCCTTGAAACAAATTTCTTGCATATAAAGATTACATAGTAAATTTAGTAAAAATTAAGGTTTCTTAGCCAATGTTAAAATTTCTTGAACATTCTTAGGTTTCACTTTTTGAGTATATATACCCTTTTCCTAACTCTAAAATGTTATGTTTTGATAGGAATGCTTATTAGGGTCTCCAAGGTTATTATGGGTTATCTTGGATAAGTTTCCATACTTAATTTCATGTTGTGTTTAGATCTCTACCATTTCATGTTGTCTTCACTGCCATTGCATTATGTTTCAACCATGTATTCCATGATCAAACCCCCATATCACTCCATAGCCATCCCCATCAACCCATCTACCCTTCTTTCCAAGTATAAACCATGTGAAACAAACTTAAATACCCCTTGGGACCATAAAAATCATAAGATCATATAAGTATGGATCTATATAGGACATAAATATCCTACGAAGAAGCAAAAAACCACCTATAAGAAGCTATTTTGGCCTATAGTGAAAGAGTCTTCAAGACCACTATGTATAAGTCATCTAGAGTAAGAGAATGGATGCCCAGGGAAGTAAATGAGAATGTGAACAAGTCATAAGGGTTTTAAATAATTTCAAGTCACTCTCTTCACATATAAGCCTATTTCTTAGGCCCCTATAGATAGTCAAATCAGTAAAATGAGTTCCTACAACTATGATGGTGTGTATTGATATTTCCATCTTGCCTAGGTCAAGAGACATCATTCATACTATAAGGGGAAAGATTAAAATAAAAAATTAGGATAAATATTGGTTTTAACCTCATATAAAGGGAAAAAGGACATCAAACATAGGCCTAAGGGTAACACAAGCCTCACTAGGCATAAATCCTAAGCCTAAGAAGTGGACGGTATGAAAAGGAAAGAGATGCTAACAAACTATTATTTGAGAGTGTCCTTAGTACTGAGGTATGATTAAAATTTTATCACCATGGGAATATGAATAAAAGAGGGATAAAATCCTACTCATAACCCTCATATTATCAATCACTTAGAATTGTAGGCAACCTATAACTAGTCATGACAAAACTATTGCTTGAGGTCTATGTAAGTATAATCAATCCTTCAAATTTAATAAAAATGATAATTGTGAGTGGTTAAAGACATCAATGTTCCTATTTAGGTTATAAAAATAGTGGGTATACCCATTATTTTATCTCAAACCTATCCTAGTCTATTGATAACCAATTTTGGGTGCTAGGTAAGTAACTCCATGTTTTGAAGGGCTTGTAGGCATATTAGAATTCATGACTGGTTATAAAGAAGTGCAATATTATGGTGAAGGTCTTCACACAGCCTCCAAGGGAAGAAACATTTAGGGTTATAGTTAGATTACTTTGAGGTTAAGCTAAAGAAGATAGATATAATCCTAGTCTTAAACCCTACTACCATCTTAAAGAATCCCTATGATCCAGGCAACAATTCAGGTGACAATTCGGGTGACGGACTTCTGGGAGCCATAACTTTTGCATCATAGCTCCAATTGACTCACCGTTTGAACCATTGGAAAGATAAAAATGAGGATAATGTGGTGAGATGGCATTGAGATCTGATAAATGGATTTTAACCTTAGAAAACCTAATGGAAGTGCCCCAAATTTCAATTTTAGTAGTGTAGTCTAAAAATAGTAATTCCTCAAATTTTGTATTCTTTTAAATTGTGTAAGTTGAACCACTTAATCTCATTCAATATTGGTGACCTTCCACATCCTTCCCCTACTTTCAAAATGTGTATAAATGAAGATGTAACCCAAAATGGAAATCAGACATCTCTTCCCAAAGATAAACATATAGTTGTATTACGATCTTGAGTAATAAAACATCTCTTCTTAGATAATTCATTGTTATCAAGTTATTTTTGTGTTCTTGAAATATTTTTCAACCAAAAATTTTGAGTTTTGGATCAGTGGTATCAAATCGGTTTGTCTTGAGAGTGTATGATCTTGAGGATGAGGTTAGGCTATAAGAAATTTGGGTGGAAAAAAATAGAGCTTCCAAACTATCCACCTATTCACTCCAAATGACTTCAAATGGTGGATGACACTGAGACATCTAATCCTTTCAAGGAAATGGTAAATTAATCCCTCTAATGGCAACAAGCATAGATACTACAACAATTTTCCCAAATTCTCTAACAACTCTCGATGGGAAATTTAGTTCCTCATTTACACTTCCTAGCTCCTCATCCATGGAACATACTTTTAGTGACCCAACACCCTTCAAAGTTTAGGTGAATTTTATATTCCTAAATTTGAAGGAAAAATCAATTTTTATGTAGTAGAAAATTGGTTGGATCAATTATCTTCCTACTTCTCTTTAAATAAATTCACCGATGGTGAAAAGATCACTTTTGCTCTTTTGAAAGCATCATTTCCCATGAAAAATTGTTGGGAAGTGTATAAAAAGGGGTTCAGTATAGATGAGATTAGCCTTGAGGTGGAACCTACCAAGGAATATTTCATGGAAGTGGTAAAGGAAGAATACTATCCCATTGGAGCATATGATGATTTGTACATATAGTGACAACAACTTCACAAAGGTAAGGACCAATTTGCTCAAGATTACACAGACATTTTTCATTCTTTGTCTACAATATTAGGCATCCAAGAAAGTGAGAAACATAAGACTCTTAAATAGCATGGTGGAATAAAATGGTACATATGGGGGGAAATGGAATTCTTCAATTTGGAAACCCTCAGTGAGGCATACAAGTTCATAGTGAAGATTGAGCAGAAGCATGGCAAAAAGAATACAAAGAGTCAGCCTTCAAAATTTAAAAGTGATAAGGAATTTCAAACACAAGGCCAAAATTGGAAGCAAGAAACCCCAGAAGGGGAAGGATAGAAAATGGTTTGATTACCAAAAAATTGGAACTCATTCCAAAGAAGAATGTCGAGCCATTAAGTCACTGCTTTCTAAGTCACAATACTTGACATCTACTTCTCTATCTCATACACAACCTACAATCAAAGAGGATAAAGAAGAAATTGTTGATGATAAGCCTAAAACCATCGTCACTTCATCATAGACCCATGAGGAAAGGCCAAATGACAAGGAAATATTATTTCACTCCAAATTATGGGTAAAAGGTAAGCCTCCGCATTTCATTCTTGATAGTGGGAGTCAAAAGAATTTAATCTCTACTAAAGTTGTGAAAATTCTAAATCTATCCATGAAGCCTCACCTAAATCCATACAATATTGGATGGTTGAGCCTAGGGAGAGACCTCTGTGTCACCCATCAATGTCTTCTTTCATATGTAATAAAACCTTTCCAAGATGAAGTCTTATGTGATGTGGTCAATATAGATGTTTGCGATGTACTCCTTGGTTAATTGTTCATGTATGATCAACATGGCATCTATGAATCACAAACCCAAAGAATCACCCTCACTCTTGGAACATGGCACTACAAGGTACCACCTCCCACATCTGTCTCCCTAATCATTGCCAAGCAATGTAATAGATTGGTGAAAAAGATAGCAATTCATTCTCATGGTGGTCAAACCACAAAAATCCAAGAAGGCTAATTTTGTAGTCCTAACTACAAAATCAAAACAAAAATAAAAGAAAATGGGCCAAATCACAGGAGAATATGATGACTTATTCAAGTCACCCATAAGAGTTCCACTACATTGCTAGGTAAAACATTCTATTGATTTGATCCTAGGATCACCTTTGCTTAATAGTCCTATGTATCATAGATCAATTTTGGAGAATGATGAGATAAAAAGATATATTCAATAATTAATCCAAAAGGGTCACATGAGGCTGAGCTCTTCACCTTGTGGCAGCCCAATTATCCTAGCACCAAAGAAAGATAGAATGTGGAGGCTTTACATTGACTATCAAGCCCTGAATAAAATCACTATGAAGAATCACTACCCTCTCTCTAGGATTGATGACCTACTGTACCAACTCCATGGTGTAAAGTTCTTCACCAAAATTGATCTCAAATCTAGCTATCACCAAATTCTCATCGATCCCACTGATGTCTAGAAGACTGCATTCAAATCTAAGGAGGGGTTCTTTAAATGGTTGTTTATGCCTTTTAGCTTAACTAACGCACTTGTAACCTTCATGAGGATGATGGATGACATCTTATGACCCTTCACCAAGTCATTCATGGTTTTCTATATGGATGACATACTCATCTACAGTAGAACATGGGAGGAACATCTACAACATGTTCGTAATGTGCTTCAAACTCTTTGGGAGCATAAGTTGTATGAAAATCTAGACAAATGCACATTTGGGATGATAACAATTTAGTACCTCAGGTACATTATGAATGAGGAAGGATTCCATGTTGATCTAGAAAAGATTTGGGTTATTCGAGAATGGCCTACACCAAGGACCCTCACAGAACTTTGTAGCTTCTTAGGTCTTGAAAATTTCTATCATAGGTTTGTTCTTGGATTTTCACATGTTGCTAAATATACAAAAAGGAGGAACTAAATATACATTTTTTTGGGGTGAAATACAAAAAAGAGCATTTAAGAATTTGAAGAATAGACTTTACTCAACCCCTATTCTTACTTTGCTAGATTTGCATCAACCTTTTGAGTTGATGATAGATGCATCTGAATATGCCATGGGAGTTGTCATCATGCAACATGGCCATCCTATTGCATATCATAGTGAAACTTTCAATAAAATAATTAGGAAATATCTAACATATGATAATGAGCTCTATGCCATTATGCAAGCCTATGAATAATGGAAACACTACATCTTAGGGAAAGAGATAGTCATCCACACTAACCACAGACCATTAAAATTCATCTAGATAGAGCAAACTACAAAATGAGAGGCACAAAAAGTGGGCCACATATCTTCAACAATTCCATATTATAATCAAACACAAAAATGGGAGCTTAAATATGGTTGTAGATTATCTAAGCTTCCCACCAATTACTACACTCACAATAGTTCTTGACCTATGTGTACATGAGACTACCACTTGGGGTGTTTTGTATGAAGTAGATCCTACCTTTGCTGATACATATCAGGTGCTTAAAAAAGGTAAACATGTTTCTAATTTATATTTACAAGTTAATGTCTTCTATCATATGGGTAACATCAGTGTTTTAGCTATAGAGCAATAGAAGATGATATGGGAAGCATATTTTAGTAGGACAGCTAGACACTTTGGCATAGAAAAGACATTGTAAATTCTTCAAAAACACTTCTACTATCCCCATATGTGAAAGGATGTGGAAAGGTATCTCAAATATTTCACCCCATGTGTGATAGCCAACCCAACAAATAATAAGTAAGGATTGTACATGCCATTTCCAGAACCAACTAGGCCTTGGGAATCTATCTCAATGGATTTTCTCTCAGGGTTGCCCACTTTAAAACATGGCAAAGACTGTATTTTTGTTATAGTTGATCATTTTTCAAAAATGGCTATCATGATTGCTTGTAAGAAAAATATATCTGATAAAGAAACTACTCAACTATATTTTAGTCATGTATGGCTCCATTTTGGTCTCCCCAAGTCCATTGTCTCAGATCGAGACAATAGGTTCCTGAGCATCTTCCGGTCCACTCTATGGAAGATGATGGATACCAAGCTGATGAAGTCCACAACCTTCCATCCATATACTGATGGTTAGATATAGGTGGTGAACCACTTGATTATTCACATGATTCAAATGTATCACTCCAAACATCCATGTACATGGGATGAGGGGTTTCTTCTCATATAACATGGATACAATCAGGCCTTTTACAGCTCGACCAATCATAGTACATTCCAAGTATGCTTTGAGTTCAAACCCATGGCACAAATTGATATATCCATTCCATTTTCAACCATGGAATACACACCTCATGGAAGATCTAAAGCAACAAAGTTCATTGAAAAATGCAACACATCCAACAACAAGTTAATGACATCTTGGAGAAGATGAATCAGACGTATAAGAAATGCCATGACAAACATAGGATTGCACACCATTTTGTTGTGGGTGAAAAAGTTTGGTTAAAGATTTAGAAGGAAGAACTTACCCACACAGAAAAATTTAGCCTCTATAATATGGTCCCTACACCATCACCAAAAAATTTGGAGAAAATGTTTTTGAGTTGAACCTACCAGCCTACCTTGGTCTGCATCCAATATTCAATGTGGAGCTCCTCAAACCATATCATCCACCTCTATTAGAAAATTTAGTCATAGCATAACAACTATACATTGAAGAGCTTGATCCATAGAGTTCTATTCCAATGGAGGAGGATCATATTGTGGACACTTGGATGAAGACAATAAGAGCATGCTATATTCCACTTTATCAGGTGGTCAAAAGGGGCCAGCTTAGCCACCAAGGTGAGTGGCTCATAACGAATCAAATAAAGACCCAAATACCACACCTAATGAGAAACATTGATGCAATGGGGACCATTACTTCTCAAGGAGGGAGGAATGATCCGAGCAACAATTTAGGTGACAATTGCACCCCAATTGATGATAGAACTTTTGGGAGCCATAACTTTTGCACCATAGCTCCAATTGACTCACCGTTTGAACCGTTGGAAAGCTAAGAATGAGGATAATATGATGAGATGGAATGGATATTTTATCAATGTATTTTGACCCCTAAAAACCCAATTAAATTTACCTAAATTTTAATTTTAGTAGTGTAGTCTAAAAAGAGTAAGTTTCTAAAAATAGTAATTCCTTAAATTATGTATTCTTTTAAATCATGGAAGTTGAACCACTTAATCTCCCTCAAGATTGGAGAATTCCACATCCTCCCACTACTTTCAAAATGTGTATAAATTAAAATTTAACCTCAAATTTAAATCATAGATCTCTTCCTAGAGATAAGCATATAGTTGTATTGTGATCTTGAGTAATAAAACATCTCTTCTCAAAGAATTCATTGTTACTATGTTATTTTTGTGTTCTTGAAATATTTGTCAACCAAAAATTCTGAGTTTTGGATCAACCCAAGTCCTTCTAAATTTTTTTATATCCATGAAGGATGTGTAAAGATTTTTATGACCTAATAAGAAGGATTTAAGTGGAGATAAGAAAGGAAAAGGTCAAAATGGTCTCAAACCCCTACTTGAGTCACAAAGCCCCAACACAGCTAGCTCGAGGTACAAATTGAAGTGTTCATACACTCCACCAAAAAGAGGCTCAAGAATAGGGATATTAGGGATATTTAAGTACCCCTATGGGATAAAAATCCATGCAATAATTATTGGCATTAAGTGGCTAAGTTTTATGAATGATCCTTAAGAAGTTAACTAGTTGAAATTGCCTAAAAAAAATGTGAAGGTCACCTTTCAATGCTCCTCTCTCCACACACCTTCTACATGGGATCCCAAGATATTAAGGGAATATAAAGGGGTAAATTTATTACATTTTCATGGAAATTATTTCTATTTTGGATTTTCTTATGCTATGAACCATTGTTAATATGGTGGATGTCCTAGAACATTTTTTAAGCCCTAGATAATACTCGATGGTGGATTCTTACTCTAAAACACATCCAAATGGATTTTTTTAATCCTTAAATGGTCTTTAAAGACTCATAAAGTCTTATGATCATCATGGAAACCTATTTATTATCATGTGTAGGGATCAAACTATACAGAATATGCCTAATAACACTAATTTGAGCTTAAAAGCGAAGAAATGGAAAGTGTTTGTGTGTAACATGGGGTTAAGGAGAGAGAATGGATCCAAAAACTTCTAAATGGACCTATATAATTCATATATAATAACCTCCATAATTTTTTTAATAATTTTATAGACCTACATATTGAAAATAAGGGTTGTATACATTTAAAAGAATCTAAATGGCTTAATCAAACTAATGTTACCATTCCATGAAACCTCTAAGTTGATATTTAGGTTAAAAATAAGGTATAGGTCCCTCAAAACATAGGGTTATGACTAAAATTTAGGGTTCATGTGTTTAGATAGACTGTTCTAACACTTCATTAGAACAGTGCCACTAGAAAGTAGAACAGAGAGAAAATTGAGAGGCAAGGGCACCTCAAACCTTCATGAAGGAGGTTATCATGATGTTTATGAGCCTTTTAGTTAATTTTAATTCTAGGGTAATTCCTATAGTTATCCATTTTTTCATGTAGACACCCTAACACTACTCAATAAGTATGCTTACCACCTAAGGAGCATTTTAAAATGCTCATAATTGTATGAAAAAATTGCATGGGAGGTAAAGCAATTTAGGAGAGGTAGAGGGGTCTATCAAAATGAATTTAGTGTAATTGGTCTAGATATTTAAGACCTAATCTATATGAACCATCAAAAATAGTCCTAAACACTCTTAAACCCATCTAAAACCCTAATAAGGACTCAACTAGAGAGATTTGGTGAGAGATGCATCTAAACAGACATGAACCACTTGTAAAACACCTAGAACATATTGTCCACTTAGGATAGGTCACGTCAATTATATTTGATTGTATGAAAGATATATGAACACCTCTAAAAAGTGTAAGTTTACAAGGTTTTCCAAGTTATATCTATGTTTTGGGTATCATCAAATTAGCATCCATGAGGAAGACATACCCAAAATTGCTTTTAGGACTCATGAGGGCCATTATGAGTTTTTGGTTATGCCTTTTGGCCTAACAAATGCACCATATACTTTTCAAATTTTGATTAATAATATTTTGAAGACATTTTTGAGGAAATTTTTTCTAGTATTCTTTGATGATATCCTCATTTATATTAAAAATTGGGCAAACCATTTGTAACATGTGAAATAGGTACTCTCCATTTTGGAGCAAAATGAATTATATGACAAAACATCCAAATGTACTATTGGGGTTGGTGAATTTGAATATTTGGGTCATTTGGTGTCTTATAAAGGAGTGAAAGTGTATCCTAAAAAGATCTAAGAAATGGTGGACTGGACAATTACTAAGATACTCAAGCAACTTCAAGGATTTTTGGGGCTTACTAGTTACTATCACATATTTGTCAAAAATTATGGTAGTATTTCAGCCCCACTTACCTCCTTGTTAAAAGACTCATTTTAGTGGACTAATGTAGCTACCCAAGAATTTGAACAATTGAAATTGGCTATGTGCACTACTCTAGTATTGGCCACTCCTAATTTTTTTGAGACTTTTGTGGTTGAATGTGATGCATCTGGGTATGGTATGGGTGTTGTACTCATGTAATAAGGTAGATCACTAGAATTTGAAAGTCATCAAATCAAGGGTAAAAATAAGCACAAACCCATCTATGAGAAGGAAATGATGGCCATTTTGCATGCAGTCAAACAATGGAGACCTTATTTTATGGGTCATCACTTTCAAGTAAAAACTGATCATGATAGTCTTAAATATTTATTAGAATAAAGGTTGTCATCTGAAGAAGAACATAAATGGGTAACTAAGATTCTAGGATATGATTTTTAAATAGTCTACAAAAAAGGCAAGGACAATGTGCTGGTAAATGCACTATCCAAAAAAGATGAATCAGTTGAGTCATTGCTATGTGCCATAACCATTTTGTAGGTAGATTGGCTAAAGGAAGCATGATCAAAATGGGAACATGATAGTACTACTCATGATTTGACTCAAAATCTTCAACAAGGTTTAGATGGATTTGAAAAATTCACATGGAAAGGTAATGCATTATGGTACAAAAATAGAGTGTACCTATGTAAGAATTTTCTTCTTAAATAAAAAATCCTTCAAGAACTTCATGCAACTCCAATTAGGGGTCACTCAAGATTTTTGAAAACCTATCACAGGATCAAGTAGTATTTTTTTTAGGAAGGTCTTAAGGGGGATGTCCAAAAATATTTTCTCTAATGTATGATCTATCAACAAAACAAAGGCAAAACCATCAAAACTCTTGGTCTTTTACAACCTTTATCTATCCCTAGCTAGCATTGGGAAGAGGTATCTATGGATTTCATTACAGGGTTACCAAGATTTGATAGTCAAAATGTTATCATGGTTGTTGTAGATTGTCTCAATTAGTATGTTCATTTATGTTCATTATCCTATCCATTTTTTGCTAGTACAGTAGCTTCTACTTTTCTCAATATAGTTTAAAAACTACATGGGACCCCTAAGATCATTATCAGTGATAGAGATCCCATTTTTACTAGTAATTTTTAGACTGAGTTATTTACATATTTAGGCACTCAATCAACTCATATTTCATCTTATCATCCTCATTCTAATGGAAAAATTGAGGTAGTCATCAAATGTATGGAAGGATATCTCCATTATTTTGTTTTTGATAAACAAAATACATGGGTTCATTGGTTGCCACTTGTTGATGGTGGTATAATAATTCTATTTATGGTTATTCAAAAATGTCTCCTTTTGTGTCACTATATGGACACCCTCCATCCATCACTTAAACATTGAAGGTCCATTCTAAGGTTCATGCAGTTAAAGAACATATTCACCATCAATAGGAGGTCCTCGCAAGTTTGCATGAAAATTTAGCTATGGCCCAGAATCGCATGAAGCAACAAGTAGATCAACATAGAAGTGAGAGGCATTTTGACATTGGTGATTGGGTCTTTATTTAATTATATATATACAAACATATGTCATTAAAGAAATAAAAAAAGGATAACAAGTTGTCACTTAAGTATTATGGGCCTTATCAGATCTTGCAAAAAATTGGCAGTATGGCCTACAAGTTAGATTTTCCTTCATCTGCTCGCATACATCCAATATTTGATGTATCATGCATAAATAAAGTCATTAGACATAGAGTTACCATTCAAAACAATTACCAAAATTGGATGAGGAAGGTAGAGTTATTAGTTATCCTAAGGTGATCCTTCAATGGTGTACCAAGCAACTACGTTCTAGAGTAATTACATAATACCTGATCAAATGGAAGAATCTACCATGTGAATATGCCACTTGAGAGGATGAAGCATTTTTGTAGCATCATCTAGATTTACCATAACATTGAGGACAATGTTGTTTTGAAGGGTAAGGGCTTGTTATGCCCTTAACCATTAGTGTGTCTAGGGATACGTGTGGCTAGCTTATGGCTTACATACCTCTTTTATTTACTTGTAACTTTTCTCTATGTTATTAGATAGGTTAGCCTATGAAATAACCTTGGATTAGTAGACTATATATATGAGATAGTGGTTAGTCTTTAATCATCATGTGAAGTATTCTACTATTAGTGCATTATTGTGGAGGCTGCCCCCTCAAAGTGGCTTTGTTATATTATATAATATTCTATTCTACTATCAATTATCACTATGTAATCTCTCATATTTTCTTATTCTACACAATATAAAATCACTCTATGTAAATATTGAAGTAATTTCATTATAGATAAACACATAATCTATAGGTTTGACCTAGACTATAGGTATCCCACAACCTATAGGTCAATCCCATGTTAGCTAAGTTTGAGGAGGGTTTGAACAATCCTCTTCAAGAGAGTACAACTTGGACTGCTAACAGTAAGTGCACAAAGTTGGGGGATAAAAATGGCCTACTTGTGGACATGTTTTTCCTAAAATTTGAGAAATATAAACTTTTATAGATAATTTGAGATTGTTAAACTCAAAATTTGAGGATGATGTAAGAACATGAATTTTATAATTGAGTCTAGTTTTCAAAACACTATTAAAAAAATGGTTAATTATAACAAGGTCAAACATCAAAAAATTGAATAGAAACCCTAATTTTTTAATAACATATAATAGATAAGAAAATCATTTTTCAAGCATCATTTAGTATTGTTGAAAACCATCTGGTAAAACTTTAGATAAGAACATCTAGTTTGTAACTTTTATATTTTTATATTTTTTTTATGAATGGTTTTTTTTATTTAATTTTATAAGTAAATAGATCCTAAAAACTTACAAAAAATGGATAGTCATTTGTGCAACCCCCCTAACTACCTTAAAAAATGAAAACTATTTTTTTTAGTGTGTGTATAATTAGGCCTGGTTTGTAACCATATAATTTGTTTTGCATTTGGATCAATGGAAAAAAAGATAGACAAAAATATATATGCATGTAGTGGCCTAAAAAATCTATAGTTATAAATCAACATAGATTGAAACCTTAAAATAATACAAAAATTATAAAAATTATATATTCAAAAAGATGATAGCATTCTCATCATCATGGTAATAATTTTATGATTTTTCTCATTGAAATTCTTAGTGTACTTGGAGATGAAAATTTAATTTTGTTGTTTTATATCAAAACTCTCATATTTAAATTTTTGTTAATAGGTTCAATCCTTTGGCTTGAGAATCAAAGCCATTTCCAAGCCAAAAGTCTTGGTTTTTAAATTCAAACTAAACATAACATGTATGTGTTATAACACGTATGCATTATTCTCCCATAACATAAAAAACAAATGTTGACTACTTTTATGTATTTATGCTTATCTATTTATCATGATATACACTTATTTATGATTATTTAGTTCATGTTTAAACTTATTCAACCTCATGAACCTAATTTTGACTATAAAGGATTTAATTTGGGCCTATCGACTCCAATGTCATAACTAAATAAGCCAAATAGTCCAATGGTTCAATCTAAAGGCAATTCAAGCTAATTTGATCCCATTCAACCTAAATGCATGACTATAAAATGTGATTTTCAATTTTATTGGATCCAATTTCATCATATAATGAAGAAGAGAATCAGTTAATTCAATGACATATACAAGTTTGACATGTATAAGATGTGGTTGTAGGCTCAATAAACTCGAATGTCAACATATAATGAATGAAATAGTTGATTGGTTCAACTACGAAGGTAATTAAGGTGAATATGAGGCCCTTAAACCTAATTATAACTATAAAACATGATTTTAAGATAAATTGGATTTGATTTAATCATAGATAGGGCCATCTCATGTATTATATATATATATATAGACACACGCACACGTGCGCACACACACACACACACACACACACACACACACACATGTATACATATGTATGTATGTATATGTATATGTATACAAATATATAATACATACATACATATATATATATGTATGTATGTATGTATGTATGTATGTATGTATGTATGTATGTATGCATATGTATATATGTATATTTCATTGATACCCCAAAGTCTATATTTTAATTGGCACCTCCCATATATCTTATATGTATGGGATAAACCATCTATCTATGGGTTTGATCTCACTCATAACTATTTTATAGATTGAGAAGAGGTCACTAGATAGATAGGTAGGGCATATATAGAGATATCACGTGTAGTGCATTATATAAAGTGACCTATATAGAGAGAGGGGAGCACAATATATAGTTTAACTAGATTAATGGTAATCAATTAACTCCTAGAAATACCAAATAGATAGATAGGTCTATGGGCTATCTATTCCTTAGATAGATATATAGGAGATATATAAGACCATCTCACCTATATATATATATATATATATATATATATATATATATATATATATATATATATATATATATATATATATATATATATATATATATATATATATATATGATATCCCAAGTACATATCTCCACTAGAAGGGGAGGAGAAGGGCATCTCTTTCCCTTTGGCCATCTCACTCTCATTCGATATTTAAAGAGGATATTGGGGTTGATTGTACAGTATTAGGCATGCATCTCATTAATTGAGCTTTTTTCTATCCATCCCTTCTAACATTATAGTCTAGTGAATTTATGGGGGAGGGGAGAGAGCCCCATCTATCTCTATGGGTGATTGAATGAATGGTTTTTCTCTCTCTCTCCATTCCCTTTAGAACATAATTAAATAGGTTAATTTCACTCCAAATCACATCATATACAATTGAATGTAATTAACCAAATAGTGGATTATTTCAATCCAAGAGGAATTTAAGGCAAATTTAATCCCCTTCATCTAAGCTACAAGAAAACTAAAGGAACATGGGATGTATTTTTTATTATCATTTTAACATACCAATTTCAATGGATCTTAGTTGATAAGGATGAAAATGAAAAGAATTTTAAATGTGTATTTTTGTGTGATCAATGTTGGAAAACTAAGAAATCATATTATAAATATAAAAATTAAAAAAGGAGAAAGGATAATTGTTAATTCTTCATTTCATTGGATATAAGATTACACAAAATTTATAGGTAAGTTCATGTAAGTGAAATGAGTAATTTTTCTTCAAAAAACTTTGTTTGGTATATTGGGTTAGTGATTTGTCTAATCTAAGTGTCTATAATGAAACTAAAATTTAAAATTAGTGATAAGATGAATCATTATTGTGTCCACATTTAAAGGGATAGATTGGAAGTGCATTTAATTTTTCAAAATGTTCATGGATTGAGAATTAGGTATGGATTACATAAGCATGTTTTATCATATTAAATTCAGGCATAATGAAACATTATCACTATAAATATTTTTGATGAAGGCAAGGGATAATAAACATTAATGAATAGAAACCTACACTAGTATTATTAAGGGATGAATTGGTTCAATTGTCTCACTTTACAAGTGGTCATGAGGATGATATTTGGGGAACACATTCTCTATTAAGTATTTGTTGTAGAAGTAAGTGTTATATTTGCTATGATACAAGAGATTGGTTGAGAAATAACATATTTTTTTAATTTTTAAGGGGTATGATAGATATATCCTAGAAGTAATACTCATATTAATTGATTGTTACAACCCTAAATCCTAAACCCAATTGCAATACTCATACCCCATTTTATCACAAATGCAAACATGAAGGTAAATGGGGCCAATATGAACAAATTTAACCTAACTGTGAACCTAATTTTGAATATATGGAGGTAATTTGGGGTCCATTCAACCCTAATGTGATAAAAAATAAATCATAAGGTCAACTAATTTAATATATTATCACATAAACATAATATATATCATACATATATGTTATAATGTGCATGTGTTATTTCTTCCATAGACAAAAATTCATTTTCCAACATTTATTTTTAGAGAATTATGACCCAAAAATATTCTTTGTATCATTCTATGTTTTCAAAACTAAAGAAAAGAGGAATCAAATTATTCTTTGGGTCCCCCACCATCAAAAGAAATCAAATTTTTCTTTACCTAGTCATGGGTGATGGATTTCATTCAAATAAGAGGAAGAAGTTAAAGCACAAAACATTAGAGTAATTGTAAGTGTTGAGATAAAAATAAAAGGTATGAATGCAATCATATTTCTTGAGAAAAAGTATGAACACTATCCCTCATGAGTCAAATGTCATAGATAATGATGAAATTGACAATAATAAATTGAATAATGATGATGAATATTTACCTAGAAGTCTAAATTATGTTTCAAGTCTGCATTCAAAGTATAAAGTTTTTTATTTTGTTGATGATGAATCTATGGATATTGATTTACCCCTATCAATGAAGATAATTTATGAAAACACATAATGATGAAAGTAAAAATGAATATAATGTCATCCCATGATTAAAAAATGAAAGTAATAATGAAGAAAATAATAGTAAACATAATGATTTTGAAACTATCTCTCAACAAATTCCACCTTTAACAACACCTCCAAAGATTGTGCATAGAAAATGCAAGTACTTAATTGAAGTTGACAAAACCATTTTGAAATTAATGCATAACAAAAATGTCTGACTACCATTCAAGAAGACTCAATAAAAAAAATTGGGATGGTTTTTTTGATAAATTATATTTAAATAGTAAAAAATGTCAAATATTTGTTATGTTGATGAAATTGATTAAGATGAGACCTACAATGTACAACCTAATATTAAAAACATCTAACATGGATGATGAAAAAAATATTTTTTTTGAAATATACATGCTACATATCATATTATAGGCCTAAAACCATGTAACAAAGATTGGAATGCTACCTGATATAAATTACAAATTGCATAATTAGTGGTCAAATGGGGAAAAATAATTGATTTCAAAAACTAGTTGAACACTGGAAATAAATAGAAAAACATTAATGAACATAATTAGAAGATGCCAAAGACTTAATGATGTCAATACAACTAATCTCTAGGAATTCTCTTGTATACTTCCATGAAAGGATAAAGTTATAGCCAATGTTCTCAAATATTTACTTATAATAATTTTAGAAAGACAATACAAGAGTTTTACCCAATACAAGAGATGTAGTGAAAAGAAGAGTTGGTTCTCATAAACATAAACCACATATGAAACATTTATTAGATATGACTCAAACATAATTGTAATCTTAAGTTTTATAAAAAATATCCATAAATATCTATTAGTTAAAGATATTTTGAGATAGACAAACTATTTTATGTAAAAATAAATCACACATGCACCATTTGTTGTTGTGGGTAATATGTTGAATTTTCAATTCACTATGATGTTTTTCACCATATATGTTGTAATTTGCATAATGAAAATATTTTATTGGAATGTGACATAGAATTTTTACCAAAATTAACTAGGGAAATTATTCCAACCATTTTTTGTGAAAGACCATATGGATAGTTAATTTTATAGAAAAGCATGTTTGGATGTAAATGGCAACATTTATTGAGTGCCAAAATTAAAAAATTGTATCCATGAGGAGATTACAAGTGCAATTGGAAAATAATTAGTTGTTTTGAGAAAATATAAATCTATAACTTATCAATTAAAATATAGTAAAGAATTTAAAACGCACACATAGGGTAACTTATCAATCAAATTCAAGGAGGAAATTGTTTATGAGGATGTAAAATGCACACATAGGGTAAGATGGTTGGATAAACATTTAAATTTAATAAAATACACCTTTTAACTTGGTTATATTTTTTGATTAGTCAACTTTATTAAACATCACATGTTTAAAAAACAAATGGAAGTTCAATCATAATATTATGACTTAATACTGTAGACACCTAAAACTGGACACAATTGGCTTCCGATTGGACCTCAAATTGATTCCTACTGACCATTGAAAATTAATCCTAATAATAATTTAATGTTCCAAATTTGGCCATGCATCATTTATAAATTCTCATAATCATGTTGAGGCATCCCTATTTGGGATACTATCTTGTATACAACAATAACCTCTCATGGATTCATCCCTAATCACCTTTCAACATAACAACTATTAATTTAGACTATGGACCTATTAAGTGGGGCACTTTAACAAATATTGAAAGAAAAAAATTCTAATCAAAATCAATTAAATAATTAAATAATATTAAATGCCTAGTTAAATTATCCATTTTTAATTAATGAATATCTAAAAATAGAAATTACAAAAATAAAATATCAAGTCTTTTCATCATTGACTTTGAGTTGTAAAGCTCTTTGAAAATATATAAAAATATATAATTTGAGATCCATGCATAGTAATTAAAAATCATAATTAAATGACAACTTTTAACTCAAATGGAGTTAGTCTGAACTCACCAGGGTTAGTTTGAACCCATTCCATATTTAAACTCAATCTTAACTCACTTTAGGTGAGAGTTAATTCTTGAGGATATAAATACAAGTCCATACCCATTCATTTCTATGTTTAGTTATTTTAGGATTATTATGCAATATGTATTCCATAAGCCTCATGTAAGTAATGTTACCATGCCCAAATCTTAAGCCAAGCAATTAAATCCAAGGTTCTAAGGAGAGAAGGAGCCAAGCAAGATTCATTATCAAAGACTTCTTGATGCAAAATCCAAGTAACCCATTCAAAAATCCATTTGTAACTCCAAAGAAGGTAATATAAGGTGTTATTTTATGTTTTTATTGTGTTTTTATATGTTTTCTTATTACCTAAGCTCTCCTTAGTGTCTAGTCTAGAGGTGTTAGAATTTTAGTGTGTTTATTTGAGTTTTATTTCTTGGACTAACACAATACTAACCTCCCCTTTATATATTCTTTGTCCACAAATATAGGTTTACATATTCATGCATGCACATGATAATAATAAGCAAGATAGAAAAATATTAATGGAGTGCCATTTATATGATAGTGATGACTGATCACATTGTATAAAGTACGTGCAATATTTTTTTGATAAGTTTTATGCATAATTGATTAATAATAACATCAATTTCAATTAGCATTAAATTTGGTCAGACAATTGCACATCACAATTAAAGAATGCATGGATGTTTTACTCATTGAGAAAGATGGACATTACCACTAGTTTAGAGCATATTTAGAGTTTCACTGAGGCTATTCATGGAAAAAGAGAGCATGATAGTGATGGAGCATGTGTAAAAAGAGACATTTCAAGAGAGGAGTTAAAGTTCAAATATGGTGTCATTTTGAATAATGTAACAACCATTACTAAATGGTGTAATGAGAAAATAGGCTTTGGTACTCAATAAAATTCTATTATTGTAGATATTTCTAGTTGATGGAGTAAGAACACTTGGAAAATTATGAGGATTGTATGATTTTAAAAGGCTCAAGTGAGATCCACTCATTTCATAGCTCAAATATAAATTCTTGGACTATTCATACAAGACACATGCCATGTTTTTATTTTACATGTATGGAATTTATTTGGACTGAGCTTGAGTCAAAAAAGTGGGTGGATGAATGGAGTAGCTAACCTCTAATTCCAATTGACACATATCAAGTTCCACAAACATTAGAACTTATAAATATGACATCATCACATGACTTTAACCATGTATATGATCTAGTTCAACCAAGTGGAATATTAATCATTCTATACTAATTATTCTCATTATCTTTCTTGAGAGTGTCATTAAAAGGAAAAAAATTAGATTTTGATTATCATTATCTATATTGATATAGGGCATGTTTTTTATTTATTGATGATGAAGATAATGAAGAAGGAATAAATTACTACTTATCTTAGTTTATAGATAAAAATACAAAATTTGCATCCCTAGTCATAGATGGAGAAAACATCGACTATCCCAGTAGGTCTGTGGTTGTCACTATATCTTGGATTTGATAATATTCTATAAAAAATTAGTGTTGACCAAATTTGACTTTTAGTTCAAATTAGGGCACCCATAGGTAAAAACTTGGCTTTTAGATGTTTTATAGGTCCAACACATATGTCACAAGGTGTTTTATAGGTTAATTAATGTCATTTTATGTTATATTAGCCCTGGTCCTTAGTTATTTTAGCCTTTTTAGTCATTTTGGGTCATTTTGAGGTAAAAAAGGTGTATTTAATGAATTTTGCAAATTTACTAGGAAGTGTGAAGGTTTCAAAAGGTGATTTCATGTGACATGTGTCCTAGAAAGTCTTAATCAATTGTTCGTAACTGAAAGTGGTATGTTTATCAGAAAAAAGATAGTTTTCTTAAGAAAAGAGAAGAAAATGGCACTTGTATAGCCCATGGGGAAGTGTGCCACATAAGATATGATCATGGAATGTCTTGTCATCTTCCCCAAGCTTATTACTACATTTATTTTTCTCTAGAAGTTGCATTTTTGGCCTAAAACCATTCTTCTCCTTTTATAGTTCTCTTGGCAAGTAGAAGTGACCTTCAAATTTGTGCTTAGTATGGATAGCTCAGGAGGTTTCTGATCAAATTTCTTGGAAAATTTAAATTAAACTTAGATAAATTAATTTCTATATAAATATTTTCAAAAATGGTGACTTTTTGCTTCATTAACCATCCTCATGAAATTGATTGTGTTTTTCTGCTTATAAATCTATGCACCCTATAGGTTTTACTCTATTTTTGGAAAGTTGATATGAATCAATTTCTAATGTTTAATATAGATGATGTTGATTTAATTATATAATTATCTCCATTTTTTGTTTCACATTTCAATGTTTTTGGATGAGTCAAGTAGCTTAGGTTGTAGGAGGGAGCACTTTTCTATTTAATAGACAGTTTTTTCACCATTTGAAGGATTTTCTTGTTTTGATGGTGGTCTTGGAGGGTGAATATATTTTGGTTTACATGATTTCACATTTTCTTTGTAATTTTCATCTATCAATTTCCTTTCCCAAGGTAACTCTCCATAGAATCATAGTCATATGCAAGAAAACACAATTAAGCAACCATGAAAGTACGTTGTAAACATCCTTATAGTGGAATATCATATTAAATAGGGGTTTTGGAAACTAGTTTCAAGATCTCCATGATTAAAATCAACCTTTGGAGGACTGGTAAAGAGTCTAAGTCTTCCCCATGAAGCCTAAACATCACACACTACCCACACTCCTCTTCACTACCTGCATATTTATAATGTGCACTTACAGGGGTTTGCAACAGAGAATTAAGTTGGAATAAAGGTTTTGTAATGATTTTCAAAATATTCAAAATGGTAAGAACCCATAATATTCAAAATGGTAAGAACCCATGTATAGAATTAGATAATATAATAAGTTTTCTCATGAATTATATACAACATTCACTACATGTTATCCTCGCACACTACCTGAACATTTGCATAATCACCTACAAGTGGTACCACAGAGAGCAAAGTAACCATTTTAAGTGTTGTAATTGATGATCAAACCATATTTGAGTTCTTATAATTACGAGGGATCATTATAGACTTTTTGGAAGTGATATATGTCCAAACCAATTTGAAAACCACTTCCAAGGATGATGACTAAGTTATAGGCCTTTTGTCCATAAATTTTTAAAATAGAGGTCTAAGAGGTTTTGTTGATATCTTGTGATAAGATTCCCAATGTCTTTTATGAATTATATTATGTTAATTATATAGCCTATCAATAGGTATTTCACCTTGAAAAGGTAAAGGACATAAGATTGATTGAAAGTGGTTATTGAGGATCCTAAAGATGCCCTCAAAAGAATCAAGCAAAGGCAATGAAACCTATAGTTAGAGCTTAAAAAGAGACTTTCAAACCCAAAGTTTAAATTTAGACTATGCGTCCATATGTAAGTGTTTATAAATGGTGGATATGAAATTAATGATATAAAGTACCATCTAGAGAAGATGATAAGTGGTTTCATGCTTCTTATAACACTTTTAATCCATACATAGGCTTGATGTTAACCTACAATCAACCTAAAGTACAAGTTTGAGGTTTAAATGATAATTGATATCCCAAGAGTAGATAAATACACTCTCATGTTGGATAGAGTGTTTCATTGACCAAATAGTATATAAATGGGTATGAATGTCACTTTATGAGTTGGATACATAGTTTTATAGACTCCATGGGCACCTGCAGGTGTCCATCTAAGTTGAAATGAGTACCTATAGATAATCATGAAAATAATGATCAAGAGTAGGGTGTCTTGGTGTTTTTAATACACTCAAGGTAAACCAATGTATAATAAAAGTATAGATGGATTTAATGCTACATGAAATATATCTATACATCATAACCAATTCCAAGTAGATAAAAACCACCTATAGATAGGGTTCCCAAGAGCAAGTCATAGTCTACAAGGCATAAAGATAAAGGGGTGTTTTGATAAAGGTATATGCATATAAAAAATGAAGAAAATTAACCTAAAAATTTAAAAGTGACTATAATGTAAGAAGGGGATGTTTTTGACACTCTTTTGAAGTTAAACCATACATTTATATCTATAGGAGTCATCTTTTAGCAATAGGGAAGGACACAATCAATAGACAGTGAACAAAGATTAGATAATTTTGAGGTTGGTAATGCATAGTATGGGGTGGATATATAATAAAAATGTGAATATTAAAAATAAAACATTTAAAATGTCTTATAACACTATTTATCAAGGTTAATTCATGCATACATACCTACAAGTGATGTTTGGAGGTTAACACAGTCATAGTTGAAACTTAGTTTTGACTGAATAAGGAAATATCAGGGGTATATGGTAAGTTAGAATGATAAATGAGTTTGAAACATCTAAAAATTTATTTTTATTCCTTTAAATTTTTATCTCTAAAACAAATCATGCAAATAAAAGGGTGTCAAAGGGAAATGCATAGTCAATTCTGACTGTCATATACATAGTCCATTGCTTAGAGGTCTGTCTTGAGTTCCTAGTGCATTTGAGAGGTATAAAAACCTAAATAAGGGTTTAAAATTTATTTAGAGGTTATTTAAAACTTAAATAATCCTATATAATTTTTAGTTTGAAAAAATATGAAAATTTCCCTCTATTTTATCTCAGATAGAGGGCACTTCCCTAGTTGCACAAACCTATAGAGTGAGAAGGTGGAGATGGACAGATGAGTCAATAGATATTTGGAAATTTAATAAATGTTTGTAAATATATAAAAAACTTGTAAAAATATGAGTAAAATCTAACTAAATGATGTAATCAATCAAGAGGGTCTAAATTCCTAGGTTTGTAAGTAGGCCTAAAGGTAGGGTTTTAGCCTAGAACCCAAACAAGAGATCACCTTCATTTATAGCCTTAAGTATGATTATAAATATATTGTAACATTTTTTTGGGACTATATAAAAAATTTTAAATCATATATTTTTTAGTGGAAGCCATGAGGAGCCATTTTGGGATTCAATGACAACTCAGGCCTATTAAGCATATTTAGGCCTAAAGTTCAAACAAGGGTCCAACTTCCTTTCTAACCTTGGTAGAGTATTAAAATTAATTTTATAATGTTATTATGGTATTAATATAGGTAAAAAAATATTTTTAAATTTATATAAACCATAGAGGAAACCATTTTTGGACTTTAAGACAATCTAGCCTTGTTGGAATGAAAGAAGGGGCTCGATAGGACAAGTTCAAATGCTCACATCTTCTTGAAGGTTTTCATGGAGGATAGATGAGTTTGGGAAAGTTATAATACTTATTTAAAAAATAATTTTTTGAATTTTTCTACAAATCTAATGTCAAAATTGTATGAATGAACATTAAGAATGGAAACAAGCTAAAACCCTTGTAAATCCTTGCCACTGACTAGTTTGGAGAAATGGAGATAGATAGCTAATATAATGGAGTATTTTGACTAGGATGATTATTTAACCTTAAATATTACTCTCTCAAATCCATCCCCATACTTTTTTGTTGTATGAAATTATACAAACAAGGTACAAAATACGGTATTTTTGACCATTTTTTGTGTTTTGTAGGCTAAAAGAGGTTTAAAGAGGTGAAATCAAGTTTGAGGTAAATATTTAGACTTTTTATAACTCCATATGGTAATTTAATTTCAATAAAACACTCATAAGTATCCAAACTAGAGCTCTTATCTCAACTAGTCAAAACTGGCATAGCGGACAAGCTAGTGAGAAAGGTGGAAAACTTCAAATGGGGTAATTTTAAGGTGTGCCTAATGATTATAAGGCCATGAATAGTTTTAAAAAAAATCATACACTCCATTCCATGTATTTTAATGAGAAAATAAATCCAAATTTTAAGAAAAGTGTGTGGGGTACATGAAAGAGGAGTTTTTTAGAGTGTAAGTAGTGATAGTTCCTTTCTAATTGATTCTAGAAGACTAGGCCTATAACCAATGCATGGATAGGAATGATTGATACCCTTAAAATTATTTTCAATAATAATACATTTTAATAATCAGTTATGATGCATTAAAATAGGGCCAATCATGAAGGCATTTTTTTTTAGCCAAAATGAGGAGTTTTATGCTACTTTGCAAGAATTTGATGACCTGAATGGACACTTATACTTCCTAACCTTTCATGGTTCATCACATATCATCTTATAATTCATGATTAATTTATTCTCTCATATTTAAAAGTGTCCTTATGACCCTTGGACTTCTCTCTTCTCCTCTTTCTCTCAAGTTATATAAGAACTAGCCATTTTGGCCATTGTAACTTATGCTCCTCCTGAGTATGGTGAAGCCCTACTCATTTTCATATAATTTTATCAATAATATTAATTATTTTTAAATATTCATGACTATTATTAGTATTTTTTACTTGAATGTTGGATCTTACTTAGTGAAGACTATGGATTCCTTAGCATGTTATCTCATTCTTGCATCCTATTTGTAGTTGGAAAGCTTCCTCTTATAAGTTATGTGAAGTATTATAAGAAATATCAATTATTTAATGAGTTATTATTTTTCATTAGTGCCATTCAAGGGATTTTTTATAGTCCTCTTAGCTTTGTACATTCATCCATAACCTCATAATGTAACATTAATGTGAAAAGATACATATTAAAGGAGTGTATTTTTAGTTTATCCCTTGATTTCATGTGTAATATACAACTAGTATGAATTCATCAATATATTTGGTGTATCACTTCACTTAGGATAGTTTGATTTTAGTTTTCTCTCTCTTTTCAACCCTAAAATTTAGGTGTAGTAGTAATCTAAAGTGGTACATCAAGGGAGCTAACCTTATCTAGAGATTCACCTCATCCTTAGGCTACCCACAAGCCTAGAGGTGTTTCCATTGTGCCACTTGGATGAGGAGATATTTTACATCTCCTAAAAGGATCCAAATCCAAGTGACAATAATTAGATGTATGGTTTTTTAAAGACTTTAAAACACATAAGAAAATACTAAACTATTCAATTTTGGTTCTTGAAACAAATATTTAATTGGTCAAATATTATGGGAGGCCATTAAATAATAATTTATGGAAATTTTTTGAGTTTTAAAATTATTCTATTATTAATATTATAAAAATTAGAGTAGATCCTAGTAGTTCATTGGATAAGGTTGACTTGTCAAATGTAGATGTATTTAATTTTACCAAATTTTATTGATTTTTTAGGTAGTACATATAAATTTAATTTTTAATTACTTAAAATTAATTTGTTTTGTAGGTTATTAGTTCCAATTAATATTTAAATTTTATTTGGTTGGCACTATTAGTAAATAATTTCATATTCTTGAATCTAGGAGAAGCTTAATATAGATACTCAATTATTATTAAAAGGGTGTTCAAAAAAGGTGTGTAGAAAGGGTGGATAGAATGAATGATGGGTATCTTGATCAAGCATGATGGGAGTTTAATAACCTATTATTGTATGTTAATCACTACATTTTACATGTTGGAAACACTATTTTCTATCCATAAAGCACCAAAGGTGGAGTTCTCCAACTGCAACTTCAATTTTGATAACATTTGTTGTCAAGGTTTCCACACTCCTGAATAGAAGTGTAAACATGATTTTGGGTAGGTTTTGAGGTTTATGTCATGGAATAATGTGTCATTATCATGTCTATATGTACTCTAAGTGATGAAATTTCACCTAGATGTCCTAGAGGTGGAAATTCCAGTTGGAGGACAAAAACTTGACTCTTCACTACAAAAAGTTGCATTTCAAGACCCATCACTAAAAATTATACCATGAATTGGTACTTAAGGTTCAATAAATGTTATATAGTATTTTATCATGCATGTGAGGGTTATTTTATTTTTTTATAATTACTTATGGTTTCCATTTTATGTGTTCTTGAAGTTAGGAGTACATTTTTCTTATTTTGGGAAGGGTATTCTTAAGGCCAGAATGGGTAGTGGGTATCTAAAATGGGAATGATGGGAGACAATAACATATAAATATAAATTATTATACACCATAAACATGATTTAAATTAAAATTTAAATACACAAAGCATTGAAGGTAGAGTCATCCACTTGTATCTTCAATTTTGTTGACATTTGTTATTGGTGATCCCATGCTCCCAAAGAGCAATGAAAACATGATTATAGGTGGGTTTGGAGGTTAAGGTCATGGTATCACATGTAATACACCTATATATATATATATATATATATATATATATATAATTTCACCTAGATGTCCCAAATTTATAAATTCTAACTAAAGGACAATAACTTGTCTCTTTACTGCAAAAAAATTGTATTTCAAGACCCATCACTACAACTTCTGCCAAATATTAGTCCTAAAGGTTACATAAAAATTATATGGGGTGAAATTATAGGTATTTAAAATGTTAAATATTTTTATTGAAATTCATTACAACTTATGACTTATTTTTTATGCATGCCTAATGTTACACTAAAAATTTGCATTTTTCTTGTTTTGGGAAGGGCATTCTTGAGGCCAGAGTGGGTAGTGGGTCTATTGATCAATAATTATAGGAGGAAAATAACATATTACTATAAATTATCCCCCACCTTATACGTGATGTAAATTTTAGTTTCAAGCCATGAAGCATTGGAGGTAGAGCTTTCCATCTATAGCTTCAACTTTGACAACATTTGTTGTCAGTGTTTCCATGCTCATGAATAGTAGTGATAACATGATTTCAAGTGGATTTGGATGTTGATATAATGAGATAAAATTTAATTCACATATTTATATGTTATATAATTTATGGGATTGCACCTATAGGTCCCAAAGGTAGAAATTCTAGTTGAAGGACAAGAACTTGTCTCTTCACTATAAAAAGTTTCATTTCTAGACACATCATTGTAACTTGTGTCATGGATTCATAGTTTATGTTACATCAATTTTATATGGATTGAAATTTTATTTATTATTAATGAACATGAGGTTTTTTTTTTTTTTGTGGCATGATTTACTATTTTTTATGCATGCTTCAATTTAGGCTAAAAACTACATTTTTCTTATTTTGAGAAGGCCATTCTTGAGGCTGAAATGGGTGGTGGGTCTCTTGATCAAGAATTATAGGAGTAAAATAATATATTAATATACATTATCCCCCACCTCATATTTTATTTATATATTTTTTTAAATCCATAAATCACTACAGGTGGAGTTGTCCATTTGTAGCTTCAACTTTGACAACATTTGTTGCCAATGTTTCCATGCTCCTGAATAGTAGTGAAAACATGATTCTGGGTGGGTTTGGAGGTTGATTTCATGGGATAACACAACTTATTTATATGTG
Organism: Torreya grandis; assembly: GCA_037957365.1. Taxonomy (NCBI): domain Eukaryota; kingdom Viridiplantae; phylum Streptophyta; class Pinopsida; order Cupressales; family Taxaceae; genus Torreya; species Torreya grandis. Next base: position 839,711 of record JARHVA010002130.1, on the reverse strand, counting down.
TTCCAAGTGACAAAATTTCACCTAAACATCTTGGAGGTGGAAATGCTAGTTGGAGGATAAGAATTTGTCTTTTCACTGTAATAATGTTGTAATTTAGGACACGTCAATGGAACTTATGCCATAGATTGGTCCTAAAGGTTCCATTGACATGATATATGGTGAAATTATATGTATCTTAAATTCACGTGAATTTTATTTTTATTCATTCTAATTACTTATGGTTTATATTTTACGCACTCTTGAAGTTAGACTAAAAAGCTATATTTTTCTTATTTTTGGAAGGGTATTCTTAAGGTTGAAATAGGTGGTGGGTCTCTTATACGGGAATGATGGGAGGAAAATAAAATATTAATATATGTAATATAACACTTTTTAGATGATTTAAATTCTATTTTTAATCCATGAAGCACTAGAGGTGGAGTTATCCATTTGCACCTTCAACAATGACAACATTTGTTGCCAATGTTTCCATGCCCCTGAACAATACTAATAACATGATTCTAGGTGGGTTTGGAGGTAAAAATAATATTATAACATATAATTGACATATACATACATTTTATAATTTATTTAATTATACATATAATTCCCAAAGTTATAAATTCTAGTTGGAGGACAAGAACTTATATCTTCACTACATAAAGTTACATTTCAAGACTTGTCACTACAACTTGTGTCATAGATTTGACCTAAAGTTTCATTAAAAATGGTATAGGGTAAAATTATAGAGATAAAAATTAATTTAATGGTATTTTTTCAATGACATATGATTTCTATTTTATGCATAACTGAAGTTAGGCTAAAAAATGCATTTTTCTTATTTTGGGAAAGGCATTCTTGAGGCCAGAATGGGTGGTGGGTCTCTCAATCTAGAATTATGGGAGGATATTAAACTATTAATATATGTTATACACCACCTAATATTTTATTTAAATTAAAATTTAAACCCATGAATCACCAAAGGTAGATTTCTCCATCTACAACTTCAACTTTGATAACATTTGTTGTCAGTGTTTCCACACTCCTGAACAATAGTGAAAACATAATTCTTTTGGAGGTTGAGTTCATGGTAACACATGAAATTAAATTTTACAATAATGATAAAATTTAAATATTTACACTTTGAGGTCTCATAGGTAGAAATACCAGTTAGACCATACTAACTTGTCTCTTTACTATAAAAAGTTGCATTTTAGGACTTGCCACTGCAACTTGTGCCACAGATTCATTCTGAAGGTTCAATATACTTTCTATAAGAATAAATTATAAATATTTATCACAAAATTGAGGTTTATTCCATTTTTTTCAAACAATTTATGGTTTTAATTTTACTCATGCTTAAAGTTAAGCTTAAAAACTACATTTTTCTTATTTTAGGAAGGGTATTCTTAAGGCTGAAATAGGTAGTGGTTCTCTTAACTGGGAATTATGAAATGCCAATAACATGGTCCTAAATGTTATCCACCACCATATACATGTTTTAAATTCCATTTTTAATAAAATAAGCACTGAAGGTTGAGTTATCTAACTTCAACTTTGATAACACCTATTATTAGTGTTTCTATGCTCTTAAATAGTGGATTGGATATATGATGAGAAGAGAATAAATGGACAAGATGAGTGCAATGGAAAGGGATAAAACATATTTTATGAAGTTAAAAAAAATATTTATAACTACCAAAATATTACAAGTCTTAAGGATACATGTGAATTACAATCTTGCATTACTTCAAAGGGCCAAATAAGAGTCTCTAGACATCTTAAAGGAGGAGGCAGAACATAACCACTTCATCAAACATTCACAAGGAGGAGGTAGTACATAACCAATTCATCAAATGTGCATAATTAAAATATATAATGTCATCTAAAGAAAATATACAAGAGATGAGTATTCTATTGTTTATTTCAATCAAGTACTTATAATATAAATGTGGCATGTCTATAAATTCAATGAAAATAAAAAATGAATATCAAGTCCCAAATGATATTAAACCATTGTATCAAGGGTATCTAAATTATAATAGCAATAAATGGTGTATATAAATCATGATATGTACTTCATATTAATATATGACTCTATCTCAAACATTATACTATATTGAAATATTATAAGTTAATATTAATAAATTACATAATGAAAATATTAAAGATCATCATATTTAAATATGGCCATAAAAATATAAAATTTAGTTTTTTTAATAATAATATAAGCCAAATTGTATGTGGGAAGATTATCACCACAAAATGTGAACATGTGTGTGTGTGTGTGTGTGTGTGTGTGTGTGTGTGTGTGTGTGTGTGTGTCCATAAAATCCATAAAGGCATACAAAATAAGAACATAATAAAATGTTATATGAATGTCATAGAGGTATGCAATGCCAATACACATATTTCCATATAAGCATACAAAAAATTACATCATCTAAAAACATAATATAATGTCAGGTGAATGTATTACATGTATACAATGCTAAAAATCCATACATTTCCATATATGCATACAAAAAATTACATCATCTAAGACATCCTAATCATTAAATAGTCTCCCTCTCTTTGTCTTTATTGAATAAGACTCTACTTAGGATGCCCTGATCATATATGGAGATCCATCAAATGCCTTAGATTCTTCCAAAGTATAATTTTAGGTCCTTCTATGCTCATAAATCACTTATAGATAAACCTATTCTTATACAAATGTTATTAAAAATTTTACATTAGCTACATGCAACCAAGTTTATAAATTAATTTTAAATTAGAATTTAAAAATAATTGAAACATGCTCTTACTAAAATCTCATGGTCATGATCAATCTATGCTTGACACTCAATATGGTAGTGATAGTTCAAGGGGTGCAAATAGGTGTGTGAAATGTGTAAGAAACATGAAAAGGTCCCCTATTAATCATATGGTTAGGACTATCATATATCATATGAAAACCCTACATACATAATACATGTTGTCACTTAGATTTTCACCCCTTGGTGAGATGCCTAGCTCTCCTCATCCAAATGGAAAAATGGAGATTGAGTGAGTTATATACAAGATAAAATATCTTTCATGGTCAAATTATGGCATCTGGATAATTCTCCAAGCTTATTTTCTCCATCGAGTCTTTACTAAGGGTTTAGTAGGGGTTTTAGGCAATTTTTAGTCTTAAGCATTGTTCATAAATTTATGATGTTAAAATTTAAAAAAAAAAATCCACAAAAATGATTATAATTTACCATAATAACCCCTCAAAACTCCTTTTGTTCCCATGAAAACTCTTAGAGGAGATATGAACACTTGAAAATACCCCATCAAGTTTGTTTTTACCTTTCCTGCATGTTTGAACTCTTTTTCAACTAAAATTAGCTTTCCTATAGGTTCCTATACATAATAAAAGTTAAAAAATGTTTAATTACATCTCCCTATCATGTCCCAATCACATATATATCTCATCAAGAGCTAGAAATGAAGATAGAACCACATTTGGTTTTAGGTTCCTTGAAGGCCTAATAGGCCTACCATACATCTAGCTAGATTTGGCTACTTGGATAGATATTTTATGGTTGGGATGATGTTTTATGAATTTTAACATCTCATTAAAACCTAAAAATTCATTACATAACCTACCAAGCACTTATTTTCACCTTTTCCTTTCATTCACCAACTAGGCCTAAAAGAAACTTGCCTAGTTAGATTGTGTGCAAGGGGATATTGGTCATTTTGAGAGTTATAAGATTTAAATAGTGATAAATAACATATATATTCATTTAATTCACATTAAAAAAAAATCTATAGGTTTCCCAAACCTTCCATAAAGTTCCTTTGTTCATTTTGACCTCACTAGCTTGCTTTGCTAAAACCTAATTTTCCTTGACTGGCTGACCTCTAAGAAAAAATAGTGAGGTATAGACCTCATAACCAAGGAAAATTGAATATTTTTTAAGTTTTATAAGTTCCTAATGATATTTTTTACCAAAAATTTTTGTTTGATTCCTTGATTTAGGTGCCTAACCAGTTCAAAATGCCCAAAAAGGTCTCTAAAAACCCTGATTTCCTACATTTTTCTCAAATACTCCTAAAAGTGACCTGTCCAATATAAAAAAATGATCCTAAGCTCATAAAAAAAATTATTAATCCTCAAATAAATCTAATTAATTATTTAATTCACCTAAAATAGTTCTCTTATATATATTATTCCTTTTCACCTATTGAGCAAAGAGTTATAGGACCACTATATGGACTGATAACTTGTTTAGGAGGAAGAGTAAATGACCAACTTGGAAGATTAATGGAGATTGTGTAAAAAAATTATTTATCCATCATAAATTTTTTTTAATTACTTGTAACCCTCTCTTTCTCCCTAGGCCATTTCATCTCTTACCTTCATCTTATGCATAAGATTGCACATGATTATTGTAGGTGCATACAAGGGTTTAAGAGGCCATTATAGGTTTGCTTCATCATTCTTGGAGATTATGAGGTCCATAAATATCATAATGGATATTATCATATGTTATTTAATTATTTAAAATTTCTCTTTAACCCCTCACATGCACTTTGAGCCTCAAAACTGAATCTCTTCCTACTTGACTGAGAAACCCTACTTTTTTACCCTACTTATAGGTTATTTTGCTTCTTGAGACTTGGGTTATGATATTTGGAGACCTCACTTAAATTTTTATGGTCATATCATATCATTTTTAACCTTTAATACACTTTTTATGAGCCATTACACCATTAAGTACCTTGAATGTGTCACTAACTACCTTTTGAGTATGAATCCTACCTTTAGACTATTGTAGGTGAGTATTAGCTCCTAAGGACTTGGGTATGATGTATGAAGACTTACCCTCAATTCCATTTGGTCATAAAATAAATTATTTAACTTTAACTCAAATTTAGAGTCTCAAAACACCCTTGGTAATAAAATTTGAGTCATTGTCCTATACCCTATTAGAGGTTCCTATTTCCCGTCAGAAGGACACTTGTAGGTGGCCATAGTGTTTGCATAGCCATATATCAACCTCCTCTTGATAATCATAATGAAATTTGTATACCATTACACTATTTTAAATGTTATATCCATGAGAGAGTGTTCATTTTTTCTACTTAGGGTGTCAAAAATCATTCAAGCCTTCAAACCTATAAATATTAGTGCTTGTTTTTAGGGCTTTTTTAGGCCACTTTGAGATTAACAACCCCTAACCTCTATTAACTTTATGACCCTCATTTTTTTCATAGTTATTGTAAATTATAGGGATAAAATATTAACCTACCTATATACCTTAAAAACCTTTACCACCATGTTTTAAGATGTCCACAAAAAGCCCCTTGACCTCTATTTTGACCTTTTGGGGAAACTTTCCTAGAATTCAATTTTTATCCCAACCAACCTATCTTACTCTTTATTTTGCCCTTTTAACACTTCATACAGGTGTTTCATTAATCCTTCACATGATAGTATTTGAAAAGGACCTTATAGTTTTATAAATTCTCCATTTTAAGGCCTCCATAATTCTGAGGTACCACCTATAGGTGGTCATCAATACACATAGGCAACAAATGTATAACTTTGGGAAATATAAGAGATAGGTAGGTTTATGGTCATTATCATGTTTATACAAAATTTACCAATTCACCCTATAAATATTATAAGGTTAAAACCTATGTCAAGCTTCCCCCTTCTCAACGTGATGTTGACAAAGGCTCATGTAGGTGCACATAGGTTATATGCAAGTAGGGTGTCTAAAATGGAGAAAAAAATGGATGAATGAATCTTAAGACAACTCAAACCATTTAAAAACTTCAAGTACATGATTCTCACCAAGGTAATCTTTAAATCAATTCCAAAACCTATTTTTCAATGTGAAAATCACCTACATATATATGGAATAGTGCGAGCAGAGGCATCTCATGACCATTTGTCATGGTGAATGAGCATGTGATCAAACTTGCACTTTCCCAAACATATTAATGAACTATTTTAAACTATTTATGGCTTGGACAAATAATACACCTTGATTACCATTCCATGAATAAGTTGAACAAGCTCAAATATGTGACTATAATTGAATTTTGGCATGAAGTTGACTGTGAGAGATGGCAAGACTACAACCTACCCAAAACATGATATGGTGAAAAAAAACATGTAAGGAGGTATTAATATGACCTTTAGACCTATGGAACATCATTTTATCACTACATGAGACTTATACAAGAAATTAACAATCTACAAACAAGAATAACTTTGACTAAGACTTCACATAGTGGCACCTTCCTTTCAACATGGACTAACTTGATCATAAAAACACCATGGAACATGAAAATAAGTATTGAGATAATATAATAAGGTATCCAACATAATATTAAGTCAACATCACCAACTAATTCATATATATTTGATCAAAATGGAGCAAAACTTATAAGGTGCATGAAATAGCTAGAATAAAAGTACACTCAACTTCATGAGGATGTTTAATAATGAATAATTGATAAATCCATACACTCTTTCTATTTAAATTAATGTATCTAAGTGTAATAAAATCTCCCAAAATAGTTTGACTTGAAACCTCTTTATCTATTTGTATGAAGCAAAAACCTGAAGGTCACTTATGCATGCCTAAGAAAGAAAAGAAGAAGAAAAATGGTTTTAGCTTTAAAATTGAAATTATAGAGAAAAAACATTAAGATGAGTGTTATTAAGATAAATAGGCATTCCATAATTTTATCCCACATGGCACACTTCCCCATGGATTGTACAAGTGTCAAATGCTCCCTTTTTTAGTTATTTATTAAATTTTAGTTAAACAACCTATGATATTCTAATGTAACTGACATCCCTGACATGTAAACTAACCTATTTTATGTTTTCAAGGAAAAACTAACATATGGTCACCTTGGAAACCATGCCACTTGCATTAATGACCCTTAAAATCCCACTAAAAGGCTCAAAATGACAAATCGCCCCATTAGACCATGACTAAGGCTATAAAAACATTAGATAACATAAAATTAACTATAATATAGCCTATGAAAAATATTTAAACCCCTAAAAATCTAGGTTTTCTACCTATAGGAGTACATGTTTGACCTAAAGTCAAACTTGGTCAATAAAATGATGACTCATAGGGGTAGTATGCCAGCTATACTAAAGACTAGTAGCCTTATCCTATCATGAGCCAAGGGAGTTAATGAGTTATTAAAGACAAATAGCAAGGAATTATCTAAAATAGACACAAAACAACCACAACACACCAAGCAAACACAAAGCAAAACAAGACACCAACCAGACTCACACATGTGCATAAGCACTTAGGGAAAACAAGGAAAACAATAAGTATGTATAAGGATAAAGGATAAACTTAGTAGCAATTTTTGAGATATATCAGATTCACTAGGATATGAAGCTCCTCTCCATCCAACTTTAAGAGTTGGAAAGCATTGTGTTTCTTGCATTAGGTGATAACATGAGGGCCACTCCATAAAGCATCAAACTTTGTGTGTTTTCTAGGATTATCCCAATCTTCATCCCACTTTAGAAAAATGTCTCCCTCTTGGAAGATTCTTGGCATAGATTTCTTGTTAAATTATTTCTTTGTTTGATCTTGATGAGCCCTCATAGTTCGCATGGCTTGATCTCTTGTCTCTTCAAGCTCCATTAGCTCACACAACTTGACTTTCATGCTTTCCTTTTCCATAAACTCTATTTGATAAGTGAGATCCAAGGCTAGTAGCTCAAGTGAAATAGGTATTCTAGCTTATATCCATTAAACAAGTGTATATGGTGAGTTTCTAGTGGCTCTTTTGGGGGTGCTTCTATCATCTCAAAGATCTATCTTCAACTTGGAATGCCAAGTCCTTTGGTTTTCCTCTATTATCCTCTTTATGATCCTAATTATATTTTTATTGATGGACTCAGATAATCCATTCCCTTGTGGATAATATTTGGATGAAGTACTAAGATATATTCCATGTTTCAAATCCTACTCACTTGTCTTCATTCCAAGGAAAGCCAATGCATTGTCAAAAATTATTATTGAAGGAACGCCAAACCTTGTCAATATGCCTTCATAGAAGTCTATAACTAAAATTTGATTTTATTCCTTGAGATGTACAACCTCCACCCATCTTTTAGAGTAATCTATATTCGTTAATACCCACTTGTGACCAGCACTATAAGGTGGGTTAATTAGGCCTCTTAAATCTAGACCCCATTGCATAAAAGGTTGGTCTACTTGTATTGGATGAAGTGGTAAGGCTAAAATATTTTGTTTACCATAAAAGAGATCAAATTTTTTAAACTTCCTTACCCAATAATGGGTGTCATTGATCAAACTAGGCCAAAAATATATAGCTCTCATAATCTTAGCAGTTGTGGTTCTTAGAGCAAAGTGATCACCATCTGGTCCATCGTGAAACTCAAGAAATAATTTCTCAACATGATCTGATTCAACACATATTAATATCACACTTTATAATTCATTACTAAACAAAAATACATTAATAAGTACATAAGGAATAGATTTTAATCTAAAGTACCTTCTTTTAGCTCTATCTAGGCCTTGTGGACACTCACCAGTTTGAAGAAAATGGATCATATCTTGTTTCTAACTCCTCATTGATGAATATTTAGATGTCATAGCATCATCATGAAGTTATAAAACAACCTCTTTTTATTCCTTCAAATATAAATCAAGGTGCTCACATAACCCCTTTCCTTTCACTGGCTTGGTTATCTTGATTTTTACATCATACTCCATCACTTTTGTGATACAACCAACCCTTTTTTCATTCAAATATCTATTAAAAAAGAATTCATCTACACTATGATGAGGTACCAATATATGAATCTTGTTTTTAGATAACATATGCCTAACTTATTTAGACTTCCAATAACTAAAATTACTTACTTCTCTACATAAGTGTATCTTACCTCATAGCACTCCAATCCTTGACTAAAGAAGGAAATAGGTTTCTCCAAGTTTTCTTCATTTGATTGAGTGATAATGGAAAAAATTACATCATAATTTCCAAAGGTATACAATTTGAAGGCCCTTTATAAATTAGGACTTGCAAGAGTTGGAGCTTGGGCAATGGCTTATTTAATCTCTTCAAAACTCTCCTTCCTTCTTCTTGTCCAAGTGAACACTTTATCTTTCATTAGCATAGAGGTTAGAGGATTGACTATATTATCAAAATCAAGAATGAAACTCCTTATACAATTTATTTTTCCAAATAAACTTTTCAAACCTTTCTTGTGTTTGGGTAAAGCCAATTCCAAGATTGCACTCACCCTTTCAAGATCTATGGATGGGCCCTTCTTTGAGATAATGTGCCCTAAAAGTTTTCCTTCATAAACAAAAAACACATAATTATTTGGATTGATAAATATTCCAAACTCTCTACATCTCTCAAAAATCTACCTAAGGTGATTCAAATGATCCTTTACATCCTTAGAAAAAACTATGATATAATTAAGATACACCAACATAATGTCATTTATTAGACCTTGAAAATCCATATCCATTGTATGTTAAAATGTTTCTCCAACATTAGACAAGATAAAATTAACTTTACAATAATCATATGTACCCCATTTAGTAGAAAAGGTTATATTATATTGGTCACTTTCCTTTACCAAAATATGATTATACCCTGAGTATCCATCAAGAAGTGAGAACCTTTCACTAACTACCACAACTTACAAAATCTATTCCATGGAAGGAAGAGGATAATGATCCTTCAAGGAAACTCTATTCAAGTCCCTAAAATTAACACATAACCTGATTTACCCATTATTCTTCCTCAAAGGGACTAATTTTTCCAACCAAGAAGAATGCTTAATATGAAAAATGATCTTGGACTCAATCAACTTTGTAAGCTCCTTTCTCATTATAGGTTTAATCTTAGGTTTTATTGGCCTTTGTATTTGCTTGATATGCTTAGAATTCTCATCTAGCTCTATGGTATGTTAAGATGAGTTTGGATCAAAACCTTTTAAATCACTATATTCCCATGCAAAGACATCAGAAAATTCCTTCCATAACTCAATGAAAGCATGTTTTTCTTCACTAGTACATACCTTCCCAAGAGAAAGCAACTTATCTTTTAAGATTTTTACTCTCTCATAGTTTTCCTAATTATTATACATGATTAACTACCCTTTATTCAATGGATAATCAGCATTGAATATTCTCTCAAGTGTGAATAAACCTTTAGGGATCTTGTTTATCTTTAATTGTATAATCTACCCTCTATATTGTTGCTATAGTTTGGACTAATTCTTGGAAAAAAAACCTAGCCTCCTCTTATAGGAAAATATCTATTTGTTTATCACTATAAAATAATTTCCAATTAGTGACATTATCAAGTATTGATGGCCTTACAATCACATTAAGATGTGGCTAGTTCTTATCTTCTCCTATCCCTTTTAGAACATTGAAAGTAGCTCCAATTGTTGTCAACCTATTAGAATTTTTTTTATCTTCTCTTGGGATAAATTATATGTTGAATTATTGTAAATATTCCATAATATCCCACACTCTATGCTTATATTACTTAAGCAAATATTTCTTAGTCAAATTTTAGCCTCTTACTTGATTCAAAACTAACTCACTATCACCATACACTTGAAACTCTTTCACACCTCTTTTCCTAGCCCACTCAAGGCCATGAATGATGGCCTAATATTCTACCACATTACAAGATAAGTGAGATATGAAAGTGGAATAATACCTTTCCTAGGATGGTGAAACCAACATTACTCCACCACGTACTCCAACCTTGCTTCTAAATCCATAAAAGAATAACTACCATAAACCATCCATGTTTTCACTTGGCTTCATCAAGTTTGGCATGAAAGAGTCCTATTCATGAATTAAATACACTCCAAGACCATCTTCCTCTATGAATTTTTAAGTATCATGCTCATATTGCTTAGCTCCCTATCCATCTAAATACAAATTAGAAACTCCTTAAAGAGAAGTGGTTAGAGATAGGTCCATGTGAAGCTCTTCTTCATCAAGAATTGCATAATTGACATATAAAAATTTAGGCATGTAGGGATCTAAATTATTGTTATTAATAGGCCTTATCCAATACCTTAGTACCAAACTTTATCATAAAAACCATATAAGACCAATTGGCTACCAAGTATCCACCTATCTTGGCTATACAATCTCTTAAGAAATAAAGAGAAAAGTATGGGGGTAAATCTGACATAACCACATCATGAGAGATGGAAAAATTAGGACAATAATGTAAAATCAAATTCAAATTCTTGAATACTCATAAGGTCTTTTTTGGTGATCCATCCAATTGTAGAACTCCTTTAACCATTGGTTCATACTTGAGGCCTAGTTTATCCGCTATTGACTTGGGCATAACTAAAGTATGAGCCCCACTATCTATGATGTAATTATGAACTAGGAAATCACCAATGATAAAATATAGATAAAAATTAGGATCCTTATCAATTTTATTTACTTGTCCATTAATGGACTGAGTTCTATTCACCAAGAAAATATTCTCATTCCTACTTGATCCAACTTATTTACCTAGTCCTCACAATTCCTTTTGAAGCATATCTTTTTGTCCTAGTATTTTTAATGAATCCCATAATTAAATATTCATGTGTAACTTATTAATTTGATCCAAAAAAATTATATAAGGATTGATCACCTTAAAGGGCTCTTTGGAATCATTAGTACCTTGTGGTGTATCTTGTGAAGGTGGATGTGTAGGAGCTAGCCTTGCATTCTAAAAATTCTAATTTTATTACACCTTAGGAGATGAGTTAGACCAACTCAACATTGGAGATGATTTAGGAGTAAAAAAAGGTCCTTGATTATCCCCTTATGTCTCTTCAATAGAGCTCTTCTTAGAGCTAGTGTTAGATTATACACTAGCACTCAAATTACTTAAATTTCCCAAATGATTGATGGCACAAAACTCTCCCTAAAAATTATTTATAAGAGTAGAATTTGATTGTATTTTTCCATTTTCCATTCCAATTTTCATTCCATTTTTAATTATCACCTCAAAAGTGGAAAATTAAGGTGTTTGACTACCTTGAATTATCATGACTTGATTAGGCATCTCATTGGCATATGCAACTTGGCCTTGATTTTGGTCATAGGAGGGATAACATGGTTATTCTTGAATAAAGTTGTTTTGAGAGGGAACGAGAGATTTATAGGATGATAGGGCATTAGTATTTTAAATTTTATATGTTCTAAATTGAGTGATTTGACCTTGTCCTTGAACATTACCTTAAAATGGAGGCCTATTTACTTACCCAAAGTGATTATAGGATTGGTAAGGCCTGTAAATTTTAGCTTATTACCTTTTAAGAGAAACCAATTTATTATTAAAACTTTGAAGCAAGTTCTTGACTTCATGAATATCATTATTATGGGAAAGGGCATACTTTTCTTAATTAGGCAAAAGAGCCAAGATAGGTAATGAAACTTGACTAGGAGGTTGCAAATCAAGGAAAAATGGCATTGGTGGTCTAGGAACAATCTTCCCTACTTAAACAAGACAATTCTCAACATTAATGGCTATATAATAGGCAATAGGTAGTGTATTCCCACCCATATATTAGATCATCATGGATACATCACTATTCAATGCTTTTAGATAGTATATGAAGGCATAATTTGCAATAGGTCTCACAAGGGCTAGGATCCTATCCCATGTTTTTTGAAATCTAGTGTTAAAATCCTACATAAACTCTTAAGGATCCCTCTTGATAGTGGTCAATTGCTTAGCTAGTGATATATAATCACTCTTCTCTCAAAACCTCTTAGTCAATAGATCTCTTAGTTCATCCCATGAACCAATAGAATTTTTAGGTAGAGTAACATACCAATCTAAAGCTTTCCATTTGAAAGATAATTCCAATAGCCTAATAGACACATTCTCTTGAATAATATTATGGCTATTACAAAAGTTTTATATGTTTCTAATGTGTTTAATAGGAGTAATAGGATGTTCTCCACTAAAATATGGAACACTCTTAACAGTTTCTCAAGGAATTTGGTCATATTGGGTAAGATTCAAAGGAGATGATCTAGTGAAGGGTATAAAAGGTTATCTCCTAGCCATATTAAAATGTAGACTATAAGTATTAGGGGTTGAAATTAATAAGAAATTAGACATATTAAACACCAAATCCCTTTAATAAGGATGATTATTCAGAAATCTAAATCTTTTGATAGAATACAAAGATAATTTCATAAACTCAAAGGGGTTATACCTTTAGCAATAGACCTAGTGGTCACCTTTGGCATAGAAATTAAGGACTGATTAACAACCAAAGAGTTGAAAACTTTAGTGGAGCCACTAGGTACTAAATGAAAATTTTATTATGGATATAAATAATCCAAGACCAACACCAATATTAGATAATCTTCTAGGACTTAGGGTCCCATCAAGTAGTCCTACTCATCTAAAAACTCCTAGAAGGAAGCCATCACTAACTGCAATCTAAAAAAATCCTCTTTTTTGTCACCCCTCACACTTGGACACAAAATTAGCATCATTTTTCCATGAAATACCATGGGATGGAGTGGATGACACTTAGAAATACCCTTCATGGCCTTAGGATACTTAGGTGCACCTTAAAATGACATCTAGTTGAGGTTTTCACACTTCTCACCCTTATGTTCACTTGCTAGTTTTGACTAGCTGAGATGAGAGATATAGTTTGGACACTTAAGATTTTTTTTATTGGAATAAAATGACCATAGGTAGTTATTTCAAGTCCATATCTTCCTCTCAAACTTGATTAAATCTTCATACCTCTTCTAAAACCTAAAAACACACTAAATGGTAAAAAATACCCTATTTTTACCTTGTCCATAAATTTCATACAACTCAAAAGTATGTGAGGGAGCCTAATTGAGTCCTTTGAAAGGTATAATATCTTTAATGGTCAAATTATTTCATCTTAATATCTCTCCAAGCTATTTTCTCTATCGGGTCTTGACTAAGGGTTTAGTAAGGTTTTAGGCAATTTTTAGTCTTAAGCATTGTTCATAAAGTTATAAAATTTAAATTTAAAAATAATTCCACAAACCTTATGATAAGGAACCCTAATAACCCCTACAAAATCCTTTGTCTCATATTTAAACTCTTAGAGGAGATATGAGCACTTGAAGATACACCATCGAGCTTGTTTCTACCTTTTTTGCATGCCTAAACTCTTTCTCAGCTAAAATTATCTTTATTATAGGTTAATATATATATTAAAAGTTAAAAATTATATAATTTAATCTCTGTATCATGTAATAATCATCTAGATATCTCATAAAGAGCTAGAAATGAAGATAGACCCCCAATTGGCTCTAGGTCCCTTGAAGGCCTAATAGGTCTAGCATACACCCAGCTAGCTTTGGATACTTGGACTGATATTTCATGTTTGTAATGATGTATTATTAATTTTAACATCTCATTTAAACCAAATAATTCATTACATAACTTCCCAATCACTTCTTTTCACCTTTTCCTTTCATTCACCAACTAGGCCTAAAAGAAACTTGTCTATTTAGACTGTGTGCAAGGGAATATTGATCATTTTGAGAGTTATAAGACTTAAATAGTGATAAATAACACATATTTTAATTTAATTCACATTAAAAAATGTTTTTATATGTTTCACATACCTTTTATCAAGTTCCTTTGCTCATTTTGACCTCACTAGCTTGCTTTACTTAAACCTAATTTCCCTTGACCGACTGACCTCTAAGACAAAATAGTGAGTTATATCCCTCATATCCAAGGAAAATTAAATATTTTTTTAGTTTTATAAGGTCATAATGATAATTTTTTCCAAATTTTTTTTCTAGATTAACTGATTTATGTGCCTAACCAGCTCAAAATGCCCAAAAAAGGCCTTTAAAAAGCTTATTTTCCTGCATTTTCTCAAATCCTCCTAATAATGACCTCTCCAAGATAAACCAATAATAATAGTCTCCTAAAACATGTTATTAATACTAAAATAATTATCATTAAGGTTTTAATTAACCTAAAACACTTCTCCTATATAGATTCTTCATTTTCACCTATTGAGCAAAGAGTTGTAGCTACACTATATGGACTGATAACTTGGTTAGGAGGAAGATTAAATGACTAAATTGTAATATTCATGGAGATTTTTTAAAAACCTTATTTATCCATCATAAAAAAAAATTATTTACTTTTAACCTTATCTTTATCCATAGGCTAGTTCATCTCATGCTTAAGATTGCACATGATTGTTGTAGGTGCATATAGGGGTTTAAGAGACCTTTATATGTTTGTTTCATCATGATTTTAGATTATGAGGTCCATAAATATCCTAATGGATATTATAATATGTTATTTAATCAAGTCAAATTTCTCTTTAATCCCTCACATGTACTTTGAGCCTCAAAACTAAGTTTTTTCCTACCTGACTAAGAAACCCTACTTTTTGACCCTACTTGTAGGTTACTTTGTTTCTTGAGACTTAATTTATTATGTTTTGAGACCTCAATTTAAGTTTTATGCTCATATAGTATCATTTTTCACCTTTAATACACTTTGGATGAGCTAATAAACCATTAAGTACTTTGACTAAGTCATTGACTACCTTTTGATTGTGAATCCTACCTTTAGACTATTATAGGTGAATATTAGCTCCTAAGGACTTGGGTATGAAGTATGAATAATTCCCATCAATCCCCTTTGGTCATAAAATAAAATATTTAACTTTAAATTAACTTGAGAGTCTTAAAACACACTTGGATATCAAATTTGAGTCACTATCATATACCCTATTATAGGTGCATATTTCCCATTAAAAGGACACCTGTAGGTGGCCATAGTGTTTGCATCACCATATATCAACCTCCTCTTAATAATCATAATGCCATTTTTATACCATTAAAATGGTTTAAACATTATATCAATGAGAGTGTGTTCATTATTTCTCCTTATGGTGTCAAAAATCATTCAAGCCTTCAAACTTGTAGATATTAGTGCCTAATTTTAGTGTTTTTTTATGCCACTTTGAGATTCACAACTCCTAACCTTTCTTCACTTTCTATCCCTCATTTTTTGGATATGTATTTTAAATTCTAAGATTAAAACATTCACTTATATATATACCTTAAATCCATTTATCACCATGTTTTAAGATGTCCACAAAAAGCCCCTTGACCTCTATTTTGGCTTTTTGGGGAAACTTTCCCAAAATTTAGTTTTTATCCCAACCATCTTGTCTTACTCCTTATTTTTCCCTTTTAACACCTCCTATGAGTGTGTATTGAATCCTTCACATGATAGTATTTTAAAAGTAACCTACAATTTTCTAAATTCTCCATTTCAGGGCCTCCATAATTCTAAGGTACCACCTGTAGGTGGTCATTAGTACACACAGGCAACAAATGTAGAAATTTGGGCAATATGAGAGATGGGTAGGTTTATGGTAATTCTAATGTTTCCACCAAATTTACCAATGCACCCTTAGAAAGATTATATGGTTGAAACCTATTTCAATCTTTCCTCCTCTCAACATGATGTCAATAAAGGCTCATATAGGTGCATATAGGTTGTATGCAGGTAGGGTGTCTAGAATGGAGTAGAAAATGGATGAATTAGTCTTAAGACAACTCAAAACCATTTTCAACCATCAAGTACATGATTTACACCAAGGTAATATTTAAACTAGTTCCAAAACATCTTTTTCAACATGAAAATTACCTACATATATGAGGAATAAAGCGAGCAGAGGCATCTCATGACTATTTGGCATGGTGAATGAGCATGTGATAAAACTTAAAATTTACCAAACATATCAATGAAATATTTTAAAATCTTGATGGCTTGGACAACTAATAAACACTGATTACCATTCCATAAAAATTTGAACAAGCTCAAACATATGACTGCAAGTGAAGCTAGGCATGGAGTTGACTATAAGAGATGACAAAATTACAAGATACCTAAAGCATGATATGGTGAAACCAAAACATGGAATGAGGTATTAATATAACCCTAATACTTGTGGAAAATGATTTCCAAACTATATGAGACCTCTATAGGAAACCAATATTCTACAAACAAGAATAACTTTGATTGAGACCACAGATGGTGGCACCTTCCTTTCAACATGGACTAAATTGATCATAAAAATACCATGGAACATGAAAATAAGTATTAAGATCATATGAGAATATATAAATAATCCTCTGGAGTCAACATCACCAACTATTTTTTATGAATTTGATCAAAATGGATCAAAACCTATAGGGTACATGAAATAGCTAGCAAAAAAGTATAATCAACTTCATGAGGATGGTTCATAAAGGAAAATTTATCAGTCCTTACAATATTGATATGGAAATGAAGGTATATATGTGTAATAAAACCTCCCAAAATCATTTGAATTGAAACCTCTTTAGTTATCCAGACTGAGCAAAAACCTGAAGGTCACTTTTGTATGTCTAAGAAAGCAATGAATAAGTAGAATGGTTTTGGCTTTAAAATGGAACTTCCATAGAAAACCAAACATTGAGATGAGTGTTATGAAGGTTAAAAATACTTTCATGATCTTCTCTCACATGGCACATTTTCCCATGGGCTGTAAAAGTGCCAAATGATCCCTTTTTCAATTATTTCTTGAATTTCATCTATACAATCTACAATATTATAATGTAATTGACATCCCCAACATGAAAAATAACTTATTTTATGTTTTAAATGAAAAAATGACACATGGGCACATTGGTAACCATTTCATTTGCATTAACGACCCTTAAAAGCACACTAAAAGACTCAAAATGATAAATAACCCCATTAAACCATGAATAAGGCTAAAAATGCATTAGATAACATCAAATAAACTATAATATAGCCTATGACAAATATTTAGACCCATAAACATCTAAAAACCCAATTTTTTTACCTATAGGTGTCCAAGTTTAACCTAAAGTCAAACTTGGTCAATAATGTTACAACCTACCCAATTGAACTAAAACAAAAAGCAACAAAAATTTTTTACTTACTACCACAAACATTCTATTTACAATTATAAAACTACAATTTATATAAATAACAAATAAAAATCAAATTTTCAACATTAAATTCCAATGGAATATAAAAGATTACAATTTTAAGAAAGGAAATACATAATGACATAGCTACGGTTGGTCCCACTATACAACAACTATTCAAGTAAATAATATTACATTTACAATTACAATAGGAAATTATTCTTATAAAATATATCTAACTCTCTAGAGCTCAAGTTGTACCAAATTGTGTATCTCTGATAACCTCAAGTGTTGTCTCCAGGAATGTACTATAGTGGGGAAGGAGAGCATCAACTGAGTGGTTTACCACTCCAACCATGAAACAATGATCCCCCACACAATCCCCTATCAGGGAATGGCCCTCCCTACATGAATAGGTAGATGGAATAGTGTAGAAATCTAGAATGAGACATGTTAGTACCCCCATGTGTTGTAAGATTCTACTACATAATGTGTATCATAAAGAAAAATATGTTTCTACTATGATATCTTACAACATGCAAATAATACATATGAATTGAAAATGTTAATCTAACATTACCTTGGACAAAGTTTTAAATAATATATGATAATTTGGATCAGTAAAATTCATCACACATCACTTGATCGGGTTATCCATACCCATCATTGGTGATGCTAGCTAGGATTGAGAAACCATCTCATTGCTTGGGTAGTATCATCAATGCAGGATCCATAATAAATATAATAGATATATAATCCAAAACATAGGCTTACCAAATGGGTAACTAATCTGAGGATCATTGGCACACACATGCAATGTTTGATGTAAATAAGCATACATTGACATAACCATGCCAACAAAATATGATGAACAAAAGTATATATTAACTTATCTACCATAGATAATTCAAGCAAGAATAAATTATTGGTACAAATGAAGTATTTTTAAGAAACATATATCCTTCTAACATTCACCAGAATATTTAAGTCCAATTTTCCCTGAAACCCACCAGAATTTATGAAAGGCACTAATTATCCATTTTTTGACATTTTAAGCTAACACCATAAATATGTTTGCCAATCATTTACAAATATTTTTTGGTAGTCTTATACTATTTCCATTGTAAGGAAAAACCCTTAAAATTTAAGAAATAATATTATTCTTCCCTTGCCTCTAAATAATTTATTTACGAGGTTTGCCTATAAGAAAGTTGTTTATTCCAAGACAATTAATTTATATCTATTTTGACAAATTTTATTTCATGATAGCTTAGCTTCTTATAGTCATATAAGAAGTTTAAATTTTAATAATTTTACTGATCTGATATATATTAATTGATTATATAACAAATAGTATAATATAATATTTATTATTATATAATAAACAATATAATATAATTTTAAAAATTATATTATCTATCTACTTCAACCTAATAAATATCTAACCAATTTAATTATATATATCTATACATTAATAATTAAATAAGATCTTAATTAATTTTATATATATATATAAAAATTTTCATTCTATATATATATATAGTTAGTTCCAATTAACATAAGATTTATTATCAATTAAAAATAATATTTGATTATGTTCATATATAAATTTATAAACTAACAGATGTGGTTCTTCCATGGCCCTTCCCATCAATTCACAAAAGAAACATAAAAATAAAACTACCTTTACAACACATGGAATTCATGATAAATTTTTTGGAAAATGTCTCACGTTTTTTTATTACAAACATAGGGCACAGACCGGTCATGACTCACGCCCATATGTATGTATATAACTATCCAGATATGGAAATAGATGCATATATTTGTTTGTAAGAAACTAGAGATGGGCATTCCAAGTCCGTTGAAACCCTTGAATAAATTAGGATGTGGTTTAGGTGAATCAAAATAGCGAAGACAAAAGAAAGAGAGACGATGGTATTTTCTTGGCTGGAATAAGGGAATGAGTGGTGGCATCTCAAAATTTTAATTGAGCTAAAGAAAAAAAAAGAACATAACTTGATATGGCATCATGTCAATACTCATGGACACAAAAAAAAAAATAGAGGGTTTTAAAGAAAACATATGATGAGAGTGTTGCCCATGGGTTGGGTTTAAGAAAAGAATTAATTTTCATACAACAAAGTTTTAATGAAATCCGAAAATTATAATAAGATAATTTCATTCATTATATATATATATATATATATATATATATATATATACACTCAAATCTAGAATATATATATATATATATATATATAATTTAGATTATTCTTAATCATGAATGTCTCACTCACAATTTTTAAACTTTCTTAAATTCAACTAATAATTTATTGTGGGCAATACTAACATAAGATTTTCCAAATGTTTCCATAGAATTTATTCATAGGTTTTCTCAGAGATTCTCTAATTTAAAAGAAAATATTATGTAAATCTATAAACCCTGATTCTTTCATTTGGGTTAATAAAATTTGGGTTATCCGAATAGATTTCTATTTTTTTTAAAGGGCATTTCACATAATCTGAAGCTTCCTACAGATCCAACAATGTTTCTCCTAAAATTTTAATATACACTAATTAAAAAAGAATTATAGTACTTACCTGGTACGCTTTCTCTTTGTTGATGATGAAATTTCCCTTCCTGCTTTCAAAACTTTTTTTTCTTCCAACTTTCTGCTTCTTTTTTCCATAAATTTTCTCTATGTTCTCTTTTTTCTTTCTTCTTTCTTAATACCTTTTTTTCCCTTTTGCATGCCACTTGAAACTAAAGATTAGGCTTTGTTCCAACTCATTAACTGGGAGTTCCACAATAATCATTGAATAAATTTTCTAATTTGTCTCACTTGATTTCTCAAGTTAACAATAATGTAACTTAACTTCCCTTTGTTAAAGTAAAATCATCGACATATTTCATACATTACTAGCAATCAATTCTAGATAAGCCTTTTTAATGTATGATTCCAACTTAATGTTTTAATTAGGATTTATTCTCATATTAATTAACATAATTAATAATTTGATTATCATAATTTAATTAAATTTTTTAATATAATTAAATAATTTAATATTACCATAAATCTTTTTTTTTTTTACAAATTAAATATAACAATATTACTATTTCTATCCCCTATTGAAAACTACATTAAAGACATAACTATAAAGCAAAATATAAAGCATCTTATAGCATCCAAATCACTTTAACCAATTTTAGAATAAGAACTCATTTCTTCCTAAATCACAACCGAAATATGTTTAATGTAACTATTCTAGCATTACCAAGCATAATACTTAGCAAATGCTATTAATGCACAGAATTTAACAAGACAAACTACTATGGTATATGAATTTGGGTCACTAACATTTCCATAATGTCATACTACAATCATCCCATCTATGCTACCCTCCCAGATAATACTCTCCCTCGTCATGCTCTAAGGGTGAGATCAATCTTGCATCCACCTCATACCAATTATGTAGTTAGTAAAAGTCATCGTATATAAAATCAATGATACAAGACCAACAAGTATACATCTATACTACATAAAATAATCAAATGTAATTGTTACATCATGTAAAAAAATCATAAATATCATTATTACCTATTGCATTTATCATAGTTCTTAAATTAAATCATTAAATAATCAATTATTAACCATCTCAAATACATGGATTTAAAGTTAAAATCATAGGGTGAAATCAGGATGTAACGTCCTCCCCCCATAAAATTGGTCATCATCCTAATGACACTTATTAAAATAATAGTTTAAAATATTAAAAGAGTTTAGCTAAAATAACAACATAGTATCAAGAATCAATCATGCAAACAAATGTAGAAATAGCTTGAAGAACTCATCAAAGTCTTCCTAAGTAGCGTTATCCTTAGAGTATTGGTCCCATAAGTCCTTACACTGTGACACTTCTCTATTATGTAAATAAAGTTTGTGAGTGTCAATTAACTTGATGGGTTCTACCATGACCACCCCGAGGTCCAAAACTTGCAAAGCATTCCAATCCAAAACATGTGAAGGATCAACTATATACTTCTTGAGATATGATACATGAAAAATATTATGTAAAAGAGTTAATGCTGGTGGAAACACAAGTCTATATGCAATAGGAGTGATTAATTCTAACACTTCAAAGGGTCCTACATATATGGGTGATATTTTTTCTAACTTTCCAAACTTAATCAAGCTCTTTTGCAGCTTAACGCATAAAAACATTTTGTCGCCAATAGAAAACTACATATCGGTCCTCTTCAAATCAGTGTAACTCTTCTAAATATCATTGGCCTTGATAAATATCTATTTGATAATCTTAACTTACTCTTCCATTTTATAAAGTATCTTAGGCCTAAAGACTACCCTATCCTCTAACCTATCCCAATCGATTGGTGTCATGTACCTCCTCTGATATAATGCTTCAAAAGGTGCCATCTTCAAAATGGATTGGTATGAATTGTTATAAGCAAACTCAACCAATGGAAGATAATATTCTCACTTTTATTACTAATCCATGTAATACATATGTAAAAGATCCTCTAAAACCTAATTTACTTACTCAGTCTGACCATCGGTCTCTGGATGATATGCAGTGCTAAAATTAAGTTGCATACCTAAAGCTAAGTTTAGAGTAACCTAAAACATAGAAGTAATTTTTGTATCATGATCTAAAATGATCTTTTCTAGAAATTAATGCAACCTATATACTGCCTTTACAAATCTCTTTGCAAGGGTAGGTGTGTCATTTGTCAAGTTGCTTAGTATAAAATGAGCCACCTTGGTTAGTTATTCAACAACTACCAAGATCACATCATGCCTACTCTATTACATTGATAAACATTGGACAAAGTCCATACAATCACTTACCACTTCCACTCTAGTATATCATGAATATATAGCAATCCAACTAGGTGAACATGTTTAAATTTCACTCACTAACATTCTAAACATCATGACACAAATTCAACCACATCTTTCTTGATTCCCTTCCAAAAATATAGAGGACTAATATCTATCATAATTTTTGTTACTCCTAGATGTCTCAAATATGGGGAATCATATAACTCTTTCAACACTGTACTATGTATATTCTCTTGATCTAACAGATACATCCTCTTATTGAAACATAAGAGACCATCACTCTCAAAACTAAATACTTTAAACTAAGGATCCTATGCATTATTAGACAATGCTTCTATAACTTGTTCATAATAATCATCTCCTAGTGAGAACTTAACCACTTGATCTCTAAAAGTACTCTTAATAGTAACTATAGTTACTATGTACCTTTTATGACTCAACACATCAGCTACTCTATTCTCTTTCCCCTTGATGTAATTGATATCAAAGTCATAGTCAAAAAGGAACTCCAACCAACATCTCTGACGAGCATTTAAATTTGGTTGGGTGAAGATATATTTGAGCCCTAAGTTGTCAGTCTTGAGCTCAAATAGTTTTCCCAGTAAATAATGTCACCAAACATATAAAGCATGAATAATTGTTACAAGTTCAAGGTCATGAAGAGCATAATTCACCTCATGAGTTTTCAACTTTCTTGATTCAAAAGATACCATTGCTCTGTCCTACATGAGAACTCCACCCAAAACTTCTCCTAAAGCATATGTGATCACTACAAACTATCCATTGGGATCAAAAACTCTAATCACTAGTGCTGATGTAAGTCTTCTTTTCAACTCTTAAAAAGCTAATTCACATTTTTTAAACCAGTCAAAATTTTGATTCTTCCATTGCAAAGAGGTGATTGGATTAGCTATCTTGGAAAAGTTCAAAATGAACTTCCTATAGTAGCCTACTAACCCCATGAACTCCTTACCTCATGCATATTTCTAGGTGATGGCCACTCCATAATAGCCCTTATCTTAGATGGATCTATATAAATACCATCTATAGAAATAATAAACCTTAGATAGTGCACTCTTTTTTTAAGGAATGCACATTTAGACAATTTTCCATACAACTTATGATTTTGTAAACATTTCAAAACTAGGTTCAAATGTTGTAAATGTTCTTCTTCATTCTTAGAATAGATAAGAATGTCATCCAAAAATATCAATACAAAATTATCTAAGTAGTCTCTAAATATGCTATTCATGATATTCATGAATGTTGATGGTGTGTTGGTTAATCCAAAAGGTAAAACCATGAACTCATAATGCCCATAGTGAGTCATGAAAGCTATTTTTAGAATATCCTCAATTGATGATATCTTGATCTAAGATCTATCTTAAAAAATACTATTGCACCATGCATTTGATCAAAAATACCATCTATATGAGGCAATGGATACCTATTCTTGATAGTTTCCTTGTTTAGCATTTTGTAATCATTGCAAATTTGAAGGGTACCATCCTTCTTTATAAAAACAACTGGTACACCCCATGGTGACACACTAGGCCTAATCAATCTTTTGTCCAATAACTCCTAGAGTTATACCTTTAATTCAACCAATTCAGTGGTCATCATCCTATACGGTGCCTTAGATTAGGGTTCTGATCTAGGTATAATATAATTAGATAAATCAAACTCATGTTTTGGAGGTAAACCTAACAATTCCTTAGGAAACACATCATGGAAATATATAATAAAAGGAAAGTCTTTGAGATTTGGTTCCTTAGTTTCCTCCATTTAATTTATCTTGATGATAAATGCTTTGCATCCTTTAGCTTGATCCCTTTTGAGTTGCATTTCAAAAAAAATACTAAGCTGCAAATCCCTCTTAACACCTTATAATTGGGTCAGATTCCCAAAATCATCCAGACATAACCTTCTTCAAGTGATAGTCAACTTTGGCTTTGTGATTATCAAGCCAGTTGACTCCTAGCATCACATCATTTGATCCTAGTGGAGCTACATATAAATCCACTATAGTTGTGAATTCAGGAAACTTAATTACTACTTTGACAAGAAATTTATCAACCATGACTTTAGAGTCATTCCCATATTGTACTGACCATGCATTTGCCATATATATAGTTTTTCTAGGAAACTTGTTAAGCATTCTAGGAGATATAAAACATTCAGTATCCCTTATATCTATCAAAACAAAAACTAGATGTTAAAACAAAATACCTAATAAATCTATGGGTGATGCCTAAAATTTAGCTTGTTGGTTATCAATTACTACATGAATACACTGCTAAAAATTTCCCTACTGAGGGTTGGGACCTTTGTTCTTAGACTTGTCATGAGGACATTCATAAGCATGGTGATTTCCTCCATAGTTTAAACAATCCTCTGGTGGTCATTTCCTTTTAGCTTGAGAGTTTCCTTGAAAACCACATTTTGAGCCATTACCTAGTTTCTTATTACTAGATCCACTATTGAATTTAGGATTCTGATTCTTGAACTATCCCTTGGATTCTCCACTCCTATGATTTGGATTCCTCTATTTTGAAGTTGGCTTGGAGCTGCCAAACTTTTTGAACTACTCCCTGACTTGAGCTAGAGACTTCAATTTTTGTTCATATTTTATTGCCTTCTCAAAAACCTAATCCATAGTAGAAGGCCCATGAAGAAATACCTCACCTCCAAACTAGGGTTTCAATATCATAATAAATTTCTTTATTTTGAACCTTTCATTATCTTGATACTAAGGAATGTATTTTAGAAGTTTGGTAAATTACTCCCAGTAATCATTTATCGACAACTTCCATTACTTTAGATTTTGAAAATCCATAATCTTCCGATCAAAGTAAATCTATGGAAACCATCATGACCTAAACAACATCATGAACTACCCCCAAGTTGTGGTGTTTGAGTTAAGGTTCATATCCATTTTCTTTTTAGCCTACCAAGTACTACTTCACCAACCAATTAGTACGCTCCCCAAACCACCATAGTGACCACAAGGCAATTTCAAATCTTAAAATACTTCTCCATTTTAGTCAACCATGGTTTAGCTCCATCACCTAAAATAGTTCCATCAAACTTGGGTGGTGTAACCTTATTCATATCCTTAGATAGTTCTATAACTACCTAAGCTCTCACATCCTATTGATTCTCCTATTCAATAGGGTACTCAATAGGTACCTCCTGACATTCTTCCTCATCATGACTATGAACCTCTTATTTTAGGGCTATAATTTAGTCCCTAGTATCGATCATGATCGTGAGTAACTGATCCAACTTTGTTGATTGATTAAAAATAACTTGATTAGGATCTATGGGTGAGTTATTATTATTTGATGCACCCTCTCCTAATGCTCTTGTTTGCACCATTCTTCCTTTTCACTGAAAAGAAGAATGCAAAAATGTTAGTGGACTCATTAAGTCATAATGTTTGAGCCTAAGCTCTGATACCACATGTTACAACCTACCCAATTAAACTAAAATAAAAAGTAGTAATTTTATTTTTACTTAATACTACAAACATTCTATTTACAATTATAAAACTACAATTTATATAAATAATAGATAAACATCAAATTTTTAACTTTAATTTCCAAAGGAATATAGAAGGTTACAATTTTAAGAAATGAAATACATAATGACATAAATACAATTGGTCCCACTATATAACAATGTTTGTTCAAGTAAATAATATTACATTTACAATTTTAATAGGCAATTATCCCTATAAAAGATATCTAACTCTCTAGAGTTCAAGTTGTACCAACTCAAGTATCTCTGATAACCTCAAGTGTTGTCTCCAGAAATGTACTATAGTGGGGAGGAAGAGCATAATCCAAGCACTTTACCACTCCAACCATAGACCAATTATTCCCTATAAAATCCCCTATCAGGGAATGACCCTCCCTACATGGATAGGCAAATAGATTGGTGCAGAAATCTAGAATGAGACATGATAGTACCCCCATGTGCTATAAGATTCTACTACACATGTATCATAAATAGAAATACATTTCTACTATGATATCACACAGCATGAAAATAATACATATGAATTGATAATGTTAATCTCACATTACTTTGGTCAAAGTTTTAAACAACATATGATCATCTAGATCAGTCAAATTCATCACACATCACTTGATTGGGTTATCCATACCCATCATTGGTGATGCTAGCTAGGCTTGAGAAACTATCTCATTGCTTGGGTAGTATCATCAATGCAAGATACATAATAAACACAATAAATATATAATCCAAAACATAGGCTTACCAAATAGGTAACTAGTATGAGTATCATTGGCACACACATGCAATATTTGATGTAAATAAGCATAAATTGACATAACCATGCCAACCAAATATGATGAACAAAAGTCTATATTAACTTATCTACCACATATAATTCAAGCAAAAATAAATTATTGGTACAAAATATTTTTATAAAACATATATCCTTCTGACATTCCCCAGAATATTTAAGTTTAATTTCCCCTGAAACCCAATAGAATTTATGAAAGGTACTAATTATCCATTTTTTGACATTTTAAGCTAACACCATAAATATTTTTGCCAATCATTTCCAAATATTTTCTAATAGTTTTATATTATTTCCCTTGTAAGGAAAAACCATTAAAATTTAAGAAATAATATTATTCTTCCCCTGCCTCTAAATAATTTATTTATGGGGTTTGCCTAGAGGAAAGATGTTTGTTCTGAGGTAATTGATTTATATCTATTTTGACAAATTTTATTTTATGATACCTTAGCTTATTATAGTCATACAAGAAGTTTACATTTTAATAAGTTTAGTGATTTGATATATATTAATCGACTATTTAACAAATAGTATAATATAATATTTATTATTATATAATAAATAATATAATATAATTTTAAAAATTATATTATCTCTATACTTTAACCTAAGTAATATCTAACCAATTTAATTATATATATCTATACATTAATAATTAAATAAGATCTTAATTATATATATATAATTTTTCATTCTATATATATAGTTCCAATTAACACAAGATTTCTTATCAATTAAAAATAATCTTTGATTATGTTCATATATAAATTTATAAACTAGAAGATGTAGGTCTTCCATGGCCCTTCCCATCAATTCACAAAAGAAACATAAAAATCAAACTACCTTTAAAACACATGGAATTCATGATAGAATTTTTGGAAAATGTCTCACATTTTTTCATTAAAAATGCAGGGCTCAGAGCGGTAGTGACTCGTGCCCATATGGGGACATGCCTACACCACATACACATTTTATATATATATATATATATATATATATATATATATATATATATATATATTTGTCTATAGGAAATGCATAGAGGGGAATTACAAGTCTGTTGAAACCCTTGACTAAGTTGGGACATGGTTCACGTGAATCAAAATAGTGGAGACTAAAGAGAGAAAGACACTAGTATTTTCTTGGCTAGAATAAGGGAATGAGTGGTGGCATCTCAAATTTTTAACTGAGCTAAAGAAAATAAATGAACATAACTTGAAATGGCATCATGTCACTACTCATGGACAAAAAAAATAGAGGGTTTTATAGAAAACATATGGGTTGGGTTTATTAAAAGAGAGGAATTGATTTTCATACATCAAAGTTTGAATGAAATCCCCAAATTATAATAAGGTAATTTCATTCATTGTGTGTGTGTGTGTGTGTGTGTGTGTGTGTGTGTGTGTGTGTGTGTGTGTGTGTGTGTGTGTGTATTTGAGTGTGTGTGTGTATATGTGTGTATATATATATCATTTAAATTATTCTTAATCATGAATGTCTCACTCACAATTTTTAAACTTTCTTAAATTTAACTAATAATTTATTTTGGGAAATACTAACATAAGATTTTCCAAATGTTTCCATAGAGTTTATTCATAGGTTTTCTCAAAGATTCTCTAATGTAAAAGAAAATATTATGTAAATATATAAACCCTGATTCTCTCATTTGAGTTAATAAAATTTGGGTTATCTGAGCAGATTTATATTTTTTTTAAAAGAGGATTTCACATAACTTGAATCTCCCTATGGATCCAACAGTGTTTCCCCTAAAATTTTAATATACACTAAAAAAAATTATAGTACCTACCTTACACACTTTCCCTTTGTTGATAATGAAATTTCCCTTCATGCTTTTAAAGCTTTTTTTTCTTCCAACTTTCCATTTCCTTTTTCCATAAATTTTTTGTGTTCTCATTTTTATTTATTCTTTCTTAATACCGTTTTTTCCCTTTTTGCATGCCACTTGAAACTAAAGCTTTGGCTTTGTTCCAAATTATTAACTGGGAGTTTCACAATAGTCATTGGATAAATTTTTCAATTTGTCTCCCTTGATTTCTCAAGTTAACAATAATGTAACTTAACTTCCCTTTGTTAAGGTAAAATCATCGACATATTTCATACATTACTAGCAATCAATTCTAGATAAGCCTTTTTAAAGTATGAGTCCAACTTAATGTTTTAATTAGGCTTTATTCCCATATTAATTAGCATAATTAATAAGTTGATTATCATAATTTAATTAAATTGTTTAATATAATTAAATAATTTAAAATTACCATAAATCTTTATGTTTTTTATTTTTTTTTAAATTAAATATAACAATATTACTATTTCTATCCCCTATAAAAAACTACATTAAAGACACAACTATAATGCAAAATATAATGCATCTTACAACATAGAAATCACTTTAACCAATTTCAGAATAAGAACTCATTTCTTCCTAAAGCACAATCGAAATATGTTTAATGTAACTATTATATCATTACCGAGCATAACACTTAACAAACCATATTAATGCAAAGAATTTAAGAAGACAAACTACTATGGTGTGTGAATTTGGGTCACTAGCATTTCAATTCTATCATACTAAAATCATCCCATCTATGCTACCCTCCCAGATGATACTCTCCCTCATCATGCTCTGAGGGTGAGATCAATCATGCGTCCACCTCATACCAATTACGTAGTTAGTCTGAGTCATCGTATATAAAATAAATGATACAAGACCAAAAACTATACATCTATACTTCATAAAATTATCAAATTAAATTTTTACATCATGTAAACAAATCATAAATATCATTGTTCCCTATTGCATTTATCATAGTGCTTAAATGAAAGCATTAAATAATCAATTATTAACCATCTGAAATCCATGGATTTAAAGTTAAAATTATAGGGTGAAATTGGGATGTAACAAATAATACATTCACATAAGTTATATTTACCTAAGTATGAATTAAAATTATTAAAATAAATCTATTTTTACAATTCAAAATTATAAGTTAACATGTACCTTAGTGAGTGCATGTGTAGATGACATTGTAGTAATAATGCATGTGTTTGTATCTACTCATAGAGATAAAGGAGTTTCTATTGTGCTCATAAACTAAACAAATAACCTTGATTAGTTTTATAGAAAACTTAATCTATCTTATAGCATGCATTATTCATACAAGGGAAAAAAATTGAGGATTTGGAAGATAAGTAGTGGTACTATAGGTAGTAATGAAAATATTGAGTACTTAAGAAACACTCTAAATAAGAGATAATAATCATATAATATGTGAATAATTAAAATAAGTTTGAAATGTGAAGGAACACTAAAAATATAATTATAATAAATAAGAGGAATAACATATTATGAAATAAGTATGAGAAGGCATCATTAGATGTTGATGGGGACTATGTAGAAGGTTGATCATTATTAGGTTTACATATTTTCTCTCTATATATTTCAACGCATCTCACACATAATTTGTGTTCCCATAATTATCATTCAAATTTTAATTTGAACATGTATGATTGTTAGTCAATAACATATATCTATATAAATATAAACATGTACATGGAATATAATATTAACTCAAAATTTTAGCCTAGTAGCATTGACAATTGAAGTAATGGATGGCCTGTAAGATGGCTCTACATATGTAAACAATAGTTGACTAAGATATATAAATGTAGTTATGTACCATTAAGATGTGAGCATAATCTCCCCTACAATAAAAAAAATTGTAGATATATTATTCAATTTATGTGTACATTAATTCTTATATTTTAGATACAAATATAACTTAAATTTAACATGACATTTATATTAAAGAATCATACATCTATGTAGTGACCAATGTGTTCACATCCAATGTATATGCCAAAAACTCATTACTCATGAATATATCATCTAATCCCTTAAAAGTACCACCATCATCCTCCAAAGGTCCAATGCATATATAAAGTCATAACATCTACAATGGTGAAGTCAAGTATGCACACTAGGTGGAGTATCTCTAGCATCAATCTAAAAAACCCTACTAATATGTTGAATAAGTGTATCAATAAGCATATTAAGTGAATGCAAAGTATCAATTTCCACGGCCTCCTTCATCACAGAGGGGATATCTAGATGAAGGTATTATTGTGTAGGGATCCTTGTAGACTAATTAGGTGCATGACATGCACCTAATTTATCCTACATAGAAGCTTTCCCTCAGCCCTAAAACTCACCATAGTCAAAATAATTGGGAATAATATTGAGAAAAAAATTATAGTAGTGTTTTCTCAAAAATACAATGGGACCTCATGGATTTTACATGGTGGTTAATCAAACACCATCCACCATCAGTCCTAAAATCTATTTCTAATCAAATTATGTTGGCATCGATGGATTTGGAAATGCTAAATGGTTATTGGAAAAGGTGCATTGATTATTGGGTTGATAAATAAGGCATAAATTAGGTATTTTGATATTTATTTATCATTCACATCATGTGCTAACAATTTTTTAGCATAGTAAACCCTACATCTATCCCTTTATGATGCCCATATGTCAGTTTTATTCATTATCTACTCAACTTGATCTAATACTAACTCTAGGGTATTGGCCAAATAGGTTTGGTTGGTGTTGGTTGATGTGGGTTCCCTCATTATCCTAATTGTTTGTTTAATTTCTAGTATGTTTTCCACTATGTGTGTTGTTGGATCCTCTTGACTACTTAGGGGATCTTGTGGAATTGTAGGAGGCTAGGAGGGTTAGGTAAAGGGTTAAGAGTATTAGAATGTTGGTCTATTATATTGGAATGATCTAATAAAAATGAATAGTATTTAGCAATTAACGATGTAAATAAGAAAAATTACCAAAATTTAGGGTTAATAGGTTTGGTTTTTTTATTAATTAACACCCCTCCATAATGACATTGTTGATTTGATGAGGTATCAAGTAATCCAAGTGTGTTTTTGGCATCCTCCAAGTGGAACATGATCATTATATAACAAAGACAATCAAAGAGAAAGCAGGAAAATGAGAATAAAATAAGTGTGCCCATAGGTGGGCATTTTTTTTTGTTTCAATAATACATATGCATTATTGAAAAATAATGCATACACATTATTGTCACTAAGCCTAGTTCTAATAATGTGTATGCTTTACGTTTCCATAACATGTACATATTATGGCTTGAGAATCCTAAGACTATATTACAATAATGTGTATGCAGTATGGCCATAATGTTTATGCATTATGGTCATAAAATTTACGTGCGTGGGGAAATGTCCTTTGAATTATCCCCCAACTTTGTGCATATACCCATTTATTAAATTTGTTTGGAGAATGCCATGGAGTAATTATTCCTCAAGCATATATCACCACTAAAACCATGAATTAAGGAATGTTAATTCCTCAACCACTATTGGAGAATGAGAAGTGATAGAAGTTGAGTGCTATAAAAACCTCAACTACATTATTTGAATATCATCATAATTATTTTTTGAAACCCCAAAATTAGGTTCATATGAAAATGTGGAACCCTAAAACATTTTTGTAAATAAAAGTGGAACCTTGAAATAGGTTTTTATGTCAAGATGTAACTCCAAATCAATTATTGTAGATATATTTTAGATCTGAAGTGCTGATGTAGTACCATCATTATCCATCGATCCATAATAAATAAATAGAAAATTATCTACATAAACAACATTCATGCCTAAAATATAAACCATCTATAACTCAGAATGACAAAATTCCATAATATATTTATCATAGTTTCATAGACTATCTCCCAACTACTTAATCTAATAAATATACTCAACTTGACAAATATGATCAATCTAACCCATATAATCTATTTTAGAATGTCATATAATGTTCTAGTTGTTCTTCATATTTCTCACATATGTCTCAATTTGTCCTATAATGGATAACACACAAATGATGCAAATAACACATGATGTGTCATATCATAGTCAATGAACTCATAGAACATGAAATATAACACACATCAATGATCACACAATTTATTAATAATTAAAATCAAACATTCATGAAGCATGTAATGTTAGTGTTGTTGTATTTAACTCACCGTACCTTGTATTTTTTCTCTAAAAAGTGGGGACCCCTTTATTGTTTGAAATAATGAATACATTATATGGGTATCTATGAGTTATTTAGGGTTGTGATACTTTTATTATCCATATAAATTTGGTGCTTTAATGATTGAATCATATTTTGATATAATTTTCATTTGGAAACACTTGTTCAAATTAACCTATTAATGAAAAATATGAAAAGGATGGCTTTGCATGATAGGAATTTATATTGTTTCATTTTAGAGTACTTAGTCATCAACCACATTAGCTTCAAAATATTTCATTTGGAAATTTGGTCTTTGGAAAATTTCTCATCAAAAAGTTTCCCTTCAAAAAGATTTCATCGAAAAGTTTTTACTAGCAAATTTTGTCTTCAGAAACTTTCCTTCAGTAACTTTGTTTCCAAAATTTTATAGATGGAAGATTTTGAAAAATCTCTCTTTGGATCCTTTTCATCAAGTACTTATTCATTAATGAATTTTATATCGATGAATTTATTTTGGAAAGATTTTCCTTGTAAAATTTCATTTCAGAGGGATTTAGTCGAAAGGTTTATTTCGAAAAGATTAATTTTGGGAACTTTCTCACTCAAGGCTTTGTGTTTGCAACTTTCATTTCAGAGATTACATTTTAGAGACTTAGTCTTTAGTAAATTTATCTTTAGGGACTTTCCATGTGACTAATTATTTCTACTTGAACTAACCTTCTCGAAGAGTATTAAGTCATTGGCAACTTAGTTTCAATAACTTTCATTTTGAAAACTTTACTTCAGAAACTTTATTTTGAAGACTTTTCAATATAAGGATTTCTTAATCAACCTTACTCATTGATGAATGTTTTTTGGAAACTTTTGAATATAGTATTTAGGAGTAAATATTTTCAATGAAGATTTTTATATAGTCTTTTGGCCCAAAGGTAAATTTTGAATGCTTATGACTAGATTATGTAATGACATATGGCAAAGAAGAAAGCTAAACATGATGGTGCCCTAAATGATAAGGCATCCTAAGTGGCATGAAAACTAGGATAGTGTGTTCAAATTTGAATTTAATGAAGGTGATGAGATTATATATGTTAGTGATTAATGGTGCACAAACTAGAAATCAATGCATAAATCTATTTACATTGAACCCCCAATTGATTTAACATCATTTCATCTTTGATATCAAGTAAAATATACCCTCAAGAAATCTAAAAGGCCCTAATTTCCACCATAGTGATTTTATAATCCCAAAAAAATAGTTCAATGATATATGCCATTATCAAAAGCTTGGAGTATACCAGTACTCAATAAACCACCATGGCATTATCATTCAGATCTTACAAAGTATACCGAAAACCATCCAGGTTATCAACCAAGGTTTCTATAGAGTATTTAGACACTATGTTTGATGTTATTTCATTCAATGGATGATATTAAAACTACTCAAAATTATTGGAAGTAGTGAAAAACATAGACTCCTTTTCACTCGAAGAGGAAATCAAATTTGAAGATAATCAATTAGTGAAGGACCTTCTCCCTTTCAAACATCAAGCCTTACACTATGCAGCCACAAAGTCATAGGTTATATCATGAATTAATCTACAATGGGAAATATTATTTTAAATGAGAATAATTGGAAATGGATACCTTCACTATGTTCATAAAAACATAGTTGTTTTGTATATAGTAAGTGAAGCATTTAACATGTATTTAAACCTACCCATTCCAGACATCACTTTTAATTTACACACTATTATTACATGAAAGAAGTATAATAATGTGGAGTGAGTGTTATCAAGGTTAATTATCCTTGGGGAAAGTTTCACTTTGAAATAACATGTCAATATCCCTATCCCCATCACCCATTTCAAAGTGTGAATCCATGTAGGAATGGCACTATTAAATAGACTTTTTGTCGATGTGACAATTTATTTCATACACCTAGAGTGGATTCCCCTAATGGAACTACTAACACCCCATAGTGTATGTATGCTTTGGGGGAAGTGATAAATGCATGCCTCTAATAACAAATCATGCATGAAGATAAGAGGCCATTGGGAAGAAACTTATATATGATGTATTATCTATTAGATGCAATTATGGGGACTATGTATAGACACAATGGAGTCTTATGGTATCCCAACATAGGATCCATCAATAATAGGATTTTTTATTATTACATTTTTTTACACATATACTTATATGTTATAAACATAGTGAAGATAGCTAAGGACCTCTACCCTCAGGTCTGGATGGCCATCCATGGCTAGCCTTTGGCAAGAATTTCCCACAACATAGCCTAGACACTTGCCAATAATGTTTAATATTATGCGATCTATCTAGATACACATTTATTATGGTGGATGGACACAAGGTAGATCCTCTTCATCTCTTAAAGTTTATTTTGGACAAGGTAGCTAATTAGGAAATTGTGTATAAAATTTAGAATAACATTGATGAGGAATTGACTAGAAACAAGAAAGCCACATTTCATGGATCCCACATCACCATTAAATGAATGAAATATACAATTAATAGGTAGTTCAAGGAGGTTTGGAATGCTTGAAAAGAAAATAAATTACCTACCCTCCCTCATAGAGACTAGGATTCTCATGACAAGGTCCAAAAAAATTGATACCATTGGCCTCACTTACAAACACAAGCCAATAGATCACGATTTTCTATTCCTAAATACTAAAGATGATGAATAGGTCAAGGAAAGGGCCATAACTATAGGATTGAGTGAGTACTTAATAAGAGTGATATAGATAGAGCCATCTCTTATACTTGGTGAAGTAAATTTTAGAATCTAACCTCCTAGAGGTTGGAGATCATATGATTTTTGGAGTGGAAAAAAATCATAAATACCAAAAAAAGATGGATAAGATCCCTAAATAGCTCAAGGAAAATCCCATGACTAATAATAGTTGGTAGTTGAGGCACTACTCATTGGATCATAAGATGAAAAAGTTAAGGAAGAATAACTACCTACCTCCACACAAGTAGGAGAGGAACTAGTGTTCCTAGTTCAATCCTCCATAGTTGAACTAATACAGGTCAAGCAAGAGTTGGCTAAGGAGATAACTCAAGAAAGAACCAATGCACAAAGTAAAGTACTCAGGACTATATGATTGGACTCCTCTAATGAAGATGAAACATTGGCTTCCTCAGCCCTAACACCCAATATTATTCCTACCTCTCTTCTCCAATAGGAGATAGTTCCAAAAGTATGCATACCCACACAGTGCTATCAAAGGAATCCTAAGGGAGACAGACCATAAACCCCTCCAACACAAGAGGTAGATGAGGAGGATCTACAATAGACTGGTATTAATCCTATAATCATTTAAGGCTAAGGAACCTCTCAAAAATTAACCATCTGATAAGGGTCATTTTCTCATAGCCCTTTTAGGTCTTTCCCATTTGATGTCCTTACCTAAATTTCTATCACCCCTGGGCCAGTGGTTTCTACATTCATTACCCAACATGCACTTTCTAAAAATTTAATTTTCATGCACCCATATATGAATATTCCCACTATCATTTCACCTTATCCACCCTCTTTTGTTTTGGTTCCCATTCCTTTAGTGTCCATCCCACCAACACCAACTTTTTCCATTCCATCCATTGCCCAATCCATCACTCTTATTGTATCTCCTTCTACCCAATCAAGTTCACCTTTTATTTCTTCCACTCTAGCCACCATAAATATAGTAAATACCACCAAAAGGTCACCCATAAAGTATTTGGTCTTTGTTTTCCATCTAATACCATAGTATGTAAACATAGGCTAGTCAAAAATCATATGGACAACAATGCCCAATCCTTCCACTGAAACTGAACCTAAACTTGAAGAACATGCAAAAGTGGAAACTCAACCCTAAGATCCCTTAAAAATCACTCTTATATATTAGGATAAGGAATTATAAGCCTTAGCCTCTAAGAGGACCAATCTGAAGATAACCAAACTATCAATAGTGAGCTCATTGTTTCATAGAACCATAACATTAGTACAATGGGTGAGATAAAGGAAAAATCAAGATATCTCAAGAAAAACTTTAATCATGGAGGAGAGGGAAGAATTTTATTATATCAACAAGAGGTATAAAATACAAAAGTGTAAATTCCCATATATGGAGGACCTCAAGTCCTATATGTAGACCCATACAGAAGTAATTCTTGTCATACATGAATGGACTAAAATGCATAGACAAGAAATCAAAGAGGAGTTAAAAAATATTAGAGAATAACAACAAGTGATTCAATTGGCCCAAGGCATTGAGCAAAATTTTTAGACTATAGTACTTATGTTGTATAATATTATTATTGATTCTATTCATTCTTTGGGAGTCAATTTGGCTCCTCATGTCAATAATATAACCATATTATTTAAAATCCACAAAGAAGATGATAGTAAGCTTGATTTCTTAGTACTATATAACCCCAATAATGTATTTAGCGATTCAAACTTGATGATCCCATTGGAGGCATAAAATACTTTGAATTTATCATTAATAAGAATACAAGAGGCATTGGATTTGGTATTATCCTCTGAGGCTTTAGTGAATAGATTGGTCAAGTAAGAAAAACAAGTCGAGCAAATTTTGATAGAGTTAAAATTGACTAAAATTTGAGATAATAGAGGTAATTTGGTGACTCGGGTTACATTTGATAAGATGATTAAAAAAATCCTCTAATGGATTCAAATGGAGTCTACAAGGTCTAAGATTAGAAGACATTGAGGCCAAATTGAGCACATCTAGGAATAATGTGATAAAAGTGGAAGTCTTTAGGGTTGGATTTAGATTTACTAAAATATAACATGCCAAATTGATGGAGTAGCATCAACTAGGCCACACCTCCTAGATATGAACCTAATTTGAGCACAACATGTTAAGGTGTAAAAACATTGCCAGGACTTATATGCTTACTATAAGGTAACCCAATAGATGCCACATGCTAGTTTAACTACACTAACTCCACCTAAATCACCAATAACTATAACCACATCAAAACCACCTCATGTTATTATTCCCATGGTAATAATAGTTTACTCCACTAGTGTATCTCCAAGTGCAACTCTAGTTACTACATCATCAAGTATAAGTACTACCACATTTATAACAATAGTTTTGAGATAAGTTAAGCAAGAGCCAATTTATATAAAGGATAATTTTATAAATTTTTCATGTAATGGTTATAATCAAATAATTAATTCTTACTTGCATATATATTGTAATTAACTAAATTATTTTGGCAACATACACATGTTGCATGAATGAGATATTTGTAAGACATTGATATGTAACCAAGACTTATCTTATAATTTTTTTAGATATAAATGAAGTGTTCTAAACTTGGATGATGAGGAAACCCCTTCTTCAAGATCTATATTTTCATGTAGAACTTTATTTTTAAAGGTTTATATTTTTAATGAATATACATGAAGAAATCAAGGAATTTGTTGTCACGCAACTGTGTTTATTCTTTCTTCTTCCCTCTCTATGTTAATGAATTTGAAGTTTTTTTGTTTGTAATTCATCAATAATGCTAATGTGTGTAAATACCATAGATGAATATGATTGTTATATTGATGAATGTTAGTCTTAAATGTGTAATAGCTATTGATTATTGATAAATTTCATTGATTTAGACAGTTATCACAAGTTGAATTGATAATCCAAGGTGTGTAGAGGTATCTCCCTTTGATATAATATTTTAGGTGTGAACTATATCTACCCTAGATGACTTCTTGGTCCAAACTATAATCTCTTATCTGAAGGTATGCAATAGTAGCCTTAACAAGATCAATCTTTAGATGAGACCATTAAGCATCTTATATCAAATTACCCTAAACTCCTAATCGTGTTTGTTTATGAGTGTGCAAAAGTTACAAGAAACAAACATTAGTTCCTGAGATACTTGTCCACCAAAGAGATAGACTGTGAAATTCCATTTTAGAGACATAGAACCCTATTTTTTGCCTTACCCTTCCTCCCTTTTAAATTTTCTTTGATATTTACCCACCATATATTAATATTCCACCCATCCAACTCACATATTGATTTATATTTTATTAGAATTCATGCATCCAACCATAAACATGGTTAAACAACCCACAAGCTCAACTTATTATTCTACCACCTAGTTTTTATAACCATATACCTACAACTTATACCCTAAAGTGGAACCTAGTCAATAAAGATCCAAAAAATATTAGAGGTTACCTCATTTAAAACTCTTTGAGGTTTGCATAAAATCAACATTAATAGAAGAAACAAATGGTTCTAGAAGGAAGGACCCCTTGTGTGCTTTCTCAATCAATAGGGACATATCATTATAGAGACATCAAGGAGATTAAAAAGGTATAGAACCCAATCCAACCTTTTGGTTTCACCATTGTCAAACTCTAAGAGGCCTAGACCTATACCTACCATCCTTGAGATACATCAGGACTGAACACCTTCCTCTATAAGGAATGTCCCACCTATCAATATTATAATGGCCTAACCCTAGTTAATCAGATCCACCATTACCATAATTGTGGACCAAAATGACCTAATAAGGAATCCAAAAAAGTATTTTCCCACTTTATCCCCCTTAAGTGGGAGGATGACTAAAGAACATATCAAATATTTTAAGGCCACCTTAATATTAATGAATTTTATCCATGAGGATGTTACATGTAAACTTTTTACATTTACTTTACAAGATTATTCTTATGATTAGTATCTCAATTTATAATAAAACTCCATCACCTCATGGGATGAGTGTAAAAGTATGTTCCTTATGAAAATTAGATAGGTAACTAATCCAAGTCTAATATATCAGCTCTTACCAACATGAAAAGGGAGCCTAATGAGTCCATTTGAGCCTTTAACATGAGATTCTAAGAGATTCACACTTGATTTAATGTTGCATATAAGATATATGAGAATCTAACACTCAAGATTATAAAAATGCCCTGAATCCTATCACTATAGTGTTATTATGAACAATTATTACTAATACACTAGATTTGGAATTCCAAGAAACTATCAAGATCATTAAGTAGATCAATCCACAACTTATCCCTCATAATCCAAGAGGTCAAGAATTAACCAATAGAATTCCATCCTTGAATATAATTCCACATGTGAATTAGAATGCTCTTGCATTAAATTAGAACTAGTTGTACACTTTACCTCTCATGATGCAGTAGATAATGAATTGTAATTATTATTTCTTAAATAATCATAGATAAATAAATAACTAGTAGCAGAATCATCATCAGACTCATACCAACACAATAGTCACTCAGGGTTCTAACTCTAACAAAGATGAATTAGATTCTATATTAATAATTATTCAGAAGATGAACAATGATTTTATGAATATGTAAAAGAGGATGAGAAATCAAAATAATTATAATTAGAATTAGAATTCTACCTTTCCAAGATATAAAAATCCTTTCAATAGGGCCACTAACAATGTAGAATAGTAATAATCCAATAAGTTACAAGAGATTAATATCATGAAAATAACTTTGCCCAACTAGTGCAGGGTCCATAATACATCTCAACATGGGGAGCTAGACTATATAGACTTTTGTGCAGCTTTTGAAATCTTCCAAAGGGAGATGATCAGATAAGATCAAATGATGAATCCTCCAAATCTCCCTCATGAATCTAACCCTTCTAGTTTAGCTATGGTCTTTGAGACTTTTGAGTATTCCTTCCTTAATGAAGATGATGATATCCTAGAGGATAACTCTAATGAGGTGTAAGCATTCCATTAGTTCAATAGGAACAATTATAGTCTAAGGAAAAGGTAGTCATTTACCACTTATACTCCTAATAACATGGTTATTCCTCCACATCCCAAAGGTGACAATAATCCTCTTCCCCTTAAAATGAATGATCATCCTCAACATAGAGAGGAATAAAATAAAGGAAGATATAATATTGTTGAGGATATGAAGAAAATTAAGGCCAAAATTACTCTTCATGAACTAACACAAATCACAAATTAGAAGGAGCTCATGGAGTTCCATCATAGGCAAGTCTATTTTGAAAATTCCAAGACAACCAATACAAATGGTATCTACAAAATCAATCCTAAAGTTCCCCTTTTCTTGATGACCATTTAGGAGTTTGGAAAGAATATACATAAATGCCAAGTAGATTTTAATGTGTTATCAATGGTGATGCTAATTTTCATTTGTCATAATCTTAGTTTAACACCAAAGCCATCCAAGAGGATTGTGTCATAGCTAGATAAAATAGTAGTGCCTATATTAGGAGATCTAAACGATGTGATAATTTAGGTTCCTTCAGAACCTAGAGTATGAATGACTATCGACATATTGTTATTAGATATTCTAGAAGGTTATGGGTTAATTTTGAGCAAAGATTGGTCAAAAATGCTAAATGGACATCTTTCCATGGACTTTTCACATATTTGGATGCCTTGGAGAGGCATAGCCCACCAAATCATAATTGATCGAGATCTGAGAATGAAATATCCCATTATGGAGTATAATACCAAAAATGAAGAGGTAAGTTATAAGTCTCCTAGTCCTGAAATTTACATATTTTCCATGAAGCATGAATCACCAAAATAAATTTTTGGCCCTTCCCAATTATAAACCCTTTATTTCTATAGATCTAGATCTAATCAAAGATATGGTGTCAATATTGAGTTGATCAATCCACAAAGAGAAAAAGTATTGGTAGCATACAAGATCTAATTCTCATGCACCAATAATATATAAAAATGTGAAGGCTTAATTCTTGGATTATAGTTCTCCCTAAAAAATAACATCAAATAATTATTGGTATATAAATATTCTAAACTCATTGTTAACTAGGTCAAAAATAAATATTAATGTAAATTATCATATCTAAATAAGTAAAAACATAGAGCCTAGTATTTAATTGAATCATTTGAAGCATTCAAAATACTAGCTATCCTAAGAGAAAAAAATGGATTTGTTGATTCATAGGCTGCTTTAGCAGTGAATTTGGCACCCTTATAGAAGTAAAAAATACATAAGTTCTCCATTGAATTGGTACCATGTACCTTAGTACTAGACAATTTTTAAAATTTTCAAATGTTTAATGATGACCAACAAATTATCCAATGTCTAACAAATTTAGGACAATTCAAATCTCAAATAATTGATGACAAAGAAATGAATCACAAGTTCCATGAATAATTGGATGAAGAGGGTGTTATCAAGATAAAACAAAATTAATTCCCATTGGGAATGGTCACCCTAGAAGTACCTTTGATACATATCCTCAAACCCAATCACATAGGCATCTCAATGTTAATAAATCCAAATATAGCTCAAAAAATGTTGGTGATAAAAAGAATGCACACTTCATCAATATTGTCTTAAGTTATATACTAGAAGAAAGATAAAGAGTCAAGGAACCAATTATCAAGTATAAAAATGTAATTGCATGGAATTTTGATGACTTAAATATTTTCAATCCAAGAGTCATTACCCATATGATTCCACTCAAGATTGATCATAAACCATTTAGGTAAAAGCGGAGGCTAGTTAATGCTATATTGAAACCATTAATTCATAAGGAAGTGGAAAAGATGTTAAGTGATAAGATAGTCTTTCCTATTAGACATTCAACTTGGGTGGCCAATTTAGTTCTAATCAAGAAGAAGAGTGGCGACATTAGACTTTGTGTCAACTTTAGAAATCTGAATAAAGCTTCACTGAAGGACAATTATCCTTTACCCTCGTTATATGAGGTAATATAAATTTTAAGTGGATCTAAAATGATGTATTTCTTAGATGGATCTTCTGGTTACAATCAATTACTAGTCAAATCAAAAGATAAGATGAAAAAAACATTCACTATGAAGTGTGAAACATATGCATATAAGTAAATACCATTTGGGCTAATTAACACTGGAGCTACTTTTCAAAGAGTAATGGATCATTCATTTCAAAGAATAATAGGGAAGTGCATAATTATATATGGGATATCTCACTATTTTTTCTAAAAATAGAGTTGAACATATCAACCATCTTCAGTCTATTTTTGAGAGGTAAAAGAAGTTTGGGGTCTCACTTAAACCCAAGAAAAATATATTCAACATTACTGAAGGAAAAGTATTAGGCCACATCATTAAAAAGGATAGGATCATCATTGACCCAAATAATATTCAAGGGATATCAAAAATAATGTTTCCAAACAACAAAATGGAGCTCAAATGATTCTTTGGATAGATAAATTTTGCAAAGAAATTTATATCAATATTTTCAAAGATTGTTAGACCCCTAAATGCAATGCTTACATAGAATTCCAAATTGAGGTGGACACCTAAAGTTAAGAAGTCCTTCTAAGATATAAATAAGGACATTTTTCAATCCCTAGTATTGGTAATCCCTAATTTCACCAAAGACTTTTACTTATATTCATTTGCCTTAGAAAATACTATTGCTACCATACTTACATAGAAAGATGTAAAACTTAAGTATTTATTGATTGAAAATAAAATATTCACTCTTGTCAAGGAAGTCAAAAAGTTTAGACACTAAATCCTTAAAAATAAGACCATCACCATAGTGCCAGATCATATGGTAAAGCTCACACCTAGACAGAATGAATTGGGGGAGCATAAAGGTAACTGGATGGAAAAATTATATTAATTTGATATTGGTATTAAACCATCTAGGATCATTAGAGGATAATGCATATTCCAATTAATGATTGAACCAGACCCATGCATGACTATTGAATAGGTCTACCAGATATAGCTCTCTTAAAAATATTGGTATTCAGGTATTATTCAGTTCC
Organism: Torreya grandis; assembly: GCA_037957365.1. NCBI lineage: Eukaryota > Viridiplantae > Streptophyta > Pinopsida > Cupressales > Taxaceae > Torreya > Torreya grandis. The sequence goes on along the minus strand of JARHVA010002130.1, from coordinate 795,639 downwards.
TTCTCGATAGAACATGTCCCAAAGAAATCAAAAGATATCAAAAGAGATATTTATGGCTTAAGGATAATCATTATATGATCAATAAGGGAGTCCTCTATATAAACAATTATGAAATCATTTATCTAAGATGTGTGTCACATAGAGAAGCTCAAGAAATCTTAAAAAATCTACATCAAAAGATAGGCAACGGTCATCCACTCGACAATACTATAACACATAAAATACTCAAAATGCGCTATTACTAGCCAATAGTCTTATAAGGATGCTCATTTCCACATGATAATGTGTCATAAATGCTAAGTTTTGGACAAAAGAGAGGTACACATAACAATGTCATTATAACTTGTAATTTAAAGTAGTTTTTTTGCCCAATGGGGCCTAGATTTCATTGGTGTTATAAATCCCAATTCCTTAGTTAGACACAAGCTTGTGCTCTCTTTTATGGATTAATATACTAGATAGAATAAGGTAGTATCCACCACGAACTCTAGAGCCCAATATGTGATAAGTTTTCTTGAAGAACATATCACAACTAGGTTTATCACTCTTATTTCTTTGGTTTGTGATAATGGGCCAACATTTCAATCAACTAAGCTCATTGAGTGGGTCCATGATAATCAGATTACAATTATATCATCCTCTAATCACTACCCACAATGGAATGTATTGGTTGAGTCAAATAATAATAACCTCATAGATGTGATCAAGAAGTTAGTTATGGATAAACTAAAGTAGTGGAACCTCTTGCTAAAGTATGCACTTTGGTAAAATTGGACTAGGTACAAATAGACCCTCAAAGATTCACCATATATAATGGTGTATGGTAAATATCTAGTGTTTCCAATCATTCTAAAATTTATAACATATCAATTTATGCAAGAATACATGGATCCCAATGACATAACAGATTCTAGATTGCTAGATATTATTGAAATAGAAGATTCTATAGATAAAGCATTACAAAGCTTCAACAAACATCAAGACATGGTCAAAAGATGGTTTGATAAGAGAGATAAATTCAAATAATTTAGGATATATGACTTGGTGATATTATGGGACAAATCCTATGAGAAAAATGGAATGCACAACAATTTTACCCCACTGTGGATAGGACCATATCAAATTTCATAAATCTTGGGTAATATTACACTCTATTTGAAAGAGCTTCAATGTAATAATCTAACATATCCAGACAATGAAAAGTTTTTAAAGTATTAATTCATGACTAACCCATTTAGGGAGGTCTCTGAGTAATGATAGACATTCTGGTATAGGCAGGAGTAGATTATATTTGCTTTATTAGTTAGTTTCCTAGTTTCGATTATTTACTATTCTTAGACTAGTTCATGATTTTTAGAGTAACCCTTTTTGGATTTCAATATTTTTCTTCTTTCTAAAATAGTTTTCTTTTGATTTCATGATAGTTAATTTTTTTTTCAATCCTAGTATAATCAAACATAGTTTGAGGTATTTTGAATCCAACCTAAATCAAGGGGAAATGCATATTGTAGTTTAGAATATTTAATCTAGGTAAGTAATGAGAGAGTTAGCCATGAATTTACCCTAAAACTAATGATTTTATCAGGTATGTGACATTTTCTCCCATAGTTATATGTAAATTTAGAAAACTTTATTTATTTCCTTAGGTCAAGTGCACATAAAATATTAATACTTATTCAAGGTAATAATGATGAACATAGGCAAGAGTTGACAGGGACATTTTGATTAAACCAAAATTTTAACTAAGACCAGCTCATTGTGGTCACCTTTTTCTTATTTTTGAAAGAAAACAAAGAAAACAATAAAAATAAAAGGGCACAATACAAAAATAAAAAAGGTTTCAAAGCCTACATGATGAAATAAGATTAATGTATCATGCATCATGAAAAATATGAAGAGAGGAGGAATAGGTGATCAAAGGTATCTCTATCAGGGCTATGAATGCCTGGCTAGCAATAGAATAATGCCTAAGCTCCCAATTTATACACCTAATTCCCAATAAAATTGAAAGCTATAGCTCACCCTTATGTCTTTGCCTAAAAAACCTAAGATAAGAGGTAAATAATAACACTTTCCACACATAAAATCAAGGTGTAAGTAGAGTTAGTATGTTGCATAGGATATTAAGAGTTTCTTTCTAATTATGGTTTAATCATTTATTTTAGGATAAATTTATAGTTGATATTGGGATTGTGAAACCATGGATTATGGGTTCTTGAAAACTTTAGAGTATTCACCCCTGTGAGTCTCCTTTTATTGTATTCAACATACCTCAACCTATATTTTTTATTTGAAAAGTGGGGACCCCCCTTTATTTTTTTAAATAATGAATATCTTAGAGGGGTATCTATGAGTTTTTTTAGGGTTATGATACTCTTATTATCTATATAAATTTAGTGATTTTAATGATTAAATCATGTTGTGATATACTTTATCGTTTGGAAACATTTGTTCAAACTAACCTATTAATGGAAAATATGGAAAGGATGGATTTACATGACAAGAATTTAGATTATTTCATTTAAAAGTAATTGGTCATCAACCACATTAACTTTGGAAGATTTCATTCAAAAAAATTGTCTTCAAAAACATTTTCTTTAGAAAGTTTCCCTTCAAAAATATTTCATCAAAAAGTTCCTATTGACAAATTTAGTCTTCAAAAACTTTCCTTCAGTAACTTTATTTCTGAAAGTTTTCAGATGCCAGATTTTATTTGTGAAGTATTTATCTTTGGAGCCTTTTCATTAGGTACTTATTCATCGACAAATTTTATATCAACAAATTTTTTCTAAAGGATTTTATTTGGAAACTTTCATTTCAGAGGGACTTCATCAAAATGTTTGTTTTGGAAAGATTCATTTAAAAAATTCATCAAAGGCTTTGTGTCATAAACTTTCATTTCAAAGATTTCATTTTGGAAACTTCATTTCAGAGACTTAGTCTTTAAGAATTTTCTCTTTGGGGATGTTCCATATGACTACTTATTTTTACCTACACTAACCTTCTCAGAGAGTATTTAGTCATTGGAAAATTAGTTTCAATAACTTTCATTTCAAAAAATTTACTTTAGAAACTTTGAATCGAGGACTTTTGATCAAAATTACTCCTTCAAAAACCTTACTCATCAATAATTTTGTTTTGGAAACTTTATTTCAAAAAATTTCAAATAAAATATTCGTGAAGAATATTTTTTGGAGTCTTTTGGGCCAAAGGTAAAGTTTGACTACTTTTGAGTAGACTACGTAATGACACAGGGTAAAGAAAAAATGTAAACATGGTTACACCATAAATGACAAAGCATCTTATGGGCATACACACTAGGACAAGGTCATCAAATTTGAATTGAATGAAGGTGATGAAATCATAGACATTAATGATTAATGGAACATGACCTAGAAATCAATGTTGAAATATATTTACATTGATCCCCCAATTGAGTTCATGTCATCCCATATTTGAGCTTGAGTAAACATCAGGCTCAACTGATATAAAAGTCCCTAATTTCCATCACCGTGATTTACTAATACATAAAACATAGTTTACTAATATACAAATTTATCAAAATCTTGAAGCATACCAGTACTTAACAAACCACCATGAAATCATCATCCATCCTATAAAGGAGCCCTAACACCATCTAAGTTCTCAATTAATGATTCTAAAGATATTTAGACACTATGTTTGATGCTACTGCATTCAATGGATGATATCCAAACTACTTAGAATTATGGGAATTACTGTAAAATGTAAATATTTTGTACTCAAAGAGGATATCATAACTAAAAATAAGTAGCTAGTGAAGGACCTGCTCTATTTCAAATGTCAATCCCTACACTACACAACTGTGAAGATGGAGGTTATGTTGTGAATTGATCTACTATGAGGGCTCTTATTCAGAGGGAGAATAATAGATGGTGGATACCTTTACTCTATTGACAATAACACAATTATTGCATGTATAGTAGGTGAGGAATTTAATAGATACTTGAGCCTACCCATTTTAGATGTCACTTTCAATTTACACACTGATATTACATGGAATAAGTCCAATAATGTAGAGATAGTGTTATCGAGGTGGCTTCTCCTTGGGGAAAGTTTCAATTTGAAAGAACATGTCAAGAGCCCTATCCCCATCACCCATTTTAAAATGGAAATCTATATGAGAATGACAATATTAAATAAACATTTTAGCCATATGAGTATTTATTTCATACTCCTGTAGTGGGTTCCCCTTATAAACTTCTTAATCACCTCAGAGCACACCTACACTTTGGGGGAAGTGATCAACGCACACTTCTAAGAATAAATCCTATATAAAGATAAGAAGCCACTAGGAGTAAACTTATACATGATGTATTATCTATTAGATGTAGTTATGGGGATTGTGTATACATATTGGATTCTTATGGGATCCCAACGTAGAAGTCATCAATAATAGGATTTGTGACTATTACAATTTTTTGTACATATGCTCCTATGTTAGAAATATAGCAAATATAATTAAGGATCTCTACCCTAAGGTCTAAATGGTTATCCACAACTAGCCTTTGGCAAAAATTTCCCACAGCATAGCCTAGACAATTACCAATAATGTAGGATATTATTGGCTCTATCCAAACTACATAGTTATTATGGTGTTTGGCCACAAGGTACATACTCTTCATCTCCCACGTTCATTCTAGACAAGGTAGCTAAGCAAGAAATGGCACATCAAATTTTGAATAACATTGATGAGGAACTAAATAGAAACAAGAAAACCACATTCCATGGATCCCACATCACCATTAGATGAATGCAATATACAATTTATATGAATTTTAAGGAGGCTAAGAATGCCAAGAAGGCATATGAATTACCTGCCCTCCCTCATAAATTTTGGGATCCTCATAGCAAGGTCAAGAATAAAATAATACCCTTGGCCTTACTTATAAACATGAGCTAATAGATCATGATTTTATATTCATAAATGCCAAAGATGATGATGAGGTCAGGAAAAGGTCCATAACTGTAGGATTGAATGAGGACTTATTGAGAGTGATACATGAAGAGCCATCTCTTATACTTGGTGAAGAAAATTTTAGGATCCCACCTCCTGAAGGTTGGATATCTTCTAATTTTTGGAATTGAAGGCAATCATAGATACCAAAAAAAGAGGGACAACATCCCCAAATATCTCAAGGCCAACCCCAAGACCAATAATAGTTGGTAGTTGAGGCACCACTCATTAGAGCACAAGATGAATAAGCTGAAGAAGAATAGTTGCCTACCTCCACATAATCAAGAGATGAACCAGTGATCCTAGTTTAAGCTTCCATAGTTGAATAGATATAGGTCAATCAAGAGTCAACTAAGGAGATAACTAAAGCAAGAGGAAGTGTACAAAAGGAAGTACCCAAGATTATATGCTTGGACTCTTGTAATGAGGGGGAAATAATGGCTTCTTAGCCCTAACACCCAACATTGTTCCTCCCTCTCTTCCCCAATAGGCAATAGTCCCACAAGTAGGTAGATCCAACAATTGTTATCAAAGTAATCCTAAGGGAGATAGACCATAGACCCCTCCAACACAAGAGGTTAATGACGAAGAGTTGTAGCAAGAAAATATATTAATCCTACAAGAAATCAAGTACAAGGCACCTCTCATAGGTGAACCATCTAGTAAGTGTCCTTTATTCACAACCCATTTAGGTCTTTTCCCTTTGATATAATTACTTGTAGTTTTTATCACCCCTAGGCTAGTTGCTTCTAAGTTCATTACATAATAGGCACTTTCTATAGGTTTAATTTTCATGTACCCATATATGAATCTTCCCACTACCATTGCACTTGGTCTACCCTCAATTGCTATGTTTTTCCATTTGATCAGTGTCCATCCCACTAACACTAGTGTTGTCCATTTCAACCATTTCCTAATCCATCACTCCAACTATATCTCCTTCTACCCAATTGGGTTCACCTTTTTCTTGTTCAACTCTAATGACCATAAATATAGTAGTTACCAATAAAAGGTCACCTAGGAAGTGGCCAATCTTTGTTTTCCATCCAATAGCACAATATGGAAACATAGACTAGTCAAAAATCATATGGCTAATAATACCCAATCCTTCCACTAAAATTGACCCTAAGCCTAAAGAACATGCACAAGTGGAATCTCAACCCTCATATCCCTTAGACCTCACTCTTCTAGATTGGGCTAAGGAATCAGGGGACAAAGCTTCTAAGAGGGACAATTTCAAGATAACTAAAATTTCCAATGGTGAGATCACTATTTTATAAGGCCATAACATCATTACAGTGGGTGAGGAAAAGGAAAATTTAAGATATCTTGGACATAACATTAATTAGGGAGGAGAGGGAAGAAGTTTATTCCCTCAGTAAGAGGCAAAACAAATAAAAGGGTCAGTCCTCATATATTGAGGAACTTAAGTCCTATATGGAGAACCATACAGAAGCAATCCTTACTATCCATGAAGGGACTAAAATGGCTATAAAAGAACTCAAAGAGGAGATATAAAATCTTAGAGAGTAACAACAAGTGATTCAGGTTCCCCAAGGAATTAATTAGTATGTATAGACTACAAAACTTAGGCTATATGAGATTATTGATTCTATTCATTATTTGAGAGCTAGTTTGGATCCTCATGTCAATAATAGAACCATATTATTTAAAATCCATAAAGATGATAACAATAAGCTAAATTTATTAATACTATATACCCCTAATAAGGCATTTATCCATTTGGACTTGATGACCCCATTGGAGGCATAAAATGATTTTAATTTAGCACTAATAAGAATGCAAGAGGCCCAAGATTGGTTATTATCCTCTAAAGATTTAGTGAATAAATTGGTTGAGCAAGAGAAATAGGCTGAGCAAATTTTGACAAAGTTGGAATTGACTATAATTCAAGATAATAGAGTCAAGTTGGTGACTCAAGATATATTTTATCAAATGATTAAATAATCCTATGATGGATTCAAGTAGATTCTACAAGGTCTGAACTTAGAATACATTGATTCCAAATTAAGCACATATAAGAAGGAAATAGAAGTGGAAGTCTTCAGGGTTGGATTTAGAGCCACTAAAACAAAATGTGCCAAACTAATGTAGTAGATAAGTAGGGTGACTAGGCCACACCTCTTGTATATGAACCTAATTTGATCATAGCATGCTAAGTCATACAAACACTACCAAGACTTAGATTCTAATAATAAAGAAGCCTAATAGATGCCACCTACTAGTTTAACTACACTAATTCCACCTATAGCACTAATAACTATAGCAACATCAGTGTCACCTCATGATATTGTTCCCATGGTAACAATAGTTCAATCCACTAGTACATCTTCAAGTGAAACTCTAGTTACTACATCATCAATCAAGAGTACTACTACAGTTCCAATGACAGTTTTGAGATAAGTTAAGCAAGAGCCAATTTAGATCAATGTTAATTTTGTACGTTTTACTTGAAACAGTTATAATTGAATAGTTAAGTCTTAGTTGTATATATATTGTAATTATCTAAATTATTTTTGTAACATGCACACATTTCATGAATGAGATATTTTTAAAACATAGATATGTAGCCAATACTTATTTTATAATATTTTTAGATATAAATTAAGTGTTCTAAATTTGGAGGATGAGGCAACCCTTCCCCAAGATCTATATATACATGTAGAACCCTATTTTTAAAGGGTTGGATTTTGAATGAATATACAAGAAGAAATCAAGAAATTAATTTTCATGCAATTGTGTTTGTTATTTATTCTTCCCTCTCTATGTTAATGAATTTGAAGTTTGATTTTTTGTAGTTGATTCAATAATTCTGATGTGTGCTAATTCTATGGATGAATATGATTTTCATATTGATGAATGTTACTTTTAAATGTGTAATAACTATTGAATATTGATAAATATCATTGATTTAGATAGCATAACTTGAATTGATAATCCAAGGTGTCTAGATGTATCTCCCTTTGATATAGTATTTTAGGTGTGAGCTATAGATTCCATAGACAACTTCTTGGTCTAAATTTTAATCTCTTATCTAAAGGTATGAAACAACAACCTTAAGAAAAGAAACCTTCAGTTGAGACCATTAAGCATCCTATATCTAATTAACCTAAACTCCCAATCATGTTTGTTCACAAGTGTGCAAAAGCTGCAAAAAGAAAACATTGGTTCCCTAGATACTTTTCCACCAAAGAGAGAGATTGAGAAATTCCATTTTAGAGACATAAAACCTTTTTTTCTACCTCACCCTTCCGCCCTTTTGAATTTTATTTTTAATTTACCCAACATAGATTAATCTTCCACCCATGTAACTCACTTGGTGATTTACCTTTTATTAGAATTCATGCATCCACCCATAAACTTGGTTAAATAACCCAAAAGCTCAATTTATTATTATACCACCCAGTTTTTATAACCACATATCTACAACTCATGCCCTAGAGTTGAACCTAGTTCTACAAAGATCCCAAAATGTTAGAGTTTACCTCATTTAAAACTCTCTGAAGTGTACATAAAACCCACATCAATGAGTGTTATCACACTAAATTACACCCCTAAGAAGGTTTTTCAAGCCTTATTACTAAGGTGATAGCATGGAGACACCTTGAGTTTGTGGTTGTCCTAATCAATGAGGTAGATTTTTAGATAGGGATAATTCCTTTGATTCTTCAATTTGAAATTTCTACGAAACCTATTGCTTTCTAGGAAAGGGGAGAGAAATATCTTAAAACAAGTAAATGGGAGGTGATGCACCAAAATTAACACTCTCTACTTGTCTATAATACACTAAGAATTTGAAAAAGGACAAAAATATATTACACTAACTCAAAATGAGTCTTCAAGCATCAATACTTTAATATGAAGTTGAAGATCAAGATAATAACCAAGAGTGGATGATTGAGAGATCTCATAGGAGACACTAATGAATCAATATCCACACTTAACCAATACTATACCTTATAATACACTCCATATGACCTACTAATATTTAACACAACCTACAATAAGGTAGTGAGATAGGAAAAATGCAAGAGCGTCATGACACTACTAGTATCATTCATAAACTAACCATGAAACATACACTAATTGTAGCATTGAGAAGATTAGAAATCATATCTATTTACTTCCAAATGAAAATAACAAGTGTCTATATGATCATGGATTCTTCATACTAAAGTTGAGGATCCTATTACAATCCTTACAAGGCCATACATATAGGAGAAATGAGAGAGAAGAGAGAAGTATATTGAGAGAACCCATGACAAGTGTCATCCTTCACATGTAAATTACCATGCCAAGTGTAAGAGGCCAAAAATAGTATTATAATCATCCTAAACATGTGTTATTTTATGATATTATGATATTTAATGTGCATAGGAGTTTCTTGTTTTCCTTTGATGACTCGTCACTCCCCTCATGAACTGACTTCCTTCTTGTTGAGAAGTGAAATTTGCATTCTTGATCATATAACTATCCTTGAGCTACCATTTTATATATTTAACACTTTACACATGATTTATAACATTCCCTAATAAGTTTTTATGGGTAATAATTATTTTTATGTGTCTTGAAACCCTTCATATTCACTACACTTCTCCTTCAATGATATACTAAAGGATCATGCTGAAACTATCAGTGTATTAGGCACCTCAAGACTACATTTGATCATTAAGATGGTTTATTAAAAAAATTAATAACTTTATATGAATGGTATTAGTTATTTATAAAGATACTTTCAAGGTTTCTATACCCCAAATTACTTTGAAGAGGTCTACAACCAATCTTATAAGCAAGCAAGAAGGCATAGTCTTCATTAGGTCTAGTTTCTTGATTGAAAAACTATTAAATCACCATGTTAGTTATTTTTAATGGATTTTTTATGGATAATATACCTCTTCAAATTATTATAAGTCCTTATACATGGATCAAAAGGCTTTGATACATCTAAAACCATGCAAACTAGTCAATAAAGGCAATTTTAAGCCCTTTTCTTCTCACTTTCTCCTTCACACAACCCAAATGACTACTCCCATGGATACACATACTATTAAAAAGGATAATAAAGGTAATTAAAAGGCCCATAAAATTCATTTTAACCACGTATAATGCAAGAATCACTCATCGATCTCTTAAAAGGGTTTTAGGAGTATTTTAAAGTGTTTGTCTTGTTAATGATTGTTTATAAAGTTGAGGCCCTCAAATTATGAAATAATGAAAATAATTTGGAGTATGATTAACATATAATATATATTTTAACCCATGGATAACATTTAATTATTGAGTATAAAATTATGTCTTATCAAGTTCTTCACAAGGTGATAGGAGGGTTTTGAGTGGTCTCCATTCTTAGTGACTATTCATACCATACATGTTCCCTTGAAAAAAGCCAATGACATAATGTTAGACTTTGAAAAACTCCTAAACATATCTAAGATAAATTACTTCCCATGTATCTTATCATTGAAGTTCCAATCAAGGTTTAGACCTTCTTGGGATGATAGAACTGTGTGTGGAGATTGAGGAAAGGTTTCTAGGCCTATAAGCCTTCAAAATGCATATTTTTGGTTAGAATTATCTCTAATAGGTATAATATTACCCTTATGGTTATATTATATACACCTACATATACCTTTAGTTTTCATATTAATTAAATTTGACTTTTCTTCCTATAGGTGGATGAGTGGGGTTTAGGCCTCTTTGGGTCTTTTAGTCATTTCCATTATATATCACCCTTATTTAGATCATTTGATACTCAATTACACTATTTATGAATTCCTAAATTATTTTATTCCCCATTTCACACTTTTATGAGTAAATTACTACCAAATACAACTCAAAACACTCCCTTTCATATAATATTTTCATCTTTTGATCAAGAATGTGGACCTATAGGTCTGCAGACTTATAGGTCTATATTCACCTTTATTTAGATCATTTGAAACATGACTCTAAATATTAAATGACAAAAAATAGTTTAATCTACCCCTGTGACCTATTTTCAAGGTTTAGAATCTCTTCAAAACATCTAAAATATCTTCAATCACCTAGTGCTGACCATACAATCATGTTTGGTCTTCCTTTGGGCCAGATACCCTACCAAGGCATGAGGATGGATCATATTGAATAATATTTTATTATTAAAAATTAAACTAGTTAAGGTGGTGATTTTTATGGTTACTCATACCTTGGTATACCTTCCAACCTTGTTTGAATGATCACATTTTCTTCATATAGTGCATACAGACCTGTAGGTCTTTTTGCAGACCTAAGACTACTATAGAACTACTTGGGAGGAAGATAGTGTTTGATTTACAATAAATCAGGGTTATTTATGGTATTATGGGTTACCTTATATCAATTAGAAACAAAATACATTATTTTTTTCTTAAATATTAGATTTTTATGTTCATTTTTACCCTTGAGATCTTCAAATAAACTTGTAGGTGCATAGTCCTATTTGAGAATGAGGTCTTAAAGAGAGTTGGTTTGTTTATGAAAAACCTTATTGACAAAGGTTTAACTAACTTATAAAATATAATTATTTATATTTCACCTTATATCACTTCCTTGAGCTCTCATCTCTCATACTCAAATGCAAAACATGTTTCTTTCTCAAAATAGAGCTTGCATATACCTATTTTTCTTGTCAAACGATGGAACGTATTCATATTTCATGCCTTTGAATGGGTTTTAATTTAAATATGGAACTTGTTTCACTTATTTTTAAAACATATTTCAATGAAAACATAGATTAAGAACCTAACATTAACGATCTTGAATATATTTTATTCATGGCAAGGGTTTATAGATAACTTGGCAACTTGACCTTCTTAGTAGTCTTTTGGTGATTTCTTCTCTCAAAAACCTATATAAACACTTTGGATACATATTAAATCTCTTCACACATATAATTGACCTCAAAAACTTTATTTTTATTGCCAATCTTACCTTATATCTTCATTCTTATACCTGTAATATTGGTCTAGCAAGGTACTTATAGGAGTCTTTAAGTACTCATCTTGCTATGGAGTTTTCAAGACCTTGTAGGATTTAAGAGACCTCTTAGTGACCATAAATAGCACTATGGATAAGTTAATATATTGTTTTAATTCATTATCATGCTCTTAGTTTTTAGAATCCCTAAAAACATCAAGAAATCCAATGCTTTCAACCTGCAACTTGCTTTAATATAAAGTTTTTTACTTTTTGACTACTCGCACATGCCAAGTGATGGTGGAGAATGATGTGGAAGGACTATGTATACACTTGATAACTCAAAAAACATGAAATTTTAATTATTTAACCTTCCAAAATATTTAATCAAGCAAAAATTGTGCCTTTAGGGTTTTAGAAGGGTTTAAAGATACCTTATCTTGTTAGAAATTACTCATAAAGCATAGCCCCTAAAAATCTAAACTAATTCATGAAATTTTAAGTTCATAATGGAATCCATATACCCCTAGGATAATTTTACCCAACTCTTTCTCTCCTCTATGTACCATCCTCAAACTAGTTGGTCTTCTTTAGGCCACCAAGAAACCTGATGAAGGAGTGAGAAGGTTTTTTAGATGTTTAGACCTGTAACACCTTCTTAAGCATTGATTTGGTTTTAGGGAGGATGGAAGGTGACCCATACATGTTTTACCACTATATTTCATTATTCCTTGGATGGATATGAGTGGGTAGCATGAATTGCACCTGCATCATTATCTTGGAAGGTTAGGGTTATAGTCAACATTGATTAATGCCTCTAATTTAGAGCCGAACATGAAATTTTCATTTCATTTGGTTCCTCCATGGTGGAAAGATATAAATGGGGGTCAAGAATAAGATTATTGACACAAAAAAATATTTGTAAAAAAAAAATTCACATTCTAATTTACACAAAAAATCTTTGCGAAAACCTATAAAACTCATCAAGACATCTTTTTCTTGCAGTGGAATTTGATTATTTGAACTAATGCCTCATTAGATACTTGTGAGAGATGTTAATTGGGTGTTCCCTAACATGCATGATGTAGATGTAATGTAAAGACCTCCTTTAACCTGCCTTTTCTCACATTACACTATATTTTGAAGGTGAAACAATAATACAAGGAGGTTTTGAGTGGGTTGTACATTAAAGAAGGAATATTTTCCCACCTTGACAAGGTAAATGTGTAAGAGGAATAAACTATGCTCTTCAACAAATGTACATGACATAAAAGACCTTCCTTGACTTATAAACTAACTTGAAGCATGTGGGTTTGACACTTGATATGTTTAGATAAGTACAAGACAACCAAGACAATTACCTTAACTTTACCAAAACTACCTTAAACTATGTTAAAAACCTTATAAAGGATCAATCCATGAATATTTATTAATCATTTGAGGACCATGACTTCACATTTTGATTATACCACCTTAGAAGACCTTAATCACTATTAAAAACAACACCATTCCTCACCATGACAAGATAACATATTAATAATAAATGAACCTTCAAGGGCTATCAAAAAATTAAAACAACTCTAGATATCATGTTTTGAATGCTACTCATCTATGGTATCCAATTTTGGTTAATGGTTGGTTTGCATAGTAAATCAATGTCATCATCTAGTTTAACAAAATAAAATATCCATTGGAAATAAAAATCTAAAAATTATGATAAATAACAAGTCATGTGTAAAAATATACTATGATAAATGTAATAGTAGATCAATATATAGCCTAATAAGTGTATGAAGATTCCCCAATGTAGTCATGCCCCCAATGTAGAAAGGTTGTCTTCGGATGTAAATAATGTTGTGCATTTGTATATCTATATATCATATTTAACTTGTATATCCTACATATGAATCATGTATATTATGAAAATCACGTGTGTGTAAAATGAATATGAAAATAAACATGTATATGATAAATAACCCAAATCAATCATGTACACTAGCAAAGCATGTCATGAATAGGTCCTAGTTTTGTATTTTTTTGTGTTTTTAGTTTTTTTGTATATTTTAATTTTGAAACATGTATATTTTTAACGTATGATCCCATCTATGGGATAATAATTTGTAGGTCATATATAGATCAATTCAAATATCACATGTTATGGGAAAGGAGTAACATATGTATCTTTATTTAAATCATATAAATGATCATGTGTTATAAAACATATAACATCCTCATCATAGTAAACATGATCATGTATATTATGTGTAGATATAATAGCCATAGTAACTTGATGAATTTGTTGTATGCCAAGATAATGAGTTAGTGCTTGCTATGGAACACACATATAATATTTTTTTATAGCTGTCTTAGGATGTGATGTACTAGGTAACATATTTTGAACTCGAATAGATTATTGATGTAGTGAATGTTAGAGAATTGTTATTTGAGGTAGATAATTTATGTGTATACGTGATTTACCTTTGTAGGATGAACCTATATATATCATACGGTAGGATATTATGGAGATGGAAAAGTAAATGCATCTAGATAAATGGGGTACTCATATGGAATACCTATAGCTATAACCATATAGTTGTTGTAAATATACTTTAAGCATCATTGTACCGATGATATGGTTATACATATCTTATGTATGAATGGATGTCATAATAACATGTTGAATTCCATAGTATTGGGAAAAAATAAAAACCAAGTAGAAATATCTATATGCCATACCATAAGTCTTAACACAATGACCTAAAGAGAGTTATTTTCTTTCATTGAATCCTTTTACTATAGTATCCATACCAATCAAATATCTATGTATGTACCCAATATTATTAAGAAATGTCATAGTACATAATTTTTCACTTGACTCGTTATACAAAATAACATTGTGTATATGAAATGAGTTAATGAAATCACATATAAACAAAGGTGCATTTTTATAATCATCATCAATATTATCATTATAATTTAATATGATTTTATGTTGTTGTACATGTGTATATTTAAGGGTACCAATAATAAAAACTATAGGATGAGACTCCCAAAATCTAAAATCATAAGAATTCAGAGGAAGATGCACATTATAAGTCATATGTACCTTGGGATTACCCTTGGTTTCTTGTACTACATGATTTGGAAATGGATACAAAATATTTTAAGTTTCAAGTTAGGTTGTATAACCAAATCATTCATAGGTGTATTAACATCATTTGTGTCAATAATAGTATTCTTAATTAAATCATGTTCATTATGTATCAAAGTGTAACATCTATTAATATAATGTCTTGTGCATATATATATATATATATATATATATATATATATATATATATATATATATATATATATATATTAATCATTATATACTTTTATATCAAACCCATTATGTTAGACCACTTTTATATAACCTTCCATTGGTAGAGGGAGAGATATGAGATTGCACTTGAGTAATTTTTGTAACACCTTATTAGGATGTTATGATATTAATGTAAGTTTCCTAATTTTAAGAGTCAATAAGATAAGCATATCATTAGGCTATGAAACTACATGAAATATTAATTTAGCCTAATTATTAGTATCTACAACCTTATATTTTAAAGTTGGTTTGATTTGAAACTTTACATTAAAATATTTTCGAGGATTATTCCCATACTTTAACTTAATGAAAATAAAATTAAATTTGTAGACTCATATGTCATGTGTCATCAAAATATTTAAAGTTTTTATATAGAATAGACTCATAGATAGGCACAAGTAAGCTTTTATTGAATGTATTATAATTCATAATAAGCCATAGTATTAAAATGAAGCACATAGTCACTAATATGCTCATTAGATACTTTGTTGAGTTTTACAATTTAAGCACAAGAGACCTTATCATTAATATTGATAGAAAAATGAGTAATAAATAATCCATCCAAATAATTGAAATCATGCACCAATTATAAAGGAAGGTAACAAAACCATTATATGACATAGTAATTGAGGATATTAGAAAATACTTGTTAATATATTATCATTAGAGGAATAATCTAATATTATTATATGGAAGGATCTAATATGTTATTATAGATCTTAGGTTTAAGCTTAGATGTAATGACTCTTGTATAAAATTGACAAGTGGAATTATCTAGGGCCAAAGGGTTTTGTAATAATTCTTCAGAATTGGTTGAATGGCCCACTTTAGAATAACATTATCCTAGTTTGGAAACTTTCTCTTAAATATCAAAAAGATTTTTTATAATCTCTTGATTAGAAATCATAGGATATTGATTAGTAATAGATGATTTCATATAAGTATCAAGCTTAAGAGGAAACTAATTGCATTTCATATGGATAACCATAAAATTAAAAGGATGAACTTGTGTTTCCTCCACATGAGGTGTAGGCATAACTTGTTTATCCATAGGTTTAGACACTTGAATAGTACTAGAAGGAATAATTATCTAAACACCTTGTAGAAACTTAAATTTGGGCTCTATATGATAATGTAGTGGATAAAAACATAGCGATAAAATTTTAGTATGACAAAAACATCATGAGGACAAAACATAGCTAGGAAAAAATGTAGTGGTATTGGTAATGTCGCAAAAATGTCGTAAAGAGCATAATTAGGACATTTTAGTGATTATCACATTGTTTATTTGTTTTCTAGTTCATTTTGGTGATAATAGTTAAAATTTCATGAAGGAAAATTAATGTACCATATTTAAAAGAAAAATAATAGAGGAAAATGTGATTTCATGACGTTGAAGTTGTGTCATCTTCTATGTGAGCACATCCTTTACTATGTTTTGTTCTTGTGATGTTTTATCCTTGTTACATTTTTCATGCTACATTTTTGTTTGCTACTTTTTTTATGGATGCCTAAATTTGGTATTAGGAAATTTAAAATGTTAGTTTTGACCAAGCCTTAGTATACATGATTTTTTCACATAACTAAATCTTGATCACTCTCTCTCTCTCCTAACCATTCAATTATCTATGATCCTGACCTTCCCAAATCCATTTCATACACACGATTACCTTAGTTTCTAAGTTAACCTCCTAATAAGATATTAGAAAAATTACATAGTGTCATGGTATATAATGGTTTATGTGAAGAAAAATTACATTATGATACTCCTTATTAGTATTGGAGATACACAAAAATAGTTTATGGATACAACAAAGCTAGTCAAAATAATTGATGAAAATAGATAGAACCCTCTTGGGAGTATTGTGTTACCACTTAATGTAGGACCTAAAACTATTGAAACTTTATTATCAGTTATATGTAGGATAGGAGAAATCAATTTTTTTTTCAAATATCCCTATATACATAATATCTATGCAATAGTATCTTTACTACACATATGCATAAATTATGTACATAGTAGTAGTGTGGTTACATTTCCAGGTATACCATATGAGTATCCTATTTAGCCACATACCTTCCTATGGAAGGATACACCACAAATTTTTATATAACATGTATAGGTTCACTATACATATGTATTTTAGATAAAATTAATTTATCTTCCTAGAATACCAATACATTAATATCCATTACATCAAAGATCTATCCCAATTCAATATGAATTACCTACACTATCATGTCTTAAAATAGTGATTAAAGTTAATTCATGTGTTCCATAATGAACTCATGCACACTCTAATAATATAAAATAACTTCAAAATAATACTATGGTTACATAGTTACACAACATACATAGAATCATATGGTCTATGGTGAGCCTAATGGATATGTTACAACATTAGATCACTTCTTAGATTCTAATATATATGCTACTAATCACTCACAATGGGTAAAATTTTTCATGATTGAATTAATACTACATTAGAACATATTATTGATGGGATAATTGGATATTATAATTCATAACTCAAATCCAATAAATAAATAAATAAAAGTATTCACAAATACAAAAGTAGGACTTATCCATAACACATATCACTTGTTTACATCATTAATTTATGATTTATCAAATATGGTAGATTATCCATCTAATATTATATGCACATTATTTTTATTGTATACATGAGTGGTATTTAATACATATAGGTTACATATGACATGGAAATTCATATGCAATAAATTCCTACACCTAGAGGCTACCTTTCCTACATTGGGGGAATACCCACACTAGGATTATTGTGGTATATTTTAAAGAGGTTAATTTTTTATATGAAATTTCCTTTAATCATTATGAGATATTTACACTCATTAAAAATGATTATATCTTACATATAGTAGTTAGAGTGCATGTTATATGGATACTATATTTTACTATATGAAATGATGACATACATTGATTATGTTGATAACCCTTGATTGTTATGTGCATGATTAATGTTATTGAATGTTACATGATGTTATAATTGATTGTATATTATATTATGTGAGTTTTACTCTATGTAAAATTAGGTGTTCATTGTGTGAATCGTTTTGTGTTTGTCTCTTCTTCTATAAATTTTGACATTGGTTGTTCATTGCGTGACTCATTTTATGTATGGATCTTAATCTACATGTTCATTGCATGTTTCTATTTATGAAAAAATATTAATATATTTGATAATCTTTGATATCATTCTTATTTATAATATTTCCTATGTGTTTCATTACCATGAGATTGCATGTCAATTTGGACACATCTATTATTATGTGTTGAACTTGTGATGTTGTGATTCATGTCATGCATTCTCTTACTTATGTGTGATGCCATGATATATATCATGCATATTTTGTGTAGTTGTTACTCAATTTTAATATGATTATTAATACATGCCTCTTTTTTATATCTAATTTACATGACACAAATCCTAAGGATACTTGTTTCATATATGCTCAAACAATCTAATCTTTATATGAGGACATAATCTAATCATGTTAATAAATTATTTACATGATTATATATTTAACTAGAATCATGCCTATAACAATTATATTTTGAGATGCATAATTCATAGGATACACTACTCACCTAAAAACTAGGGAATACACAATGGGATTATTTTAGAGAGTAAGTCATTTACACATATATTAAAAATTTGGGCACAAAAGTTAGCTTTTGGACACATTATTTTCGAAGGTCATAGATTATTCCAAATTGGCATAGATTTATATATATTATTACAAGATTGAATCAAATCATTATATATTTGACATTGATTAAGATCATGTGTAAGGCATATGTAAGATATTATATAGGATTATGAGTGATAATTCATAAATATTATGATATTTTTGCACAGGTTATATGAACCAAATTATATAATCTATAATATTGAGGGCATATTTAGGTGTAGACACTTAAATTTAGTAATTGATATTTAACAATCTTAATTTGACCTACCTTTATCCTACATGACTTATGCATACATACATTACTCTAATTCACTATTATCTTACATCCACATTCCTTCTACAAGTCTAACCCTCCCAATTTTATATTAGTAACATATAGAAATTACCATAGTTTGTGTCAAACTAATTATTTATCTCACTCACACATCTCAAGATCATCAAATCAATATTCATGTATCTTAAAAAGTAATTACAGGCTCAAAACTTACTTATCTAATGGTACCATCTTAGTTTGTTAGTTTCATCGTATGTCAAGCGATGGTTACATTTAAAATTCAAATAATTTATATGGGTTAGCTCATCCATATAGCATGCCAGTGGCATGAGAAATTAACTAAAGAGTCTCATATAAATAAAGGCACTATCAATAGTATTCAAACAATTACACATTTAAAGGCACTACCCTATTCCTACCAATTTACCAATCAATCAAAAGGATAACATATTAGCCAAGTCTAAAATACCTCAACAACCAAGACAAAGTTTTTAATTTCTAAGTATTTATATTAGAATACATGTTGCATCAATTAAATAAGAATTATTATATGTATTCACTTAATAGGAAAAAATACATGCATTTTGACTTCCCTCTTTATAGTATTGAATATATAGGTAACACTCAACTATTCAATGGGGAGTGGTTGGGGTAATATTAACCCATATTTATTCTATTTTATAGGCCTAAATCTATCATTACAATTGTACCTAGGGTTTTAAGTGAATAAGACATATTTATGGGTATTGCATACATATTTGGACCTCAAGATTGTGTACACAATCATAATAAAAGCATTCACAGTGGCATGTAACATAAAAATAGTATAATATTTACATATAAATAATAATTAGACTCTAATCACAATGACCTATGGTAGCCACCAAGACTAAAAATATTGTCTTGACAAACCCAAAATTCTAACTCCTAATTTGAGAAATTCATAGTCCAAATTCATGTCTTTTATACCACTTGAACACATTCTCAATCCTTCATAGAGTAGTTAAATACTAAATATCATACATTTTTATTGAAATTTATATATTTAGTAAGTTTAATTATTAAAATAGTTTCAATCCTTTTATATACAAATTTATGCTTAATTTTTAGACATTATAATGTGAATTTTACACATAGTTTTCTATCTTATTAAGGTTTAACATTAATCCAATATATGGTAAAACATATTGGTGAACTCAAATATTTTCTCAAGCATAGACAAACCCTATGTTGATCCTAGGGTTTCTTCCTCTATTTTAGGGTTTAAGATTTATATATACAACCTAATTTTTAGTTTTGACTCTCATAGGATTCTTATTATTTAAACCATAGTATTCAATGTTTTCCCTCATAATAGTTTTGAACATATTTATTGTATTTTTTTTAATATCAAAATTGGGGTAAATGACAACTAATTACCTAATTATGACAAAATTTTACATAAAACTAGAATATTATGATATGCAATAAATTAAGTATTTATGATTTGGAAATTGTTATATTTGAAATGATGATAAAAGGGGAAACTGAAGGAAAGAAATAAATTAGATATAAAATAAGAATGATGGAATCATATTGATAATATAGACATAAATATGTGACTATGTGAGATGATTGTGCATCAAGAACATGGATTCTATAGATATCTAGACAAGGCCATGCTAATTAGATCCAGTCATTTCACACTATTGTGCATAGGGAATGCTAGAGTTTGGTGAGATTTTTGATATCTATGTGAAAATTGAACTATGCATTTTAAACTATAATATTTGTGTGTGTGATCTAGGTAGATCAATCCACTATGAAAGCATCTACGTACATTTTTATTCATTGGTAACCCTAGCTCACTAGACCAGAAATGATGAACATATAAAACTAGAAAAAGGGGTTAGCATTTGAAGTTTTAATAGAACTCAACACCCCCTATGTGAAGCATTACCTACATAACAATACTAAATAGGGATCAAACTCCATGTACTTCTACCATTTTATAGTGGTGTGTGTGAAATAATGGTATAATGTTAGATGTTAGTGAAATCTTGGTGTGATTAACATTATTTGGTAATGAATTGTGACCTCAAGGATGTATGTAGACTTAGCTTATGGCTAATATGTATGTATGTACTCAAAATTAGAATAAATAAGAAATTTTCTCTTAATGTTCAATAATTATTTTGGTGCCTTTTCAATAATGTTAACCTTCTGCCATCTAGTGGATAAATGAATGGAACACTTTCTATTATAGTGTTTATTTTGGAATTGATTCATATAGGGATTAATAAACATGCGGGATGAACCATTGGTTATTTTATAAAATATTAATTATTTTTTAGAAGTAGATAAAAAATATAGATGCTACTATCAGGTGGGATAGTCATGAAAGAATGACATTGTATGAAAATTTGAGGTAGCTAAACTAGAAATTTAAATTAGGTTAGGTATGGGCTTAGGCTATCTGTAATGTGAAATATGAATATTATAGTTATAATTTAATTAAGAGGTAAGGTTCATTTTCATATAAGTGAAGGAAGGGTGGTCAAGGACCATGGAATTTCCCTAAGCTAAGTATGTTTGAGAAGATGGTCACATGCATATTACTTCAACATTAAATGTTAATTTATGTGTCTATAATTTCACCCATTTTATTCTAGTAATGAAATAAACTAAAATTACTAAATTATAAGGAAAAGAGTTATACCTCAACATACCTATGAAGAAAAGTCTTGGATGTAGGCCATACACTAAACTATGTTTCATGTAAAACTACAATAAAATATGTATAAAATCAATATTTACATAAGAAAAAAATAAAGAAGTAAAGACAAGAAAACTTATAGATATAATTACAAGGAATGAATACACCTAATTAGGTATGCGAACCATTATGTTTTCTAGTGCAAAAAATTTATGACTAGAGCAATTAGGACATGTAGAGGTTTATTATTATTTGATGAACTTGTATTTTAAAGTGCATGCCCTAATCTTGATTGAAGAGAGAGAATGCTTAAAAAATCAAATTAGCCTTAAATTCATCATTGAAAAATCTAATTTAGGTAGAGTAGTTTGGAATCCATGTATAAACTATAATAAATTGTATTGGTGTAAAATATGGTGCATAATTGGTGAAAAGGGTGAGCCATACACTATAGATAGAATATGGTTCATTTATGTTGTAAAAATGGCACAAAAATAGTGTAAAACTAGTGCAATATATAGTATGATATGAGTCTAGTGTATATAGTGTAGATAATGACATGTATTTCCATTCCATCTTTGAAATTGGTGCAAAAAATAAATAGGTGCTCATGTGCCATACACATGCCCCTAATCTAATATTTGGGTGTATAAAGATTATGTAACTAATTAATATTAAGTGAATTTTTGAGAAAAAAAACATGTGTGATGATTTAGAACACATGACACACATGATGCCCCCATACTGATCAAGATCTAAGACAAACTTGTGTATAAACATGAAACCTATTTCTGAGCAATAATGTAATTAATCTATATGATAAGTGACATTCTAGTAAATATGTAAAAATATTTTTTTTAACTAATGGGATAAAAATTCATTATTTTAGACAATACCAACCTACACCCTTATCTAAATGGAGTGTTTTTATCTAAAATGACTTTCTAAGTAAAATCTAGGAATGAGCTATGATCAACTAGGTAAAATTTACAATTTTCAATCTATGTATTATATTGTTTATCCTAGTCTCTAATACAATCCAATGTGTATGCACTTATTTTGAGGTGATTTGTGGATATTACACTATATATTAACTCAAAGTAAAAGTTAATATTAAAATATGTTATATATAGAATTAAACTCTAGAGCTATTATTAGAACATAGGAGATCATGACATCATTATAGATAAAATGATAAATAAGTTGTAATGCAAGATTCATGTATGACTAAGAATATAAAATGTCATATGTATATATATGTTATTAATTAATAAATGTAATGATAAATTGAGTATTAAAATTTGAATAGAACTACTCAGGGGGGATGGATGATATTGATCATGACATCAAAAAATGGGGAAGATGCATGATGTCTATCATGACATCAAAAAATGAGAAAATAGTGTCATGGACATGATGCACACACATACAGAGTACAATCAAAGCACATAAAGTATGCAAGAGAAGGCCAAGGGACCACATATAAGGAGAATATTCTAGTCTTATCCACATGTATAGAACCATACAAGAATATATATTAGAGCCATAACTAAGGTCATGTTCAAATTTCCTCAATCCAAACAAGTTAAACACACAAGACATGAAATAAGAAAAAAAAACATGAAAAATATGCATGGATAAATGGAATTTATGTACATCAGTAATTTTTAACATTAGTATATTCCGTAACTTGGGTATCTAGTAAGATATCAATGTAAAATTAAGTGAGAAAAATTATAGATATTACACAATGTAATAAATTGAGGTGTAAACAATAGGGATAGAAAAATAATGATATAACCTATGTAAGAAGATGCCTTAGTGAACATTTTAAGATATAATATTTTTAGGAACACCTATTACTAGTTTGGATCAAATAATTTAGATCATGTGTTCACTAGGATGAGCCCATTAGAATTAGACAATAATGTAGTGTGTTACTATTTAGGTAGACTAGTTTTGTGTGTTTGAAATTTCTAATTATGAGATCATGCCATCACATACAACTATATATAGAAAATAAAAAATTTATATTCAACATTTACTCATGAAACTTTTCAATAATATTTAATATAAACTACATGTATAGATAAATACTAAGTATATGAAGCATACATTTACTAGGGAAAATTATTTAACCCTAACATCTAGATTAAGGAATCTAGGGTTAAAGGGGTAGAGATAGCCTAGGGACAAGGATGGTATACTATCTCTAAAGTAGTCCAATTAATTTTCAAACTTAGATAAACATATACTAAATTAATTATGTTGAGATAAGCTAAAAGTAGAAAGTAAAACTATGTTATATATTTCAATGATAATGAAAATAAAATACTTAGTTGGTTCTAATTGTAATACAAATATGATCTAAAATAGGAAGGGAATAAACTAGATTTTAATGTTAGGTCAGTCACCTAATTTTATAAAATTTATCTCTATAACTACAAACACTTGTGTTGACCTAGGATGGATTCATCAACACTTTTATCTGACTCAGATGTAGGTGTCTAGTATGGAATACATATTGAAACTAGATGCAACCACTTCCATATTTTTCAGTTCTATGTCACCAATACTCTGGTGTATTTAGATCTAACTTATGGACTATAACTCCTTATCAAATGAGAAAGCCCTAGTTGTTCATCTTCATAGTGGTTGTGGGAAAAATGCATTAGTATGCACACAATGCCAAGCTAAGCTAAAGACCCCTCTATCAATGAGTGATGCCTACATAGCCAATACTCTAAAGGGCCTCAAACTTATGTAGTTCTCCCTTACATGTTATCTTGTGTGTGTATCATGCAATGTGTGATAAACAAGTACATAGAGTGACCTAGCTTGTAACTTGGAAAATTTGGCTCATGGGAGACTCCTTCAACACTTTAGACCTATATATGTGCTATCCTTATGATTGATATAGAAATATGATTAAATAGGGAAGTTTTTCTCACTTGAATGCTTTATTAAATGATTTTTGTAAATTTAATTGTGAGTTATTTGGTTTGTGCCAATGAAAAATGAATGAGGGTTTATCTTATATATATACCATTCTATTTGGATAATATCTTTCATTAAATAACTAAAGCCAACCATTGGAATATATTTAATTTGTAAATTAGATAAATTTAGGGAACTTGGCACTTGCATCAAGATAGGGCACTTACAACGATGTAGCTATCTGACTGGAATGTAAGTGTTTAGGCTAATAAAACATGTAAATGTTGAACATATTTTCGAATATTTGATTTTTTTTATTTTTTTTGGTATTTATGGAATATTTGAGAGGTGTGAAATGACTTAGTCCATAAATTCCATAAATTTAGGAGCTAAGGTAAAATGTGGTGGCCTTTCTTGCCAAAATTTCTTATATTTTTATTGTTGACTCTTTTGTATTTACTTATAATTCTCTATCATAAGATATTGGTATCTAGATACTATCATATCCATCATGTAGGATACAAATTTCTTTGTGGTCATGTTGGAAAGTAAGGTACTAGTTTGTATTACTAACAATTACTTTCATAACATTGAATCATTGTTGTCCAATATGTAAAGTCAAATTTGGATTTTAATCCATTACCCATTTAGTAAATTCTACTAAATTTGGTCTACATGCAATGGGTGGTATAATGTACCCAATATATCATGGAAAAGCTAGTGAATATTGTAATGCATAGATTGTATGTCTAATATGTTATAGTGTGGTAATACTATAGGCTATATTCCAAGGTTTTTTATCCACCCTAGGATATTGGTGATGAACCACATCAATATTTGTAGTGATAATTAAGGATTAATGCCTTGGTCATTTGAAGGATGGTTATCTTTTGAAATATTAGTAATGTTAGGTCTTTTACACATTTCAAACATAATTTGTATGTGTCCCTCATTCCTATATTTTTTAATTTGGTTGTGTATTACCTTTTATTTATTTTTATGATGACCAACGATTCTATAATAATTAAAATAAAATAATTCCTATTCTAGAAAAAGCCTACTACCTCATTAGTCCTTGTTAATAGGTAAAGAAATCATGTTATGTTGAAGTAACACAAAAAGTATATTATCCATAGTATCTTGGTTTCTTTTGATATGTAAAATATATTGTGGATTCTTATTAGAGACCTCCAGATTATTTACATGATGTAGTTGCATTTGAGCCTTGTATGGTTGACTTAATGTGTGAATATAGGAGGGATGTATAAAATAAAAATCATTTACTTGTTCATCTACTAATTTTTCTTTTCCCTTATCTTGATTTGGTGTTGTATTTTCCAAAGGTGAGTTTAGATTATATGTATTAGGACCTAAATGTGTGAATAGGTTATGTGAAAGATGTTCAAGTGGATCAAAATTAATTTTTTTAAATGTCTCATCAATCATATCATGGGATAGATTGTAATCACTATCATAATAATCTGAAACATGGCCATCTTGATGTGTAGTATTTACCAATAAAGGATGCTCAAATGTTTGATTTTGTTTTGGTTTTGGCATCATTATATCCTTTTTCAATGGTTATTAGTCTTGGTGTGTATCTATATGCATCTCAGTATATGTATTTTTATTTGCATATGGAGATAAAAAAGACATCGTACTTGACTCACCTATTTAAAAAATTTATATGTTCTCAAGTGGGATACATTATGTAGTCGGTACTACTATAGGAATACCATTTTTATTAGAATATATCATTTTATAAAATTTGAATGGATCATCAATCAACATTGTCAATAAGGTTCCATCATGTATGAATTTTACACATTGATGTGAAGTAGATGGGACAACCTCCATTGTATGTATCCAAGGTCTACCCAAGAGTTAATTTTAATGTAAATATTGAGACATTACCTAAAAAGTGAATGGGATTACTTTTGGTCCCAATGTCACATCTAATGTGATTTGGCCAGTCAAAGGGCTGTGTGAATTATCAAATCCCTTGATATGGAGAACCAATTATTGAATAATATTGGTACTAATACCCCATGGTGGTTAAGAAATTTATGCTAAAAATGTTTAAGCCTTATCCATTATCAATGAACACCCTTTTTATTCCATTATTATGCATAGTCACTTGTATGAACAAAGGCAAATATTGGTTAATGATATCCTTGGATGATAAATATATTAGATCAAAGGTAATGAGTTTTTCATTATTTTTGAGGTCTTGTATGATATCTACAACGTAAGTTCATTCAATATCATTTGGAACTTTAGTATCATTCAATGCCTTATATAGGATATCCTTATATATAGTGGATTACTTTATAATTTAGAGGATTTAGATATTATAATGCATGTTATTGAGTTAGTCAACAAGGTCATACCCATTAGATTTGATCATTAGTTTTGGCTTAGGAGGCACTTGTTAAATATTAATAGGTGGTGGATTAGTTTGGACACCTTTACCTTTTTGAGTTGTGACAACATGGACCATGAACTACAATAAAATCCATGGGTGAATAATGGGTATGATATGGTGGTTGCTACTCAAATAAGATCTTGGTGAATAAATAGGTTGAGAGCATGCATGATGGCATCTACAAACCAAATCCATAGTATTACAAAATGAAGTATGAATAGAGATTAAGAGTTTTTAAATTTTAAAACCATCTAATTTTATTAACATATATACTTATTTATTTATATGATAGATTAGTTTATTACAATATCAAATCATCATTGAAATCACAAATTGTATCATATCTCTAATTGATAGAAAAAAGAAATTTGATTTTTAACTTGTGAAATGTTGGTAAATCTAAAATCTAAAGTAGATAAAAAAGAAACCCTATATCAATATCTAAGGTTTTGTGAATGAATGTTCAGGTTCACAAGATGTTTAACCCAAAAATATAGATTAGGTAATATAGTGTTAAATGGGTAGAGATAGCTTAGGGAGCCAGGATGGTAGAATATCTTTAAATTAGGCCAATTAATTTACAAACTTAGATAAACATATACTAAATTTATTATGTTGAAATATGATAGAAAAATAGAAAGTATATGTATGATATATATCAAAATGATAATGAAAACAATATATTTGGCTATAATGCTAATATAGATCTAGATCTAAAACAAGAAGGGAATAAATTGGATCTAGTTTTGGATCAGTTACCTGATTTTATAAATCTTACCTCTGTAGCTATAGAAAATTATGTCAACCTAATATGGTTTCCTCGATGCATATATCTAACTTAGACATTGGTGTCCAGTACATAATACCTATTGAAACTATATTCAACCACCTAGATGCTTATGGGTTCTATGTCACCTTTGCTCTAGTGCATTTAGATTTGGGTCATGGATGATCACTCCTTACCAAATGAAAAAACCCTAGTTCTTCATCTTCATAGTGGTTGTGGGAAAAATGGGTAAGTGGGAACATAGTGTTGAGTTATCTAAAATACCCCTCTATTAATAAGTGTTACCTACATAGCTAATACTCTAAAGAGGGTCTCAGACTTATGTAGTTGTCCCTTATGTGTTAGATTGTGTTTATATCATGTAATGTGTGATAATCAAGTACATAGAGTGACCTATATTTTAAATTATAAAATGTGGTTCATGGGATGTTACTTCAATACTTAATACATATAGATGCCTTGTCCCTATGACTGATATGTAAATAGGAGAATTTATGGAAGCTTTTCTCAGTTGAGTGCCTGATTGAATGCCTTTTGTATGTGGCTTTGTGAGTAGGTAATAAGAAATCAGGTATATGTTAGGTGAAGAATGAATGAGGGTTGATATTATATATAACAATCTGTTTAGAGAGTATATAACATTAAATCACTTAGGCTAACCATAGGAATATGTTTCATTTACAAATTAGATGACTTTGGGGCATTGGACACCTACATCAGGATATGACACTTATATTGACATAGGCATCTAATTAGGACACCAGTGTTGGGGGATTTGTAAAATAAGAATAGTTATATAAATTTTAAAAATAAAATATAAACATGCTTATAACATTCTAAGCATAATAAGAGGTCTGAGTCATCAGAATGGTATTATTCAGACTAAGTGACAAATAATTTGGCTAAAAGAGATAGTGTATGCACTCCTTTTATTAGAAATAAGGGTCTAGAAGTTAAAGGTATATCCATGATATATAATTACCAAGTGTACCAGATTGAGGTTCTATATAATTTTAAAATAGTGTCTACATAAATAAACTACACACATCATGCATAGGTCTTAATTTTTTGAATTTTATGGAATATTTTATTTTTTTAGTTTTTTGAATATATTAATTGAGAGATAAAAAATAAATATACTAACCTATGATTCATTCAAGGGACTCAAAATAAAAATTTAGTAAATATATCATAGGAAGAGTGACCTTTTGTGAATGGAGAGTTGCATACTATTATGACTAAATTGAGCTGAATTCAAAATATGAATATTGATTTCCCTTTGTACCATAAGTGTTACTATCTTGATGATGATATGTATCATATTTTACATGTTTTTGATCATGATTAAATCCAATTATTTTTGTAATCCATCACGGAGTGTATTAATTTGTTATTGCTGTTCTATGCGAAACACCCTTAGTGCTCTATAATACCACTCTGGGACATGAAGGAATAGAGAGAGGCTATCTTGAATATGTGACAATATTTTATGAATTGGCCTTTAAAGTATGACTTATTATAATATTATGCACTTTAAATTAAAATTTAATATCAGGTTTAACCTTTTTAGGTGGCCCAATAAAAATTTGTTGTATAAGAACTATATTTTTATGTTGTAGGGGGTAATCATATGGGATACCTTAAACTGTGATGACCTCATTAGCATAGAAATACTTTAAACATATGTGAATTATGGAAGGAATTAAATTAATGTGATTAATATAATCCCCCCCAATAACATATTGAAGACCCCTATAATGGATACTACTATAAACCTAGTGGCCACATGTGTTGTAACAAATTGTAATGGTAATATAATCTCAAAAATGGAGATCTGAATATGACCATTTAATCTTATTATGAATATTTTTATGGGAATAAAATACTCATTTATAAATCCAATATTATAGATAAGTGTTATTGTGCACATATTCACACTTGAACCATTATCGACCATGACAATCTTAATAGGTTGGTGATCAATGTGATCTTGAATTAATAAAGAATGCAAATTTGAATCATTATCTACTCTTTCATGCTCTGTGAATGTGATGATTGGACTAGTTGGCATTAAATTATTTCATGTACCACTAATGTCATTTAATTTATGTTGTGCTTCTATAGGAGAATGATAAGAAACTAGTGGGGGTGTACATTATATGTGTACTTCACTCATGATGTATCTAATATATATTGACTCATATGCTTTGGAAAAGGATCAATAAATATTTTAATTACTTTACTTTCACTTTCTTGTTCCTTTTAATTATCTATATGTGTTCCAACATCAATTATGTTTAAATATATAAAATCCTAGATCTTATGCCTTAAAATATGTATCTGTTAGTGTGATCAAGGAATTAAAAAAATAGAGAGGAGGTTAGAACAAGTGTTAGTTTCATAAAATAATGAAATAAACACACTAACTTGCTAACTTAGGCGGAGCATAATGGAATAAATACAATTGAACGCCTAAATAAAATTCAAATAACAATAATCTTTACCTTCCTTGAGAGTTCCAAAATATTTATTTGTGGCTTGTTTGGTTTATGCTCAAAGGGTCTTTGGCAATGGAGTTTATATTCTTTCCTCATTCTCTCCTTAGAACCATGGTTGGCTTATTATTTCTTGATCGATTGGATCAATATTTTGGTATTATAAAATTATTGTCATGAGTGTTATACAAAAACCTGCATTATAACTCTATAATATCCAAGCTCTCTTATGAAGAGCCAAAGGCTTGTATTTATAGTCTTAGAAACTAACCCTAACTCAAAGTGAGTTAAGGTGTAATTTAAACATGGAATGAGTTCAAACCTAACCTAGGTGAGTTAATTAACCCAAGTAGAGTTAAAAAGTATCAAAATCTCATGATTTTCAATGAATAGGTATGGGTGAGATATTTTGAGATATTTGCAAAGGCTTGACAACTCACAAAAGGTAATCATGAAAAGCTAGAATATTCTTGATTCTTGAATTTCCATTTTAAGAATTTCATTAATTTCACATGGATAATTTAAATAGGCTCTTTGATTTTTATTTTTAATTAATTTTTATTATGATTTTTAGCATTTCAAATATTTAATTTAAGTGTGCACCTACCCCACTTAATAGTTTTATAGGCCAAATAGCATGTTATGATGCCACAAGATGATTAGAGATGAATTTGTGAGAGGTTTTTGTTACTTATGAAAGGATACCCTAATTAAGGATGTCTCAATAAGATCTTGAGCTTTTATTAATAATTCAAAAGCAAATTTAGGATGTGCAGTGATTCTTAGGCTTAATTTGCAAAGGTTGGTAACAATCAGTCTAAAGTTCGGTCGAAGGCCATTGGTGGCCAGTTTAGGTGTCTATTGTTAGTAGTGTACCTTGTTTCTCAAAGAAAATAATGAAAGAAATTTAGTGAAATACCTTTTTAATAGGATTAATAACATCAACCTCTTTAATGGTAGGAAGAGATATGATATTACATTCCAATAGTGTTTTGAGTACCTTATATGGATCATCTGGTAAATTGGTAAACGATGTCCTAGGAGGAGATGATAATATAATGCACAAAGTCAATTTTAAAATTACATTTCTTATTTCCTTTTGATCATTATTATTATCATTTTGCCTCACCATTTATGGTGGTTTGAATTATTTGTATTGGAATGTAGATTGGATTCATAATGAGGTTTATTCATTGCCAATATTTTTACTTCCCTTTACTTAACCATATGACATAAATTTGTGAAAGATAATAATTTATCAAAAAAAAAAGGATTCATGTAGCATAATAATAAATATCTATTTGAATATATCTTGGAGTTATTTATCTGCCATAGGACTTGTCATCTTAGATAGAATTTTCTTGTACCTTAAGACATATTTTGTGATAGGATCATTATATTTATGTTTGACATGGTCAATCTGAGCATATGAAATCTTCTCATTAATATTGATTGATCTATAAAGATATCAACCAAGGGATTGAATTCATGAACCGATTGATATGGTAAGTCATAAAACTATTGTAAATCATATTCATTTTAACTTAATGGAAATATCTTGGCCAATAACCTGTCATTGGATACATAATACAAACATGCTATGTGGAATGGTATCAAATGTTATTTTGGGTCACCCTTTCCATCATATAATGTAATCTTGGGTTTTAAGAAACATATTAGTAGAGGATATGATACTATTTTTTGTGCCAATGGAATGTGAAATAAGGTCTAAGAATCAAGTGCCTAAGTTAAGAGTTTGTTATGTGGATTAGCATCTTTATATTTATATAGACTTGAGAAGAAGAGTTATCTCACTTAGTTAGCTTAGAGGTGAGTTGTTATGCTTTCACTCTCCTCTTACATCACTTTAAGCTCTTGAGAAGGTTCATATTTACAAGATGTTTTAGAATTTCCTTTAGCGGAAAAACTTATTTCTAAATTGTTGCTTTATTTCGTTGAGGTCATAGGATACTATTTACTACTTCTCATTGAGAAAAATTATAAGTGAATGAATTGATGCATCCTTGTGGTTCATATTTTCTTTTCAGTAGGTGATGATACTACACTTACAAATTGGTAAGTGAATGATGATTTGGCAACTTGGGTTGCGATGTGTGATTCTACCTTGTGAGAGTATGTAGGAAGTTTTATATATGAGATTTTAGCTCTCTAATTTTCATTTGTGACTTTTAGAGTCACCATTTTATCTATCTTATGAACTTGACCATGAGGAATAGCTAACATTGAATTTATATTAATTCTAGTTGATTACAATTATTATGTTATAGTATATCTTTGTTTAGATTGATATTATTCTCTTTTAAAGCATGTTTTTATGAAGAGTACTATGTGTACATTTTGCCAAGAGCAAGTAAAGTATGAGATATATGGAACATCTTGGTAATCTAAGAGAGTTGAGATAAAAAGATAATAATTTGTTGTGTGTTAGTCATGCAAGTAAGGAGACATTATCCCGCTTATAAGGTTGTAGGGATGGTATGA
Organism: Torreya grandis; assembly: GCA_037957365.1. Lineage (NCBI taxonomy): Eukaryota > Viridiplantae > Streptophyta > Pinopsida > Cupressales > Taxaceae > Torreya > Torreya grandis. Next base: position 762,478 of record JARHVA010002130.1, on the reverse strand, counting down.
TCCTTAGCCTTTGTATGTTATGTTAATTATGGTATTATTTCTTTTTTACTATGAATATAACAATATAGGTTAAATTACAGGATATGATACTTGTTACGTTTGAATAGTAACAACTTAATACAATCTCGGGATGATTGTATGATTTTTTTTGTATGTTGTTACATCTAAAATTATTTAGCATATAGTATTATTTTTATAGTCTATTGGTATAGATTTGTGTTTCATAGAACCATGTGCACATTTTGAAGATCGTTCGATTGTGAAAAATTGAGGAATGATTGGTGAATTAGGAATGTGAGTGATAGGATGGTATCCTACTTAGCCTCACATTGACTCGGTTGTTACTGAGTTGGATCTGAAATACGAACTTGTCAAATCCAAAATTTGACAGGGAGAACTTATCAAAATTAGTCATATGATTATTTGATTTGACTTTTGTGATGATCTCATGTGTTGTTGAATTAGCAAGAAAACTTTTACTGAGTTATTATTAGATTTTTCTTGTAGTTCTAGACCCTAGAGTGGTCATAATAGAACCAATCAACATAAATTAACTTTCATGAAACATGTTTGTAGAATAGAAAATGTCACAGAGTAAAGTTTTGTGAAACCAATTCTCTAAAAAATAGTGCTAATTAGGAGAACTAGTATAAGTTATTGAGGTAAATTTTGCATTGGTTAGCATGTTTTGATACTTGATACTATATTTTTATGATATTAAACTTTGTTTGTTAATCAGAAATTTTGTTTGAATAAGTTTCATCGATATGATTATCAATTTTAGGGGGAAAGATGTTACATCTTAATTTCACCTTATGACTTTTAAACCTTTAATTCATCAATTAGTATGGTTAATGTTTGATTACTACTGCTTTGATTTAAATTTTTTGACATATATTTTAATGAAACAGTGATATTGTTTAGTATACATTGCATGATAGTTATATTTTGATAATTTTATACATTGAGGATGTATATTTGTTAGTTTAGCATCATTGGTTGATATATATGATGACTCGGACTAAATACCTACTTGTTGCGAGGTGGATGCAAGATATGTCCTACCCTCAGAGTTTGACGAGGGAGAACATTATCGAAGAGGATCAGCTAGATGGAGCGACTAGGGGAATATCAACGAAAAAATGCTAGTGACCCTACACACGCACATAATAATTTTTAAACGTTATTTGCATAAAAATAGTAGCATGTATGGTTTGTGATTATATTTGTGTGTGTGAATTTCATTTTAATTTGTATAAAATTCATTTATTATAATTGATTTGATTTTTGAATTTAAAACAGAGAAATAATTATTAATTGTTAAAAATATATTAATATTTTAAATATGTTTATTTTACAAATAAAAGGCAATTAATGACATAATTATCCATTAATGAAATAGATAATTATCTTAATAAAAGTTATTTTCTTAAAATTAAAATTATGCATGATATTTATTTGAAAATTAAAAAAATAGATTTCATTATTATCCTAGTTAACTTAGCATGTTTTAACATTAGTTTGATAAACTAAAGTGAAAGAAAGGATTAACAGAAGTTAGTAAAGATAATGAAAGGTAAATTGAGAGAGTTAATTTAGGAACTAAATGTTAAAATTAAATAAAATTTATGTATGCGAAAGAAAAAAGATGACATGCATACGATTAATCAAAAATAGAGAGTTTCATGCAAAGGGGTAACACAACAAATTGAGGAGTGAAATTTATAAGTAAAAGAGAATCTTACGAATGAAAGACACGAGAAAGGAAGCAGATAGCTGATGGAAAAAAGAAAACTAACGGAGGAAGGAAAGAGCATATTCATCATTTAAATATTATCAAGTTGGATCTATAAATTTTCTATGTGTAATATAGGTATGTTTTTAAATATGTGTATTACTTTACAAAAAACTATGAATTGTTTATAAAAGTTTTAATGGTCAGCGAATACTTCTATTAGACTACATTTCAAATTGATCTGGCATATGTCTCACTTTCTTTGGTTGTGTTTTGTTTTATACCTAAGTGATTAATTTGAACAAGCATTCCCTTTCATTATTATAATATAGAATTGCCTTAAATTTGCATCTCACAACTTAGACTAGCATTTTATTCTCAAACAGATTGTTTTAAAATATTGTCAAGTCTTAAGTCGCTTAACCTATATCTTTTAGGCTTGCAAATTATTTCAATGAACCTATGCCTAAATTAAATAGAGCCGCATTAAGTTGTTTATGTGGTAGCATCTAGTGGAAAACCAGCATTGAATCTTCAGCCCTGCATCCCATATTTTACTGATGCATCTAATCTTATTTTAAAACATGCCTTGTGCTTATAGCTTGCATAGATGAAATGTTAGTGTCGCGTTCCATTTTGATAAGTTAGTCCCATTTTGGATAAGCTGCATAGCAATTGGTATATAGAATCATTGAATTTGAAGTGGTGTTTTATTTGTTTCAAAAAGATAGAGAACTACATTGTAAAGTGTAGATGTGTCCCTATCTTTGAAGCTCACTTTGTTGGTTGATGACATTGTTTCCTTATTGACAACACCTTATATTGTTATACCTTGTCTACAAATAGAAAATCCATGTCAAATTGAGAATGCCATGTCAATAACTGAAACGTCCAGTATAATTGAATAAAAAAGTTGAGTCTTACATATAGTTGATTCTTTTTTTAAAGTGTAAGACCCGTAGTTAAGTCGCTAAAGTCTATTTTTGAATCCACGATCTTTATCTTGAAATTGGCAAGTCATGCAAGTGAAATGACTTGTCTAATACGCAGTGACTTCAATTTTTAAAAAAACCAAATCAAAGAAACATTGTTGAGTTAAATACTTATTAAAACGTTGAACCCACTGTTTAAGTCTCGATTCATATGAAGTAAATGTTGTCTTTTTCCTTAAAACATTAGAATAAAGAAAAATGCATTTTATTAAGGGAGTGATGTATATTATATAAATGCATAGCTGAGTTTTAGTTTAAAATAATAAATCTGACAAACAGTGTATATATATTTGAAGCTCTATGTATTAGCATTGGGTTAATTGTTGTAATGTTAGGATATCTATTTGAAACGTTGCACTTTAAGTGACAGAGTCATTTGTAGATTAAAATACATGTTATATATATGAGCAGCAGATATATATATATATATTGAAGTCACTTTATTAAATAGTTGAGTATTTGTTGAGTCAGTTTAGTCTTAACGACCTGTCATAAAGATAAATGTTGTGTATTTTAAAGTGTTGAGAATATTGGAATGTTGCATATTTATATGGACTGAGTATGTTAGCGAAATACCAAGCATGATATAATAAGAGTTTATAAAATTAGCTAAGCCTCTAATCTGAGACGTCAAAGCATGTATTTAAAAATGCATTATATTTTATGAGATCGTCTAAGCCTGTTATTCAATTGCCAGGTCAATTAATCTAAACGTAGAAGTCATAATTTAAATTGTTGACCCATGTTTATATTTTGTTATATTTAAAAGGTTGTGTTTATTTTGTAAGTCGCTAAATAAATAAAGTATTGATTATAAGATATTTTATTAGTTGAAAATTGAAAACTGAGTTATTTAATAAATGGTTGGTTGAGTTTTAATATCGATAGCTGAGCTTTCCATATATGTTTTTTTAAAAATATGTCTTAATTAAATGTTGAATCTTTCGGGTGTAAGACGTGAGCATATATTTATCTTTCATGCCAGATCGAATATTGGGTGGAACTTTATTCTTGCCTCGATTCCCAAACTGCGGCTTGAGTGAGTTTCATGTTGATAATGATTGTCATGGGACCCGTATGAGAATAGTTGTTGATAGTAAAAATTAATTATTAAGTATGCTTTTGGGTTTGGTATAAAGCTAGAGTTAATAAGATAATTAATTCATTGGATTTTTTGTAAGATATTGGTTAATGTTTGAATAATTATGAATGTTCAAATAGATGATATGTCTAGATTATATGTGTGTGTGTGTGTGTGTGTGTGTGTGTGTGTGTGTGTGTGTGTACACACACACACACATATATATTCTGAGTCATGTTAAAATATTTTTGAGAAGGTAATATGACAATATCAGATGATGAAAGTCATTGATCGGAATCCAATGACTGTTGAAACCTTGTAATCTATCTTAGTATTGTTAATAAGTACTCTTGCAACAACTAAAGAGTATAGGGGTGTTCTTAAATAAATTGATGTATATATGTATATTGACCATTAAGTTAAGTTCCTACAAGTATAACTTGATTTACATCTATCCGATATTATAATAATTGTTAAAAATTAAAGCTTGTGTGCAACTTATTTTATGTGAGTATTTTTATGTTAAAGTAATTAAACTCTTATTGCATAAAATAGTGCATCATGATGTGTGCTTGGAGGTATGTTTTTCTCTGATTAGTATGGTGCAAATTAATCTAGGATATATCTGGGGGTATAATTCTATATTTGTTAGTTTGACAATTACAGTATAAGATTGTTTGGTCATGTGCGTAGAGTGCTTTTGACACAATGAGCTATGATAGTATAGGATAGCATAAAATGTTTCAACATAAAAATATGTCCAGATGGCACATAATATTGTTACATGCCTAGACTCTCACTTGTGTTGACTGTTAAATGTATGTGTTGGTTAGTTCTTGATCAATATGGTTTTGTAGAAGTTAGTAGGGTATCTTGTATGTATGCATACAACCTTCTAAGTAATGTTAGGTTAGACTTATATCTGTTTATATGACTTTATTATATGTTTTTGCTTAATTAAAAGTGTATACTTCTATGTATCTATGACTATTTTGTATGATTACTTGTGGAAAAACTAGTAGTCATACCTAAGAACATCAAACTAAAATAATATGGGTTGTCTTGAGGTGTAGTTACTTTGAGCTTATTGAAAAAGTCTATAATTTAATGTATGTTTTACTCGGGTGGTATAAATAATAGTCTTTTTTTAATTTGAAATAGATTTTAAGGTAAGACCCATTCATGCGTATATGATTACGTGTATATCTTGTTTTCTCCTTGTTTAGCATGTGATGTGATATTTTTGGTAAGAGAATGAAATCTGTAGTGAGTCTTTGAGTTATATAATATATTATATATGTTTATTTGAAAAATCGTATTGATGATACTAATAGGTAGTGAGATGGATTCCACTAGCCTAGATAGTACCACTAATAAGTAATTCGATCAAGTGGTGTGTTATGAAATTGACCGATCTAAAATGATCATATGAAAACTTTGGTCAAAGTAATGTTTGATATACATTGTCATTTCATATGTTTGATTTGCATGTTGTATGATATCATGTTATAACATATTTTTTTATGATACACTATATGTTTTTAGAAATCTTACAGCGCACAGGGTACTAACATGTCTCATTAGATTCTCGCACTGTTCTATCTACCTATCTATGAAGGGTCATTTCTTGATAGGGGATTGTGCTAGGGATCGTTGGTTTGTGGTTGGTGTGGTAAAGCGTTCGGATGATGTTTTCCCTCCTCTATTGCAGTATTATCTAGATATGACACTTGAGATTATCAGTGAGACCTGAGTTGGATTGACTCGAGCTTTGGAGAGCTTGGTATTTATCTATTATATTACGTTGTATACCTGAAAGAATGTAATTATATTATGTATTTGTATATTTGAACAATAATTGTTGTATTGTCAGACCAATCATAGTTGTGTCATGTGGTATTTACTTTCCTTGGAGTTGTAGAAAACTAATATTGTATGCAGTATTTGAATTAGAAGCACTATTATTCTTAGTTATGGTTTTGATTTATTGTATTGTTTTATTTTGTGGATTGAATGTTAATTGTTTAATAGTGTAAAACAAAAGAATTGCATTTCCTGAAGTAGAACTTACTAGGTTGTTTCAAGCAATGGTAAATTTATAAAATAGGGGATAGCATTTAAAATCCTAGAAATAGATGTTTTAGGGACAACATGTTTAATAAAGTGAACCCCCACCTTGAGCAATATACAATCCAAACAACATATGATTGTATGCGTAGATAATGTTCTTAACCAAAAACGTTCTTTTGAAGTTGTCCTCTTTTGTGATGCACATATGAATGTAACTACTAAACCCATCAAGGAATGCATTTATCTTACATCGTGCCACTTAAGGATTGAGTTACTAAACAAGATTCAAAAGGGGTCCTTTAATGTTGCCATAGTCAAACGTCAAAAAACCACACATACTTGTATCCTCTTTTATTCCTTCTTAAGACCTATCACTTAGTAATACCCAATCACTATTGTGTGCTTTGAATAACATTCTGGCATCAAGCATGTTATCAATCTTCACTTAATGTTTATTGCATACTTTGGTCTCATTATATATGATCTTCATCGCATTGGATTTACTTACCGAATTAGACAAATATTGTACACACCTTTAGTGGAACACTCTTCAAATCCTCATACACAAACACACCTTTGTAGTTGAGGAAAAAATTGTGTTGTTGCCATCAATAATAGGGCCTAGTCATCTCCCACATGAATGACTTGTGGGGATTTCTCCATACCAAGGTTTACCTCTGCCATCTTTAGGCCAACATAGTGTTTTGTCTGGGAATGAGTGCACGTGTGTTTCTGACCTTCATGTCCCCCACATTAAACTTTGTGAAATATGGTGAATGTTCTCAAATTTTCTCTATTGATTTCACCATAGTTTGCTTTGTCACATCAGTAGTACTTTTCTTCCTCTTGGACTTTTGAACCCTCACCAAGTTGTACTTTGCAAGGAGTTTGTGGTGAATACCATAAAACTCTAAACCTATTGGCACAAAATAGCATTCCATCAAGTGAAAAAGTGGCCATCCTATTGTATCATGACCTCCTTTTAGTTAGAAATAACCTTTTCTTCAAAGGATACAATGTAGTAGAGTCCGTGCTCAAGTTTGGTGGGCATACAAATCAATTGAGATTGTAAAATATTCCAAAGTAGTTTTATTTGAGTTGAAGTAATTTGAAATCATACAAGAAGTCGGTACTCTCCATTTGCTGAAAAGGGACAACTCCATAAGGGAGTTATGACAATTCTCATCCGATGATGCATCATGTTCAACTATTTGCAGCATAGTAAGATTTGATAGCAACTAAAAATTTTATTTGAATGTAAAGTCCCTAAATGGGACGATTTCATGCAAAAGGGGTTTTCCCCGAAATGTTAAAATTTTGAAAATGAAATCAGCAAACCCTACTTTGCAAAATAAGCTCAAAAACCCTTGTCAAACCCTAGATGCCACAACAGTAGGATTTTGTAGATGATTTTCAGCCAGTATCTCGTCTCAAAATTAACTGAATACTTGCAAAAATAATCAAAAAATTTAATGCACGAAACAAGTACCTTTTTGCCAAATAATTGAAGCTCAAATGCCACTTTATGATGGTTGAAAAATTTGATTTAATTCCAAAAATACAACTACTCTTCTAAATATTTTTTCGTTTCAAACCCTTGCCAAAAATCTGCCTTCAACAAATACTATTTCCTACGAATAGCTGAAAACTTCAAAAAATCATAACTCCCTCAATATTTAGAATTATGATGCAAACAAGAGCTCAAATTGATCCTAAAAATAATGACTATCAAATAAAAATAATTTCAGAATTTTCCTTCGATGGGAAGGTCACGAAAAGTTGCTCCAAATTTTTGAAAACCATAATTTCCTATCAAAAATAATTAAATAATAATATAAAAATTATTATTTAATTTTTTATCAATTTATGGCTTCAAAACTTCCTCGAAACTCCACCAAAACCTCACGTCAACAAGCAAAAAATTAGCAAATGAAATCATAATATTTAATTTGCATAAAATAAATCAAAAGAGGCCTCCAAACCTTTGATCCACGCTTCCAAAGTGGTTCGTTCCACTTGCAAAAATAGGATAAATATTTAGCAAGGTTAACATGCAAGAGATGAACCTCGAAACTCTCACAAAACTTCACACGAACTTATTAAAGTAAATCTTCCCACTTCTAGGTCAAGAACAAGATCTCCTTAGCAAAAGTGGTGTCAAAAGACCCCTTTTTTAGATTGATCAACACCAAGAAGCGAACTTCTATTGGGCATACATCTCAATAGTTTCTTCAAGCATGAAAAAAAATTATCAAAATTCAATTTATCTTCAATTACAATTTTCACCTTGTATTTATACCTTTCAAAGGGGAGCGAACCACCTTGGGAAGGTAAAATACCTCATAGGCCTCACTTGCTCTTTTTAGAATATATTTTTCTTTCTTTACTTTAGCTACCAAGGCAACAATCCTTTTAATTTCACTTTAAGCCTTTTTGAATTAATTAAATAACCCTTAATAAATTAATAATTAAAATTATTTTTTGGCAAATTAAATAATTAAGTCTTTACTTAAATAATTAATTAAATTGCTCTAATAATTAAAGTAATAAAAATCACTTTTCAAGCAATTTATTAATTATAAAGCCCCTTAGAATAATTATTAAAATTATCTTAATTTTTCAAATGGTTAAAAACACTTTTTCAATAATTCAAATAATTATCCAAGATAGATTTATTTTAATAATTAATTAATTTTTTTATATTTTCAAATGATTAAAATCACTATTCGGATAATTTTATTAATTATGAAAAGGAGACATCATAGTCCCTCTCCAAATTTGTTTGCTTTTAAGTAAATGCAATCTCATATGCCCAATTACCATGTTCAAATGGTAAATCCTGTTGTAGTGCTCAAAAAGCCTTGCCCCTGTACCTATTAAGTGAAATAAGTTTTATCAAAAAGCATAGTATGACATCTCAAATGGATAATGAATGTCATTCCACCTTGCTAACATGTCCCATAATGCAAACCCCTTTTGTATATGTTTCACAAGGGAAAAAATATCCAAATCAATTTTGAACTTATAATACCCCCAATGTGTCCCAAATCATAAGAAAGCCATTCAACGGCTCACTGCACTTATATGCCCCCATCTTACTCAAAATCGAGTGGGGTATGAAGAGGTACCCAATAGTGTTGCCCCAACTATGTCCTCCAAAAAGTATACAACTCCATACTCCAATCCTCCAAATAATCTCCCAAAGATGTAATGTAAGAAAAAGAACCATATATTAAAAGCAACTTACCCTTCCATGAAGCTACTAGACTAGGTCACTCCCATACAAAAAATATGATCAACCCAAATCTTTCCCTCCCTGTCAATGTTGGGTGGGAAAGTGACCTCAAAGACAACCCAAACATTCCAAAAATGCCATGTAAAAAATTGTTGAAATCGTACCTTAAAATCAAACATGTATTTGGAAAGAAGCTGTAAAAATAAACACAAACCTAATTTTTCCTCATGCCATAGAGACTGCATGTATGGTGCAATAAAATTAGTCAACAAATGTTCTTCAAAGGGTTGTATACAAGTCTTTTCCCCACATTTTCCATCTTTATTAAGTGGCTGGAAATTCTCTTTCGATGCAAAATTTTTGGAGGCAAGATTTTCATGTATTCCAGCCAACTTTTTAATATTTGATGACAACTGTAAGCAATAGAAAAAATCAAACTTTCCATACATATGAAGGGGTTATAGTATGCACACTTTTTTCTCCTCTTTGTCCTCAATCGGTGGTTGGCAATGTTCTCCATACTCATAAATTTCTGAGGTAAGAAATTCGGACCTTATCCACAACATTTCAAAACTTGTACTTGGTTGTCCCATGCCAAAAGAGTTGCCTTCGTAGGATTTGAGCCATGAATGTAGCAAAACATCCTCAAATTTTTTTGACAGGAAGAGAAACCACAATTTGCTCTAAAACATACTCAAAAAACCTTGCGAATTAACTTGGGTTACGGGTGTCATTCTAGCTGTACTAACCGTATCTTTCGGTGTAATTGGTTATTCTTTGCCCTGGGATCAAATTGGTTATTGGGCAGTCAAAATTGTGACCGGTGTGCCTGAGGCCATTCCTTTAATAGGATCTCCTTTGGTAGAGTTATTACGCGAAAGTGTTAGTGTGGATCAATCTACTTTGACTCGTTTTTATAGTTTACACACTTTTATATTACCCCTTCTTACTGTTGTATTTATGTCAATGCACTTTCTAATGCTTTATAGAAAGGAAATATAGATTTTAAATGAGTACTCAAAACCTATCATTTTGAGCAACAATATATCATTGCCGCGAATATTTCTTATTGGAAATATGGAAATAACAAACCATGTTTCTCGGATTTCGCCTTTTAATTCTTAAGTATTCTACTCAGATGCTTATATGTATATGGCTAGTTTATTTATATAGCTAATTTATGAGAGTGACTTTGGAAGTCAAAAGAGTAAGTGTTTGGCCGCTCCCTCAACTTAAATAGGATGCAATTTGTTATGAATCGTCGATCCAAATGGCTTTGGATAGAACCCATAACAGGGTCTCGAAAGATAAGCAATTTTTTTTTGCTTGTATCCTTTTGTTTGGTTCACTAGGATTTTTCTTGGTAGGAATTTCAAGTTACCTTGGTAGGAACCTAATACCTTTATTGTCATCTCAGCAAATACTTTTTGTTCCACAAGGAATTGTAATGTGTTTTTATGGTATTGTAGGTCTGTTTATTAGCTCTTATTTGTGGTGTACAATTTTGTACAATGTAGGTAGTGGCTACAATAAGTTTGATGAAAAAGAAGGAATTGTATGTCTTTTTCGTTGGGGATTTCCCGAAAGAAATCGCCGTATTTTCCTCCAATTTCTTATGAAGGATATTTAGGCGATATAAATGGAAGTTCAATAAGGTCTTTATCCTCGTCGTGTTCTTTATATGGAAATAAAGGGCCAACAAGACATCCCCTTAACTCGTGTTGAAGAAAAATTGACCTTGCGTGAAACGGAACAAAAAGCTGCTGAATTAGCCCATTTTTTGCGTGTATCCATTGAAGGATTTTGAAATGGGACCTCTTCTTGAACATACAAATGTAGATACAAGAATAAATGTTGATAGAATATTTGTCTGGGAGGGGGGAAGATTGTATAGTCAATTTATTTCCACCAACACGAAATGGTATTTATGGAAGCATACCTTCAAACCTCTATTTCCCTTTTCTCATACTTAAACCATTATCAAACATAATGTTACATGAAGATGTAGGACCCACTTCATCATTTAAGTCATGCCAAATGACTTCCTTGCTTGCCATCTTTACAAGGGGTCTCCCAAATAAACCTACACATGGAACAAACAAATTAAGAAAATCATTGGTGTTTAATAACAACTCTTTGATCCACTTGTCAAGTTCTAAAATCATTTCTTGATGTTTTGATCATTTTTTCTTATCCATTTCACACAATGGATTGCCTTTTATATTCTACAATAAGTTGGAATCTTGATCATCTCCCATATCCATTTTGATTGTATGTAAGTCCATTAGTGTTCTCTTCCTTCAAGCATTCCCTCATCTCATTATGCATTAATCTATCAAGAAGTCCATTTGTGCCATCCAACCTTGTCAAGGCTTGCACTCCATTCTTATTTGTGATTTGGGAATTGTTCCTTCCAAACTTTTTCATCAAATCTAGAGTCATACAACAAATTTAAACAATTATTAGATATCAAACAAAAATCATCATTCAACGCATACATTTCTATAAATATCTCGGTTTCTTTAGCTTCTTCAAAATCAACTTTTTGAATAGCAAAGTTTGGGGTACTTAACTGTCTCAAAGCATCTAGCATCTCCTCATTTTCATCCATCATTTACAACCATTTTTGCTACTCCAAAAACTCATATTTTTTGTTTTCACAATTTCCCAATCTAGGTTGCCCCAAAATGTCATCTTTTTGTATCTTATCTTCCTCCTTCAAATCTTTTTTTTTTTTTGGTTTCTTTGGCTCCTTCATAGGGACCCTTATGAAGGGTTGTCCCTCCATTCTTTCCTTCTAACTCTCCATGTAGTTCAATCTTCTCTTCCTCTACATGCTCCACTATCAAATAAGGCCTCAATTTTTCCTCACAATCAATTGCAACATTTTCAAACATGTGTGCAATTGGAAAACTTCTTTTTCTAGCATCAAACATGTCGACACGATAGATAATGATGGCTTGGAAATATCATCACTCTCATTGAGTGTCACGGTCAAGATTTTGTACATAGAAACTACAACATTTTTGGTAAGATTCTTACAAACAATTGCAAAGAAATGTTGAAACATCTTAACAAATAGTTTGTCACATTCATCATCTAACATCAAAATATATGACCTAATTGAAGCCATAGTTTCCAAGGTATTTATCCTCTTAGCAAAAGAACTTGTGATGTCACCAAGACTTTCAAAACTTTTCACCATCAACTGAAATATTTCCTTCATGATGTTGTCACTGTATGGTTGTTCCAAAACTGTTATCCTTGTAATTTCACTAATACAAGTGATAACTACAAGTCTCACATCTGAATCTAGATGTTTCAAGAACTTGGGTCTAGTTAAGTAAACCACCAAAAAAATTATTACCTAAAACATAGACTTAGAGTTTGAGTATCATGTCACGGACAAACAGTTTGTCGCTTCCTCCAAAATATTGAGTAAAATATTTTTTAAATGATATGGATGCTCAAGTTTTTTTTCCAATTTGTGAAGATTTGTTCTTAATTCACCTTCACTCATTAACTCCATGATTCATAGATTATTTATCTAAATCTGCAAACACAAACTTTCACACTCTGGACAAGATCAGTGCTCTGATACCACTGTAGTGTCCCCAAATAGGATGATTTCATGCAAAAAAAAATTAAATTCTTGAAATCTCAAAATTTTGAAAATAGAATCAGTGAACCCTAGTTTGTAAAATAAGCTCAAAAACCCTTGTCAAACCCTAGAAACCCTATATGCCACAATAGTAGGGTTTTGTAGATGATTTTCAGCCAATAGTTTGTCTCAAAATTAATTGAATACTTGCAAAAATAATCAAAAAATTAAATGCATGAAACAAGTACATTTTTGCTAAATTATTGAAGTTCAAATGCCACTTTATGATCGCTGAAAAATCTGATTTAATTCCAAAAATACGGGTACTCTGAATATTTTTTCGTTTCAAACCTTTACCAAAAATTTGTCTTTCATAAATATTATTTCCTGCGAATATCTGAAAACTTAAAAAAATCATAACCCTCTCAATATTTGAAATTATGATGCAAACAAGAGCTTAAATTAATCATAAAAATAATGACTGTTGAATAAAAATAATTTTAGAATTTTTCTTTTATGAGGTCACCAAAAGTTGCTCCAAAATTTTTAAAACCCTAGTTTCCTATCAAAAATAATTAAATAATAATCTGAAAATTATTATTTAATTTCTTATCAATTTAAGACTTCAAACTTTTCACAAAACTCCTCCAAAACCTCACGTCAACACAGAAAATTAGCAAATAAAATCAAAATATTTAATTTTCATAAAATAGACCAAAAGATGCCTCCAAACCTTTGATCCAAGCTTCCAAGTAGTTCGCTCCACTTGCAAAAATAGGATAAATATTTAATAAAATTAACATGTAAGAAATGAACTTCAAAACCCTCACAAAACTTCACACGAACTTCTCAAAGTAAATCGTCCCACTTCTACGGCAATGTAAGAACCCTTCACAGGGTCTTCAGGGTAACCTCTATGGTTTAGTTAACCCTGTTGCATTTATGTTTGTTTCTTTGCAATGTCTTTATATATATATATATATATAGCAATTTTAAAGACAAATAATGCCCTAAAGCACAACAAAACTGCGAAAACTTTATTTAAATTCAATTTATAACCAAATAGCTTCATGTATTACAACCAGTCAGCATGAAACTCTTACATTAAAAAGATATAAGATAAAGAGTACCAAAATTATTTAAGAAAAAAAAACTTATTTACTCTTTGTTGGCCGCACACAACAGATTTATTACAATTGTACCACTACACTAATGGATGTACACTGATAATTAAACTCACAAAAAATTAATACAATCACCCTGCAATATTGAAAAAAATCTCCACAAATCTGACTCTCGAATGAAATCAATTCTGAAGCAATATCAGCTGGTATTTCACAGCCTCTGAATGTTGATATACAGAAGTCTCACGTTCTTCTGTACGAATTTTCAGTCTCCCTGAACGCTGAAACCCTCAGAAAAGTCCACAAGCATAAGACAAATATTCTTCACAAAATAACATTCACATAACATGCTTGAGAATGAGCCCATAAGTCCCTTTTATCATTTTCTTATGAGAGCTCAAACACTTCCCTAGCCAATGTGGGATAAAAGATATATTACCACTTTTTAATTTTTACTTAAAACTCTATAGTTGGTGCACAAATAAATTTTTTATAATTAATTGTTCACTTGGCCCCATCTATGATAACTTGACCCTTCATTTACGTGACTTAAGTTATAATATAAAATTATACCTTAATAATATAAGCTCAAAACTTAATATTTATTTTGGCCAAATAAATATTAATATCTCTATTATTACTCATCATTTCTGCACGCCGTCTGAACTGAAAACTAGCACAAAAAATCTGCATATGACCAACCCACTTTGCTAAAAATAGCAAGGGCCCATCTCTAACTCCACTAACTAAAAATAGTAAATAGAGCAAATGACATCCGAATGAAGCCAAACGAAGACCAAACTAACAGCTCTATGCGCACTGAAAATGATGTCAATCCTCAGGGGACCCTCTATTCAATCCCATTAACTTACGAGGGTCAAAATGATAGGCTAATCCAAGGCTTGAGTAATGTCTCTAGCTAGGAGGGAACATCACAAGCAAGAACAAGATCTCCTTAGCAAATGTGTCAAAAAACACATTTTTTAGATTGATCAACACCAAGCAACGAACTTCTATTAAACATACATCCCGATAGTTTTTTCAATCATGAAAAATAATTATCAAAATTCAACATATCTTCAATTGTGACATTCACCTTGTATTTGTACCTTCCAAAAAAAGACGAACCACATTGGAGAGGTAAAATACCTCATAAGCCTCACTTACTCTTTTTAGAATATATTTTTTTCTTTATTTTATCTCCCAAATCGACATTCATTTTAATTTCACTTTAAACCTTTGTAAATTAATTAAATAATTTGCTTTAATAAATTAGTGATTAAATTTACTTTTTGGCAAAATAAATAATTAAATCATTAAATAATTAATTAAATTACTCTAATAATTAAAATGATAAACATTTTTCAAGTAACTTATTAATTATAAAGCCCCTTAAAATAATCATTAAAATTGGCTTAATTTTTCAAATGGTTAAAATCATTTTTTCGATAATTCAAATAATTATCCAAAATAGTTATATTTTAATAATTAATTATCTTATATTTTTGAATGGTTAAAATCAATATTCGGACAATTTTATTAATTATTAAAATTATATGAAAAGGGAACATCACACTGAACTAGCATGCTCTGCTCCCAAACTAACCTTCTCCCCCCCTGACATGTCATATGAACAAGTTCTTTGCCCATGCCACATCTTCAAATCCTTCGCCCCTTTTTAGAATAATCATTAAAATTACCTTGATTTTCCAAATGATTAAAATAATTTTTCCGATCATTCGAATAATTATCCAAAATAATTCAATTTTAACAATTAATTAATTGTCTTATATTTTTGAATAATTAATATCACTATTAAGCTAATTTTATTAATTATTAAAATTATATGAAAAAGGGCCATCACACTGAACTAACATGCTCTGATCTTAAACTAACCTTCTCTTTTTTAACATGTCATATGAACAAGTTCTTTGCTCACGCCACATCTTCAAATCATTCTTCCCTTTTTCGAATAATCATTAAAATTACCTTAATTTTCTAAATGGTTAAAATCACTTTTCCAATCATTCGAATAATTATCCAAGATAATTCTATTTTAATAATTAATTAATTGTCTTATATTTTCGAATAATTAAAATCACTATTCGGACAATTTTATTAATTATTAAAATTATATGAAAAGTGGGACATCACACTAAACTAGCATGCTCTGCTCACAAACTAACCTTCTCCCTTTTGACACGTCATATGAACAAGTTCTTTGCCCACACCACATCTTCATAGCCTTCCTCCCTTTATAGAGAGAGCTTATGCCAAAAAAAATCCAAATCCAATTCATTTTGTTTCTTAGTAATCTCCATGTGTGTGCAATGTTGTAGTACAAGTTTTTTTGTTATTTCTTTGCACGTCTCTTTAATTCACACACTGCATTTCCCACCACTTTTCATTCCATTGTCTTTGTTCTTACTTCAGGTTTCACTTCTTTCATTTCCAATGCCATTCTTGGCTTGATGCTCGTCATTAGTTCATCTCATTTTCACTAGGTGGTTCTCTTCGTCCCTTTTTTTGGTCTTTTTAACTCTCCCAGTTTGGCTGCAATCCTCAATAAATTCTTCATGCAAAAATATAGACACCCCGGATTGTTTAAATCCAATTTTGAAAACTTTCTCCGAGTCTCACAACTACCTATTACCGAACAACAAACTAAACGATTCCAAATTTGAAATTAAATTAAAAAATAGACAAACTTACCCCTCTTCAACAAATAACAAACAATGTCAACTTCCCAAAAAACCTCAATAGAACCGAACAAGTTTATAGAACCATACAAGTTCAATATAATATAATCATATCAAAATTAAAATTAAAATTTATGACCGCACAAGTTTGATATAATGCCCTTGAACTGAGAAATACATTTTGACATTTTCCCAATCCCAAATCACTTGGATTAATAGTAAAATACTTCCAAACTGCCTTCCATGTTTTTCTTTCAAGGTGTGGAAAGGCTATTTTATGGTGGAAGTTCACAAAGTCCCAAACAAGGGGCATGTGACCCTGCAAGTGCACTCTCTC
This sequence comes from Torreya grandis, assembly GCA_037957365.1. Classification (NCBI taxonomy): domain Eukaryota; kingdom Viridiplantae; phylum Streptophyta; class Pinopsida; order Cupressales; family Taxaceae; genus Torreya; species Torreya grandis. Next base: position 745,604 of record JARHVA010002130.1, on the reverse strand, counting down.
AATGAGCTGTACAATACTTTAAACTCAAATTGCTACTGACTAAACACCTCACATCAACAATTTCCCTTGCAAATTCTATAAAGCAACTTAGGACTTTAGAACTTTTTCCTGGTGCTTATTTGACCTGGCCTAATTGAATTCATCTCATGTTCCTGTCTTGTATAATTTCGGTCCTCAACGCTCTAGATTCTAATAATTTTGCTCCTCTACCTTACTCATTAATAGTAGGTATGAGTCTAAGCAACATTTTGGGCCCTTTATCGTTCCCTTGGAAAATGCTGCAATCTCGTCCCAGCTCTTGATATCATAGTTATTGAAGCCTTTGGTTACTTTTTGGTGAACTATATTACAACATGATTGCTAAATACATTATCTTACCTAGTACTGACTGTTCTATGGTTATATCATAGTTCACATACTTGGTACTTGGAGAATACTCACACGGTCAAAAAAACTTTACTCCGCAAACACTCGCCAATTCTCAGCAATGTTTTTTTCGCATTTTTGAAGTTTACTGTGAGTGTAAACCTTTTTTGGCAAGTATATACACATACTCGCCAGTACTCTGCAAGCACTACGTACATAATTGCCGATTTTTTTTTTAAAAAAAACCTGCCAGTTTTTATGGCAAATACTCACCCAGGTAATTTCTCGGCGATTACTTGCATACTTGGCCAATAATCAGCGAGTATGTAATCCATGGGTTATATAATTGGGTATTTGCAAATGACTATTTCATCGCTCAATTTTCTCTTAGTTAAAAACAATATTTTACCTAGGAATGAAAATTCTCGACCTGTATCATAGGGTATTTGCAAACGACTCTTCCATCACTCTTGCTGAGAAAGAGAGTTGTTTCTTATACCGCCACGGATAGTTTAGAAACCTCTTCCAAACATTCAGGTTTGAAACTCAACATTAGAGGCATAGTGCCTTTACCTAACTTTTCACTGTCGTTGCCTGCCAGACTCGGAGCTTCAAAAGAATATAATGCATTCAAAAAGTGCATCTTTTTATTTGTACTTACTGTAGCTTACCTGGTGTAAGCTTTTGCTTAAGTGGATTTTTGTGTTTCTTTTGCCAAATGTGTCTCCTTACTTGCTCTTTCTGTGTTCTCCAATGATGAGTTTGGAGGTTCTATCTGCTAAAGAGGCTTGTGGTTGGACATGCCCATGTTGATGACTGACATGGCAGTAAGCGACCAGATCAATTCCAAGAGTAATATGCTTGGTAGTGGCTTCTCCCAGTTGATGCTGACATAGATATGGCATAATTGAGAACTGCTCGCTTCAGAGAGTTTTAATGCAGTGACATATCCTCTTTAGGGTAAAATGCCCTCAAAACTCACTGGTTAATAATGCTGTGTTGGTCAGTTCATCAGTTGGTTTGAGGGTAGGGATCGAGTAAATCATGAGCAGATCAGACTTGCTTGTGAACCAGGGTCCTCCTTGGAATATGGCATCCTTCTCTGCCTTTCAGGAGAAGATGGCCATAAAGTACTTGCTCAGCATCATGAGGATTATTACTAGTCTCTTTGACTTCCAATTCATCTCCCAATGTTTTTGGTCCAGAGTATGCGACCATACTCTGCAGATCAGTTTTTTTTGTCAGGTACAATAAGCTTTGTTAAACCTCCTCTAAAGGGGTAATGTATTTCCACAGCGGTTTCTATTCCCCAGTGGCATCTGCTGGCCATTTTGGCTGAGAAATTGACATGTATTACTGTTATTTTGCCATGGTACCAAATAAATCTAAGCAAAACATTGCTAGAGATGTGCACATTTTCCTGAGTTACTGCAACTGTGAATGAGAGCTGAGGTGGCTTGGAAGAGAAGGCCATAGCCGACCCCCTCCACAAACCCCAATCTCCACGCTGCCCTCCATGACCCCCCTTGGAGAGACTGATATAGAGCTAACTAGTCCTGCATTGATTGTATATCTATTTCCAAAATCTGTTTTCACACTTGAATATTAGTTCAGAGGGCTGAAAAGGGCTTGGGGAGGGCCATGAAATCTGCGGGTCATGTACGTTTTTCTTAATGTGAATTTGCTCATTTGTTCCTTCACAGAATTAAAAAACAAAACTACTGCACTCCAAAAAGCTCATCACATTGCAATATTTTTCATAGGTGTTGAGGATCTTCCATTAATTACGTTGTGGAACAGACATCAAAATATATTCATATTAGAGCAATGAAGACATGCTCAAGAAAGCATAAAACAGATTTTTCTTTCACTGCAAAGAATTGAACAAAGTTGGAAGGGATCCTCATATTTCAAAGTGTATCCCAACTTTAAACAAGTATGAGAACCATGAGATATTTTCAGAGAAAATTCTTAGAAACCATCAGGCTAGCATATTGTTTTATATATCCTGAATGCTAAATCATAAATCTGGGAATCTTAAAGGATTCCCCCCTCTGTGTAAGTACACAATCAGAATTTTACCAGCACACAGCAAGAGAAAGTTCCCAAAATTAATTGGACTGTTGATGAGACTGATCATTTCGATAAAAAAAACTGCTGCAAAATATACTATTATAAAACTTATTTAATATAAAGCATAAGCAATTAAATTCATATGGGAAAACTACAATACTTCTGAAAGGGGGGCCTCACCAAAAACAAGTCCTTGGGAATTCGATTCTGATCATGTGGATCACAAACAAAGAAATTCATACATGCAAGATCCATAGGATTTGATGCAAGGACGTGCTATCAGAAGCAATATGCTGACCCCTTAAGCTAACCTACTTTGGCTCAAAAGACAACAATGATCAAATGCATAAAGTAATTTCCCCTGAGAACTCCAGAGAGCCTGTGTACCGGCCAATGGTTTAGAAATCAATGGTGTAATTGCTTCCAGTAGCTCAGTAAATTCTCTTCATCACAAAATATTGTACAAAGACATCGTTGACTGTATGGAGAAACACTCTTGCAACATTCAAAAGTTGTGAACCTTTCAAGTTACATGAAATGTGAAAATACCTGCAACCATATAATTGACAATAATTAAAGCCCACTTCTACATTTCGTAAAATAATTGCTCAAACCAAGCTACATATGTATATGTATATATGTACGAGTGTGTTTTTAGAGAGAGAGAGATGGAGAGATAAAAATTCCATTTTTATCTCATCACACATTTAGTGCTTTCGTATAAGTGAATTCTCCAACAATGTTAGAAGAATTCATAAACGATAAAATTACGAGTAAACTTGCTAATGAGAATACAATGTCCTTGAAAATTGCAAGATTTTAAAAACAAAATGTAACGCAATTTTAGGGAAATTAAAGTTATCTCTATCGATGAAACACACATTCAAATGTCAATGGTATAAACCTGATATTAAAAGGTGATCAAATATAGCCATTGCTCATATAAATGGTAAAAGTCTATTTCTGAACATTCCAAACTTCATAATAATGGTAGGTTTACTTCCATGAAAACATAATGTTGATTGTCCTAAGTCAAATTTGACTATCATAAACATTGTGCTCACTGCTATGATGTGTATTATTCAGATATTTTTGTAGTTTTCTCAGAGTGAACCCTGATTTTTCTTGTCCCAGGATGGATCCCAGACGTGCTATTGAATTCCTTATTCCTGAAAGTGGCCTAACTCTGGTATTGAGATTCATTGTCCCACGATAGGGCCCAGTGCTGACATTCCACTCCTTATTCTGAAAGGGGGCCCAGTTATGGTATTGACTCCCTGCCTTAAGCTGGGGTCCATCTCTGGTATTGAGGTTCCTTGTCTGAGGATGGGGCTCACTTCTGGTAGTTAAATCCCTGGCCTGAGATGGGCCCCAGTTCTAGTGTTTTCAAACCTGGTCCCATGATAGGACCCAGTGCTGGTATTGCTTATCGGTCTGGATTGCTTGATTTTAGCAGTGATGAGGAACATTCATTGCCTTCTCAAATTTTTTGTTCTCTTTCAATCTCCAATAACTAATGGCTGGACCCCGCTAACCGAAAAACCGAGAGGCCTTAAGTCCAGAGATGATGATCATAATGCTTATAAAGAAATGGATTGGCCCAGAACAGAAGACTTCTTGGAAATTGATTATTTGATATCTAAAGATTATATTCAACCAATAAAGGCACATTCTACCATATATCATAGGGGAAATCATTTAGTAAAAAACAGATCTCTGTGAATGGATCAGGAAACTGAGTCATTCAAAGATAAGTATAACCAGAAAATAAGTGATGTCGAGAATATCTCTTTCCGTGATAAATCAGATACGCTTCTTAAAGATTCATGGTTGTATCTCAAGGATGTCATGGATTCGCATCAATCAAAATTTGGAAGAACTGGTAAAGAAGTAAGGATCGCCTATGAAATCCAGGATAATCGGGAAAATTTAATAAGTGTTTGTCTAAGTGTTGATTGTGGTAAGGGCAGTCGTAACAACAATAACACAAAAGTTTTTTACAAGCTTACAGATATTCGGTTAGGGTTTGTACCAATAACTCTGACCAAAAATATGGGAAATCATAATGGGTCAACTAAGGAAGCAACTCTTGACAGAAAACAAAACATGTTTCAATGTCAATGTAAGGGTGCCATGACCATAAATAGTACAATTATTAGAAATCTTAGAGAGCACAAAGATTTTGATTGTACACAAAAGGATTCTAGTAATTTTGGAATTGAATTTGACTTTTCCCTCGATGTGGAAGAATTCTCTCCGTTACTACTGCATTGTAGAAAGAGAAGGAGACTCAAAGCTGATCAAATTATTGAAAATGATTATGAAGACAGTAACAATATTAAAAGAGTAAATTTTTTAGAAGATATTATCGAATACCATGCATATATTGATAATTGCCACCCAAGTTGCCCCAAAATTGCGTTCACATGGTACTCTTATAAACATAGTGTCTCACGTTGTTTCTAGACCGAGAAATCAGTTTGAAGTTTCAGTCCAAATGCCAAATACTAATGTGGGAAAGAAGATAGGCAATGATTATAGAAAAGGTTTCTCTTATTCGAGACGAACCATATTTACCACGTCCATAGTTCAAAATTATATTTTAAAAGTAATAAACAATTATACTAATAGAATAGAGTCCATGGACGGGAAAAATATGCCCAAGCCAGCCGTAGTTACAAACATAGCGGTGGACAATGGTTTGAGGGAATTTGATAAACAAGATCAAATTTCTCAAGAGAATAATTCTACAAAAATAGAATATCTTCATCAGAAACAGCATATTCATTCTCACATTGAAATTTAAAAAGATGATAAACAAAATGAGACCCGCATTTTATCTAATGCATAAAGAGTTTTGAGACCTTTCCTTATAGTAAAAAATAAAGGTCATGCATACCTAAATAGCAGTTTGAAAATTTTAAAATAGGTCACAACCCTTTCAAGTATCTTATGCAAAAGGGCATCATAGAAATATTTTTTGATGTAGATTATGCAAAAATAGAATTTCCGCAGGAGAGAGATGCAAATTGAAAGTGATGAAGAAGACAATGACGAGGTCTCATTAATGTGGAAACAAATGTCATTATCTTTCAAATGTTCCCAAAGTACGGTAAATCAAGACATGTATTCTAATTATGACAAAGATGATACAAAAGATTGTCTTCATAGCTTCATTCTGGAAGATGATCATGGTAAAGTTTGCACTTTGTGTGGCTTTATTGGGCAGAATATTGAAACAATCTTTGACATCCAATGGCCACAGGGTCAGAAAGGTACAAAATATTCAAGGCTTGTCCGTAACATAAACCTGGAGACTGTTTTAGGTACCAATAATCAGACATTGTTGGTTTTAGATGAGGGTCATTTCCCTCAAAAGAACAACACCAACATACTAAAAGCGCTCACCCAAATACATACCAGGAGATAGATTTTATGGTCAGACTCCATGCAATCTTTCGATGGTTGATTACAGGATTGTTGGAAGTGAAATACATTAAAAATTGCTTTACCAAAGACATACTCAAGATCCACTGGAAAGAATATTCTACGATGTGCTTGATTGTGTACTACAGAGTAGCAATGAAGAGGTAAAAATGTCCACGCTGCATGATCTTTAAGAGTTAACTGCACTATTTGTACACTACTATAAAGAAGATATACTAGAGGATTTGCCTAGACTGTTTGATTTTACTGTCAAGTTGGATTTAAATGAGAAACAAAGAAAGGCACTTGAACATCCCAATTTACAATTGCTTGCAAACAAGCAATTTTGGGAAGGGAGGTCTGTAATATCCCTTTTTACTAAATCACTGCAATATGCTCAATCGCTGCACTCAAAAGAGAATCGCCACACTCAAAGGAGGAAATCATTGTCATTAAGGGAGCATTAGTATATTTCATTAATTAATAACAACATTAATTATTATTTAATTAATTAATTAGAAGTTAGAATTCATTTGATGAACGGTCACAATCCTTGGAGAACACATGTCGTTTGGTGGAACATTGTGAAAATATTTATATTCAGCATTTGATGAGAAGGAAAGGCATCCAATCATATTCATTTAAACATGTAATTTTGTGCAAGCATCAACAAGGCTCTTAAGGACATAACCCCTTAATTGCAAACGTGATCTCAAGGACAAAAACCCTTGTTATCAAATAGCCCAAGGACGAAACCACTTGTGGATTAAATACTTTATCATTCAAAAATTATGAATTAAAATTCATTTTATTATATAGAATTTTATTTCAATTTAAAATCAATAATTCTTATAAAAGGGATTTCCAAGGAATCCAAATTCTTGCATAATATTCCGATTTGGAATATTATAGATCATGTGGATCGCAAACAAAGAAATTCATACATGCAAGATCCATAGGATTTGATGCAAGGACATGCTATCAGAAGCAATATGCTGACTCCTTAAGCTAACCTACTTTGGCTCAAAAGACAACAATGATCAAATGCATAAAGTAAAGTAATTTCCCTTGAAAACTCCAGAGACCCTATGTACCAGCGAATGGTTTAGAAATCAATGGTGTAATTGCTTCCAGTAGCTCAATAAATTCTCTTTATCACAAAATATTCTACAAAGACATCATTGACTGTATGGAGAAACACTCTTGCAACATTCAAAAGTTGTGAACCTTTCAAGTTACATGGAATGTGAAAATACCTACAACCATATAATTGACAATAATTAAAGCCCACTTCTAGATTTCGTAAAATAATTGCTCAAACCAAGCTACATATGTATATGTATATATGTACAAGTGTGTTTTTAGAGAGAGAGATGGAGAGATAAAAATTCCATTTTTATCTCATCACACATTTAGTGCTTTCGTATAAGTGAATTCATTTTTATCTCATCACACATTTAGTGCTTTCGTATAAGTGAATTCTCCAACAATGTTAGAAGAATTCATAAACGATATAATTACGAGTAAACTTACTAATAAGAATACAATGTCCTTGAAAATTGCAAGATTTTAAAAACAAAATGTTACGCAAATATAAGAAAATTAAAGTTGTCTATTGATAAAACACACATTCAAATGTCAATGGTATAAACCTGATATTAAAAGGTGATCAAATATAGTCATTGCTCATATAAATGGTAAGAGTCTATTTCTGAACATTCCAAACTTCATAATAATGGTAGGTTTACTTCCATGAAAACATGATGTTGATTGTACTAAGTCAAATTTGACTATCATAAACATTGTGCTCACTGTTATGATGTGTATTACTCAGATATTTTTGTAGTTTTCTCAGAGTGAACCTTGATTTTTCTTGTCCTAGGATGGATCCCAGACTTGCTATTGAATTCCTTATTCCTAAAAGTGGCCTAACTCCGGTATTGAGATTCATTGTCCCACAATAGGGCCCAGTACTAACATTCCACTCCTTATTCTGAAAGGGGTTCCAGTTATGTTATTGAACTCCCTGCCTTAAGCTGGGGTCCATCTCTGGGATTGAGTTCCTTGTCTAAGGATGGGGCTCTTTTCTAGTAGTTAAATCCCTGCCCTGAGATGGGCCCCAATTCTAGTGTTTCGAACCCTAGTCCCATGATAGGACCCAGTGCTGGTATTGAACTCTTGCCCTGTAGATGGGGCCCAGTTCTGCTATTGAAATTCCTTGTTTGAGATGAACCAAAGCTTTGTTTAGAATCTTTTTGAATTGCTTCTTTCCCTGATTAGTTGTTAGTTGAAACTTGAGGCTAGTCAGGAGTTGTTTGAAGCCCCAAATTAATCATGGTTGTTGCACTAGTTTTATCCCACATCAAGAGTCTTGTGTTACCTAATCTAGCTTCATCAAATAACGCACTCTTGCACTGGCATATCACTTGAACGAGGAATTCAAGCACTGTCTCGAGGTACAAAAGAGATCACCAAGAACTCTGCCATTGGAAAATAAATGAAGATCAATATAGAGCACAAACATAACTACAAAACCCTAGCTAAATATCCATAACCAAACCCTAACATAGCATATAAACCACCAAAGAAACATAAGGACGACAATTATAACACATAATCCATCATTAATACTCATATATCATATAATAATAGTATTACGCGTACATCATCTCCATTACTATATACATCCTTTCATATTACAACATATTACAAGCAATTAACAATAGCTTCTACAAACTTTGTGCATTACAATGCATATCAGAAACTTTCATCCAGTCACTATCAAACCCTAGTGTATTCTCAAGCACGTATCTTCAATCGATATGTCAACTTTGTGTGTCCAAATGAGAGGTCAAGGAGTATTTTTATAGTATTTCCCCACCGACATACTCATGACAGTTTGAATCTAGATGGGTATCTTCTAGGTGGACTAGAATATTCCCTATATCATTCCATGTGCTCCTCAAAATATCTCCTTACATAACATCCACATGCTATGCGTTCTTGTGAAACTGCCCTCTGTTTGTCTACATGTAGCTCACTTCTATGCTACCTCTATCTTTGCTATGCACAGATACCCTCGTTTGCTTCTGTGCATAATCTTTTACCTAGCTAAAATCCAATCCTTATCATGGTATGCGTAACTTTGTGGTCAACATTCCCCCATACTATTTATCTTGTTTGTCCCCAAATAATTTGTCGTTGTTGATGCTTCCTTCTATTTCTCCTCTTTGTGTGGTCAAAACCCCTACGATATGTTGTTGACATTCTTTCTCAAAAGTCTCCCACTATTGTTGTGTTTACACATATCTTCATCTATGTTGTTGTTTCTATTAGACTCTCTAACAAGTCTATGTCAAATGGATTTGCAAGGTACTTCTTGGTTAAATCTTGGAATTCCTTCATGCATTGTTTATACACCTCGCTTGAATTTTCCTCTTCATCCATCACTTGGCTTTGGAACTTGTCAAACAATTGTTCCCAACATGTGCATTTTTGGTCCATACCCAACTTAAATGCCTTGGCCTCACCTAGGCTTTGTTGGCACAATCTCAACGTTCTCTCTTGTTATGCAACCTGTTAAACTCATGTGTCACTTCATCTCCTTTCATACAAGCATTGATGTGTCAGGCTAGGAATGGAATGACATTAAATAACGAGATTTGGTGCAAACCAAAGTTATTGCATTATTTAAGAATGAAAGATTACAATAATATATAGCCAAGAATGTAACTTCATTTTATATTCTAAGAAGACTCTTGAGCTTCATGTGGAGACTATCTATCTACCACTACAAGACAAATGCTCTCCTACAATTACTCATAAGATTAACGTTAATTAAAAAAATAATGTTAATCAACAAGGTTATATATAAATTAAAAAATAATATTCCTTGAAGAAACTCACAAACATTATTATTTTTTATAATGTGATGTGATGAGATTGGCTTCAAAGATACGTGCCATCAAGTATCAAGTTATTATAGTATGGTCATAAAAGGGACAAAATCAAGATTCCATAAAGGGTACACCATGGTTATAAAGTGTTAGTCCATACCCGACTTAAATGCCTTGGCCTCATCTAGGCTTTGTTGGCATAGTCTTGTCCTCTCTTGTTATGCACCCTATTAAAACTTGTGTGTGACTTAATTGTAATATTATTGTCGATAATATTTCCAAATTCCTAAGAGTAGTTGCATATTTGCTTTTGTCTTCTTGTGTGTAGCTCAAGATTCCTGTAGGTAGTTGAATGGACTTCTTGGTAGGTGAAGACATTTGTCAAATTTTGACTTTAAATTGTTATGTTTGCCTTTCTTTCAATTTGAATCGTGAAATACAATTTCATTGTCATTCCATCAATAATTTTTTCGGCCTGTCACTGGTATCAAACCCTGAGTATTTAATTTGTTTATTATATCTCCTTCATAGTTGTACGGCTTACATACTACAGTTTGGGTTATCAACTTGAACTTGACATACTCTGTATTGGAATTCAACTTGCTTTGGACTATGTTGAAATCTATTGCTGCGTGAAAGTCCTCTGCTCAGCCTAAAGGCGTATTAGCGTATTGGCTCGACAAATTGTCATCCCTGAGCATGGTGTTTCAATTTCTAAGTTGCTTGATGTACGGCCTACAACATCAAACCTGTTGCGTTGAAATTTCGCATGCTCGCTAGAGTCCCTACTGCGTGGAAATTTATTTAAGATTCTTTTCTGTGGATTCAAATTTTTTTTCACTGGTGTAACATCTGGTGTTTTGGGTATATTGGTGTGGTGTTTTGGCATTGTATTTTGGCATTTTGGATTGCTTGTGTGAAGGATTGCGTCTAAATTTATCGACTGCACCTGACAGCCTTGGCATTTGGTGTTCACTGCAACTTTGGCGTCTCACTAGGCTGCGTGGCATTTAACACTATAGTTTTCTATTCCCTATGATAAGTTTCATTCCATCTTGGCTTGGCATTTCATTCCCTCTTGACTACGTATAAATTTCAAGGCCACATGGAGGAGTATGTGGAGAAAGGAGTACGTGGAAGTCTTTATTCGTACATTTTTTTTTTCCAATCTTGGAAATCAAGCCAAATAAAAGGAGAGGTATAATATTTTTATGTTTTTTCATTTAAAAAACAAATTTCAGTTTTTAAATGTCCTTTTTCAAATTTTGAAAATCTTTAAATTTGAAGGCATTTAAAATTTGAGCAATATTTTTAATTGCTTTGAGGCATGCTACTCTAAGCAGATTTGGACAAAAACAACCAAATCACGCAATTCAAGGAGAAATAAGGAAAGCTACTCTTTTACCCATTCATGTATGTCGAAAAACGTAAATCCGGAAATCAAGATAAATCGAATATATTGATATATGAAGTTTTCTTTTTAAGTCGGTGTTAACGAGAAAGCGAATCATTTTCAGTATTTTTGCGTATATAGAAAAGGGGACCATTTTGAAGTGATAAGGAACTAATTGGGGTTAAACAAAAACTCAAAACCATGCATTCCATCAAATCCATTGTTGGCACTACCTTGACTGACAAAGACAGTTGGCTAGAATGGTCTTAGCGAGTGGAGAACACACTCATCTTCAACGATCTATGGTTCCATATTTGTGATGGGGCAACACAACCAGCGGAACCAACAGGGAATGTAAAGGACATTTAGACATGAAAGAAAAAAACCAGAAGGCTTTGGCCTTGATGAGGGCATCAATGGACGGAGATGTGTTTCGTCATCATATATAGGGGTACAATACACCATGGGAAGCATATCATAAACTAAAGGACCTATATGACTCCCATTCAGAGTTGGAATTCATTCAGTGCCAGTTGAAACTATTCAACCTAGAGTTGAAAGATGGTGATGTGATGAGATTGGCTTCAAAGATACGTGTTATCAAATATGATGTTGAAGCAACATATGTCAAAATAGACATATACATGACCGCATTCATAAAAGTCCTTCCCAACTATTCAACTTATTTAGAGTCTTTACAAGCAAGCAATCAATTGAAGACTCACATTTGACTAGTTGGTTGAAAAGCTGGCAGAAAAAGAAAAGACATTTGGAAGGAAAACAGAAACAACAGGGGAAATTGTGTGCTATGTCAAAACAAATTCTTCCAAACCATCAAACAAGGCCACAACTTTCAAAAATGAAGGTAATAACAAGTACAATGGAAAAGGTAGCAAAAATGAAAATCATGGTGGTCAAAATCAAAAACAAAATGATAAACAGAACCTCTATTGTGAATGGTGTGACAAAAAAGATAGCCATGAGACTCACGAATGCAAGACTCCATAGGAAAAAATTAAAGCATACCGTAAAAAGAAAGGGAAATTCAAACAGTCAAACGAGTCAAACTCAGCGTAATTCACCAGTGAATGTGTGTTTTCCAATAAAAATGATGAAGCGAACAGTGTCTCAATCGGTTCCTCATGGTTTGATGCTTGGGTTCTTGATACTGACACCACTCAAAATATGACTTTCCAAAAAGACTTCTTTGAGTACATTGAAAAAAGTTGTGGCTCAGTATACCTCGTAGATAGATCAAGTCTGCAACCACAGAAAAGAGGTACGAAGAAAGTTGTGGCTCAGTATACCTCGTAGATAGATCAAGTCTACAACCACAGGAAAGAGGTACAATTCAATTCAAGTGTCCAGGACTTCCAAACTACAAACTTAAGAATGTTCTCTACCTTCCTCAATTGAAACGAAACTTGTTGTCCCTAGTACTCATAAAGCAACAAGGCCATTCCATTATGTTGGATAATGGTGTCATCACAATCAAGAGAAAAAATGACAATGCAATCGTCTTGACTAGATATGAGGAAGGAAAACTACTCAAACTGAAAGGTGAGCCATCAAATTCAAGGAATTATGCTCATCCTGTGGAAGACGGAATGTCTCCAAACATGTTGTGGCATGCTCGATTTCGGCACACTCACTATAACAACATTCGTGTATTGCAAAAGAATGGTGTTGTTGGCATGCCTACATTGCCTGCAAAATCAGATGAGAAGTGTGAAACATGCATCTTGACTAAACACGCAAGAGAACCGTTTCCAAAGTCATTGGAAAACAGACAAAAAACTACAACTTGTTCATTCAGACTTGTGTTCTCTTTCAATTCTCTTTGTTGGTGGTCATAAGTACTTCATGTTGTTCATTGATTACTACAGCAGGATGACATGGATATACTTTCTGAAAAAGAAATCAGAAGCATTCAATACTTTCAAAAAGTTTCGAACAATGATTGAAAATGAAACACAAACCCGCATCGAGACACTCAAGACAGATAATGGTGGTGAATTCACATCAAAGAAGTTTGAATCCTATCTTGAGCAAAACAGGTTCAAACACCATCTCACAGTGTCTCACATTCCACAACAAAATGGAGAAGTTGAAAGAATGAACAAAACTGTGATGAATATGGTTCGTGCAATGTTGTATTTCAAAGGGATAAATCTGCACTTTTGGGTTGAAGCAACTAAAACAGCAATATACCTTTGCAACAGATCACCGTCAACAACACTTAAATCAAAGACTCTGTATGAGATGTGTGGTCACCTCCCTTCAGTGCGACATCTTCGGATTTTTGAATCCACTTATTACAAATTGATTCTAAAGGAGAAGAGAAACAAATTGGACCACAGGAGTTCAAACTGCATCCACTTGGGATATTATGATTCCTCCAGGGCATTCAGGCTATACGAGAAAGAGAAGTTTCTTGTAATAAAAGAAGTTATCTTTTGTGAAACTGCAAAGGACAAAGTGCATATTGATCAGCGGATGAGTCGACTGGACAAATATGCAAAGTTTGATGTTTAAAAGAGAGTGATTTGAGTGTTTCAAACATTGAGTTGAGGACACAAAGTTGGGAATCTATTGATTTTCTATTGCCTCCCATACATGAGCTTGAAACTCCTCCTGAAGGAGAGAGTGAAACTTTAACAGATATTGAACAGGGGCCATCAAAATAGAGGGCAAACAGTGAAGGAACTCCAGAAAATGAACCCGAAGCACCTGCAACACAGAAAAAGATGCCTAAGTGGGCCACTCAAACACTAAAAGATGTGAGCCCTGATGAAGTTGGGAAAACAGGTATTCGAAATGCACATGCAACCCCATCTCAATCAAACAAGTCTATTGATGAAATTCAGGACATGATTAGAAAACTCACATTGGAATATTCTCAAGAGGAACTCAATGTTGCGTTTGATTCAGAACCAATAACTTTCAAACACGTTGAGAAGCTTGACTCTTGGAGAAAAGCAATAAAGGATAAGTATAATTCACTGGTGAAAAATGGGACTTGAAATCTGGTTGATCCACCATATGGTTGCAAACCGATTGGCTGCAAGTGGGTCTATCACAACAAATACAAGCTAGATGGCTCACTTGACAAGCACAAAGCAAGGCTTGTCGCAAAGGGGTATGCTCTGTTGGGTGAATATTTTGTTACCGATAGAAAGGTAGCAAAATGGTTACTTCAGCCACAGTGTGATGAGATAGAATCTCTCCTCAATGAAAGGGGAGGCTCCCTTTTATTGTTAACTAACACAACACTTAATTATTTACACTTATTTACAATGGTTTTTTTATAATGGGTGTTGTCATATCATCCAATTCTTTTTTTTCAGAATTGATGTTCAATCACAAACTTCCTTCCGTTCTTTGTGATATACTTTGAAAATCTAAGATCACTTGATGAACCAAATATAACCGATATTCAGATTTGTTAGCAAAAAAATTAACAAGAATAATACTAGTAGAATAAACTTAAAAGATAGAATAAGGTGCAGCCCAAAGTCTTCACCTTATTTCCAACAAAGATAAAAATTATTTAAGAATAACTGGCAGCCCAAAGTCTCCTCGATAACTTATTTTCAATGTTAAACACAAACCCAATAACGATATCGCAGCTCAAAGACTTCAAAATCAGCTTCCTACCACCTTTCGATTTATAGAAATTCACAACGCAATTCAATTAATTACACAAGAAAATGTAATGGAAAAGACATAAGAACATCTCCAATACAACACATTTATTTCAACTCAAAATTGAAAGTTCACTTGCTTTCTCATATATTGATTGACAAAAGATTTACAATTTGAGTTCAAAGTTTCAATATTGTTTCTCAATTTTGGCAACACTTTGCTTCTATAGCAATTGGCGATCCTTTTTACAAAGAGCATCTCTTATTTATAGAGAGAAGCTATGAACAAAAATAAAAAATACATAAATACATTGACTTATTCATTGACATAGTCCTATTTAACTTAGGACTGTGTACTTTTCCTATATGCAAAATGCACCAAACAAAATTACACATGAAAAGTTACAAAAATAAACTAAGTGTCCTTAGACACAGGAATTTCTTCATGCTTGTTCTTCTCCAGATATGCTTCATATCTCTTCAGAGTGGCTTGGAACTCATTGTTATTTGGCCCCGATGTACTTCTGGAGATGGCAAGGACCCGTATGACGGAGTCCACTAGATCAGTTGTCACGTCTTTGCTTTTATCCAATATTTTTTGCAATTTATCCATTATGACTTGGAACTCAACCAATTCATCAATGGAGTCCAGCGTGAATGTTCATGTCTTAATCTCTATTTGAATCAAGGATGTGAACTCTTGAACTACTATTTCTGCAGGAAGAATTTCTTGAGAGTTATCTTTGACTTGGCAAGGAAATTCTCCAATCCTATCTGTAAGATCTAACCCCTTATCAGAGCACATATCTTTTGCTTCTTCAAGATCCTTAATTAAATTCTCTAAAACTTCTTTCTTATTCTTCATTGCCTCTCTGTATTCTATGAACAATTTTCTGCTTGGAATGACCTTCTGTCAACCAAGAGTTCCAGCTTGAATTGGTGCAACTGAGTCTATGTATGAATATCATTATCTGTTAACCTTTGTAAGAATTTTGTCATGTTCACATGACCAATTTCTGTATCTTTGATATGATCAACATTGGATTTAACTACGGACATTGGCACCACTTCTTGGAATTTGTATTTCATGGTTTTCTTAGCAAGAGAAACCTCTGTCATTGGTTAAGAGACTGCAACAGAGTGTTCACATCCTTCAGAGTTAGCATCTTTCTCTTTCAGCAGAAAGCGTGCAAAAGTGGAGAAAAACTACACCTGTGTACGAGGTAATAAATCACTTCGTGTAGTTCGGAGAATTTTCTCCAAACTACACCATGAGATAGGTATCTGGTGCAATCCGGAGAAAATTCTCTGAACTACACAGGGCTGAAAGTTTTGATTGTAGTTCGGAGAAAATTCTCCGATCTGCACCATATTCCATACTTGAGTATTGGGTAAGACATAGTGCACTTTGGAGAAAATTCTCTAAAATGCACCAACAAGATGGAGTGTAGTCCAGATAAAATTCTCCGGCTTGCTCCAAAATGAAAAATTTTCTCAAAAGACTAAAAATTTTGAGGATAGACAAATGCAAGAAGGTAATGATTGGCCTCATTTTTATGTGCTTAGATCTCATGGGCTATGAAACGGACAATTTTCGTAGGAGTTATCCCATGAATGAACCTGCTAAATTCAAGGATAACATGATCAAAAGGAAGGAATTGACTATAATGAAACCTTTGCACCTATAGCAAAATGGACTACCATTCGGACCATGTTGGCTCTGGGAATTCACAATGGATAGAAAGTTCACCAAATGGATGTCAAAACTGCATTTCTGAATAAAGACCTCAAGGAAACTGAGTACATGATACAACCTGACAATTTTGCAATAAAAAGACAAGAGCACAAAGTGTGCAAACTGAAAAAATTGTTGTATGGTTTGAAACAAGCCCCTCGAGCATGGTATGAAAAACTAGCTAAGCACCTCATGAATATGAACTTCAAGCGTTTTGAGTTTGAAGATGCAACTCTTTTCATCAAAATAGTTGTATTTGTGGTGGTGTATGTTGACGATTTGTTCATCACAGGAAACAATGAACGGCACTGCAAAATTCAAATCAGAGTTGATGAAAAACTTTGAAATGATTGATTTGGGTTATCTTCATTACTATTGGGGTATTGAAGTAATTCAGAAACCAAAGTATTTCTTCATCACTCAGCAGAAGTACGTTGATGACATTCTGAGCAAGTTCGGAATGAAAGATTGTAAGCCTCTCAGCACATCCATGGAACAAAATCTTAAATTGACATCTGAAAATTCAACAAATTTGGTTGATGCCACTAGATACAGACAACTCATTGGAAGTCTGATTTATGTGACTACCACTCGACCAGATATATCATATGCAGTTGGTGTCCTCTCAAGATTCATGCAACCTAGGTAGAATCATTGGGTAGCAGCAAAAAGGATCCTTAAATATCTCAAAGGCACACAACATTTTGGACTCAATACTCTAGGGCAAGAGACTGCAAACTGGTTGGGCATTCAGGTTCCGACTATGATGGTGATCATGAAGATGGAAAGTCCACCTCGGATTTTCTAATGAATTTGAGAACAGCAGTTGTCAATTGAAAATCCAAAAAAAATCAATACCGGCAATTTCTTCAACAGAAGCAAAATATATGGTCGCTTCAGAGGCAACTAGAAAAATCTTGTGGCTCAAAAGTGTTCTTTTAGATTTGCAGGGGCAACAAGTTTCATCAACACCTCTCATGGTTGACAACACTTTTGCAATCCAAATGGCAAAGAATCCAGTCTTTCACGACCGAACCAAGCACATAAATACCAAATTTCATTTGATTTGGCACTATGTGAAAGATGGCAGTGTCAAGTTGCAACATTGCCCGACAGCAAAGCAACCAACAGACATCTTGACAAATATGCTTGGATGAGAAAATTTTGAAAAGTTCAAAGGAATGCTTGGTCTAACAACAACCGTTGCGGATTAAGAGAGGATATAATATTATTGTAGATAATATTTCCTAATTCCTAGGAGTAGTTGCACATTTGCTTTTGTCTTCTTGTGTGTAGCTCAAGAGTCTCGTAGGTAGTTGAATGGGCTTCTTGGTAGGTGAAGAGATTTGTCAAATTTTGGCTTTAAATTGTAATATTTGCCTCTCTTTCAATTTGAATCGTGAAATACAATTCCATTGTCATTCCATCAATAATCTTTCCAGCCTGTCATTCATCTCCTTTCATACAACCATTGATGTGTCGGACCAAGAATGGAATGACATTAAATAACGAGATTTGGTGCAAATCAAAGTTATTGCATTATTTAAGAATAAAAGATTAAAATAATATATAGCCAAGAATGTGACTATTCATTTTATATTCTAAGAAGACTCTTGAGCTTCCTATGGAGACTACCTATCTACCACTACAAGACAAATACTCACCTACAATTACTCTTAAGATTAACATTAATATATTACAATAATATTGCATCCCTCCCTTAATCTGTAGAGGTTATTTGTTAGGAATTGTGTTTAGTGTTTACATTATATGGGTTGAAAATACTTACATAGTAGTAAATGTAATTATGTGTGGATGAGTTGTTAGTAATAACAACCCACGTAAATAAGTTTGCTTATATTTGGTGTATATTGTTATTACGTGAATAGTGGTGGTTGAAACTAGTGGTGGTTGAAACCACTCACATAATTAGGATGATATGTTGTAGGAGCATTTGTAGCTCTCCTATTATCTAGGAGAGGAAACTCCTATAAATTTGTATGTCTACCTATTGTATATGATGTAACGAACGAAATACCAAATAGTGTGCTTGACTATTATCTAAGTGTGTTCTTTGTGCATTTGCATGAGTTAAAGATCTGCATAAGCTTTTTCAAATCATATCAGTGGTACCAGAGCAGTCTCTAATCATCCTATGATAGAGTGGTAAAAGTGTTTGCCAAAGGGGCAGATTCATTGATCTTGATTGTCCCGATTGATGAGTATATGTGAAAGCAAACCTATGAGAATTGGATTTTCATATGACACTCCATGTGACCCTGAAGATTCATCTTAGTTATTTTTGTATAGTAGAATGTTGCTCTTTTAGTTGGCAAGGAATTAAAGATACATTCTAATCGTCCTTTGTGATTTCTGTCCCCACTAATATCATCTGATGTGTTCTCGGTCCACGCCAAACCAAACAGTCGTTCTACCATTGAGAAAATTGCTATTTTGGTGCTCAAATCCATCAATTTAGAGCCATTTTGCTAGGAGAGGAGGAATTAATAAGAAGTTATTTGTAGCATGAACGGAGCAAAAACATCGAATAAAGTGAAGCACAACCATTAAACATGCAAATCTGAGTTCTCTAAATGTGATTGCATCCAGCTCTGCCCTCTGATCATGAGACACAGTTTGAGTGTTTGATTTATCTTGATGAAAAGGATCGACAGTTGTAGCCTTTTTCATGTGTTTGTATTTTTTGTAAATGTGTCTGCACATATCATTCCACTAGGGGACGTCACAATGTGTATTTTCTCATGCTTAGTCGATCAGTTCAACAATTTATTGCTGCAGCAAAAGTTCCATCAATTCAAATCCTAGAGCGGAATCACCCTGTCACTCCAATTGTCCATCAAGTACTTCTATTAGTATCCTCGATCTCTTTCTTTCCGTATGCAGCTTTTTACAATTCACATGTTCTATGATTTGTTACAGTTTAAAGCCCTGTGTGCATTCATTTTTTTGCTTCTGTTATCGTGCCAAAGTTAGTTTGTGTATCTCCATTTCTATAAAAAAATGTGGAGTCTTTATTAGATATCTCGAGTTAAAATAATGTCTTTGTTAAAGTTTCATATGAATTTTTAATCAATTGAGTTGATAGTTTATTTTAGGTATAGGTAGCTCACCTTTTAATATTTATTCCTAAGTCTTAGTCTATGTGGTCCATTTTTAAATAGAAGATTATATGTCAAGTTTTTAGTCCTTAGTCTTTTGAATATCAATGTAAAAAAATGTATAGAGTCATTTTAGTCCATTAATGTTATTAGGTCTAGCTTTTGTGTTAAGAGTTCTTTTATAGCTATATATGTTCGTCAAGAGTCGTTTGGTGTCTATGTCGAATTTGTAAAATCCCAAAAGTGTCAGAAGTCAAAATAAATTGTTTGTAAATGGATGCATTTTCCGTGGAAACCAAACAAATACATTTCTAGAGGAAACCAACATCCTATGTCAAACATTTCACATTGTAGGGAATTGAGTTATACAATAAGTACGATGTGGAAATATTTAAACTTCAGTTTCCAATTTGCTAAGTCGCATAAATTTGGAGGATGGAGGCAATGAAGGAGAACAAATAGCATCCTCTCATGAGTCACAAGCGACGAGGCCGCACCATGATGTTGTGACATGTTTTTTCATAGTGTGTTTGGTTTTTGTTGCAGTGTCTTTCATTTTTAGTGTTCCTATTTTATAGTATGTCGGTTTGGTACATAAACTTCTTTGCAAAAATTTGACAAAAATTCATGTTTTTAGGAAACTTATTTTTGGGGAGCAAGAAAAGATTTCGAGACAAACTCAGAGTAGATGGTTGTCCAACTAGTTATGAGTTTGTGAATCTTAGAAATTCAGAATTTGGACACCCAAGGAGGAAGGGAATAGTCTTGCATAATTCGGCTTATAACTACGTCTTCACAAGGGTAAAGAGAATTTATGGAGTTGTACCTGATCAAAACAACGTTTTTAGGAGGTGATTCATCCTTTAGAGAATGTGATTTTCTTTCCGTGTTCACATTAAGTGGGTGTATGTTGACAATTATATAATGTTTACACTAAAGGGGTGAATGTTAGGAATATAATGTTTAGTGTTTACATTATATGGGTTGAGAATACTTACATAGTCGTAAATGTAATAATGTGTGAGTTGTTAGAAATAACAACTCACGTAAATAGGTTTGTTTATATTTAGTGTATATTATTATTACGTGAATAGTGATGGTTGAAACCACTCACGTAATTAGGATGATTTGTTGTAGGAGCATTTGTAGCTCTCCTATTATCTAGGAGGAAACTCCTATATATTTGTATGTCTACCTATTTCATATGGTGTCCGAATGAAATACCAAATAGTGTGCTTGACTATTATCTAAGTGTGTTCTTTGTGCATCGCATGAGTTAAAGATACGCATAAGCTCTTTCAAATCATATCATTATTGAGAGACCAAGCATGCCTCTAAACTTTTCAAGTTTTTCTCTTCTCAACGTTTTTGTCCAGATGTTTGTTGGTTGCTTTGTAGTAGAACACTATAGCGAGTTTACATTGCCATCTTTCACATAATGCCGAATCAAATGAAATTTGGTGTTGATATGCTTGGTTCGGTCATGAAATACCGGATTCTTTGCCATTTCAATTGTAGATGTGTTGTCAACCATAAGAAGAGTTGACGAACCCTATTGTTTCGTAAATCTGAAAGAACCCTTCAGAGCCACAAAATTTCTCTGGTTGCCTCTGAAGCTGCCATGTATTTTGCTTCTACGAAAGAAATTTCTTGCACTTATTATTTCTTTGACTTCTAGATGACAGTTGTTCCCAGATTCATTAAAAACCCTGAAGTAGATTTTTCAACTTCAAACTCACCAACATAATCAGAATCTGAATATCTGACCAATTTGAAGTCTCATGTCCTAAAGCATTTGATCCCAAAATTTTGTGTTCCTTTGAGATATCGAATGACTCTTTTTGTTGCTACCTAGTGACTTTCTCTAGGTGGTTGTATGAATCGAGAAAGAACACCAACATCAAAAGAAATTCCTGGTCTCATTGTGGTCACATAGATCAAACTTCCGATGAGTTGTTTGTATCAAGTAGCATCTACTAAATTTATGGTATCTTCTAACATTAATTTCAAATCTTATTGCATAGATGTACTGTAAGGCTTACAATTTGTCATTCTGAACTTGTTCAAAATTTCACCACTGTATTTATGTTGTGTGATGAAGATATACGTTGGCTTTCGAATCGCTTCAATACCCAAGTAGTAATGAAGATAGCCTAGATTTGTCATTTCAAAGTCTTTCATCAGCTTAGATTTGAATTTTTCAGTATCTCTCATTGTTTCCTGTAATGAGTAGATCATCTATATACACCACTAGAAATACAACTATTTTGTCAATAGTTTTGACAAAAAGAGTTGCATCTTCAAACTCAAAAGGTTTGAAGTTCATATCTAGGAGGTGCTTAGTGAGTTTATCGGACAAAAAGAGTTGCATCTTCAAACTCAAAACGTTTGAAGTTCATATTTAGGAGGTGCTTAGTAAGTTTATCGTACCATGCTTTTGGGGCTTGTTTCAACCCATACAAAGATTTTTCCAATTTGCACAATGTGTTTTTAGTCGTTTACTGCAAAACCTTCAAGTTGAGTCATATACACTATCAATGCAATTTTGACATCCATTTGGTGAACTTTCCATCTGTTTTGGGTTGCCAAAGCCAACACGGTTCGAATGGTAGTCTATTTAGTTATTGATGCAAAGGGTTCATTGTAGCAAATTCCTTATTTTTTAGCAAATCTCTTTGCAACAAACCTTGTTTTTTCCTTGTCAAGTGAGCCATCTGCTTTGTACCTATTTCAAAAGATCCACTTACAGCCAATAGATTTATAGCCGATTGGAGGATCAACCAATTTCCAAGTTCTATTTTTTAACAATGCATCATACTCACTTCTCATTGCATTTTTCTATGCATCAAATTTTTCAATTTGTTTGAATGAAGTGGGTTCAAAGTCTAAAGCAACATCGACTTCTTTATCAAGTGGGTCTTCCAAGATAAGCTTTTCTATCTTATCTTGAATTTCATCTAAGAACTTATTTAATTGTTGCGTGGTTGTGTGTGCACTTCTAGTGCCTATCTTTCCAACTTCATCAGGTCTGACATTTTTCATTGTCTGTTCAACCCATTTTAGTATATTTTCTTGTGTAGCTTGTGGAATCATTGGTGCCTCATTTTCTAGATTTGAAGCTCCTTCACTTTCTAACATCGGGCCATCCTTTGATGAAGTTTCAATTTCTTCTACAAGGGGAATGTTATTTTCAATTACCGAAGTCAATAGAGATTCAACTGTTTCCCAATTGCAAGTGTCCCCTTCACTGTTTGGAACCTCCAATCAACCTCCATGAAAACATCAGATTTGGCATTTTTTTCTAGTGGATTCAATTGTCAATTGATGTTTGTTGTGTCCTTCGCAATTTCATAAAAGATGACATCTCTTGCAATGAGAAATTACATGTTCTCATCAAATAGCCTATATGTTTTCAAAAACTCTGGGCATCCCAAAAACGTACATTCACAACTCATGTTCCATTTGTTTTTTTCCTCCTTTGGAATCAATGCATAGCTTGTAGATCCAAAAATCCAAAGATGTCGCACTAAAGGGAGATGACCACACCAGACTTTGTGGAATCTTCATGTGTAAGGTTGTTGATGGTGACATGTTGCGGAGATATACTGTTGTTTGAGTTGCTTTTGCCCAAAAGTGCAGATTTACCCCTTTCAAGCACAACATTGCCCGAACCATGTTCATCACAGTTCAATTCATCCACTCAACTACTCTATTATGTTGAGAAGTGTAAGGGACTATTAGATGATGTTTGATTCCATTTTGTTTCAAATAAGTTTCAAACACCTTTGAAGTGAACTCACAACTATTAGCACTCCTGAGTGTCCCAATGCGGGATTGGGTTTCAATTTCAACCATAGTTCAAAACTTTTGAAACATTTTCAAGGCTTCTGATTTTTTCTTCAAAAAATATATCCAAATCATCCTGCTATAGTGATCAACAAACAACATGAATTATTTGTGACCACCAATGAAAAGAATTGGCAAAAAACACAAATCAGAGTGAACCAACTGCAATTTTCTATCAACTTTTCATTCTGAATTTTGAAACAATTCTCTTTCATGTTTGGCTAATATGCAGGTTTCACACTTTTAAATGTTTTTTGCACAGAGTCAACAAGCCTACAACACCATTTTTCTGCATTGTGTGGATGTTGTCATGGTACGTGTGCCAAAATATAACATGCCAGAAAAGACTTGTTGGCATTCCTTCTGCAAGATGACAAAAATTCCTTGCTCACCCCTGAATTTTAGCAATTTGTCTTCCTCGTATCCAGTCAAAATGATTGTGTTATCACATTTCCTTGTGACTTTCACCTCTCCATCATCCAACAAAATGAAATGGCATTGTTGTTGAATCAACACAAGAGACAACAAATTTCTTTTCAACTAAGAAAGGTATGTTACATCTCAAAGAATGAAGTTTGGAAGCCTTGATGACTTGAGTCAGATTGAAAATTTGCCTTGAAGTTACAAACTTGTTTTATTTGTCAATTATATTGGACCACAACTTTCTTCATAAAACTCTTCAAAAAGTCATATGTTATGTGGAACCAATGTCTAAAACCCAAGTATCATCCCAAGTTGAACTCTTTGAGGCATCATTTGCTTCGTCAAAGATGGAAACCACACATTCACAAAAAAACTGAGCTAAATTTGATTCTGATTTTTCCTTCCCCTTTTCTACTTTTTTTTTTTGTAGGTTTCAATTTTCTCCCATGATGTTTTGCATTCATGGGCCTCATGACTCCCTTTTCTTTCGCAGTATTTGCAAAACAAGTGTTGTTTATCATCATGTTTTAATTGATGATAACTATTGTTTTTGCCAGATTTGTTGCCTCGCCCTTTGTTCTTCCCTTTGCTTCTATAATTTCATGTATCATTGGAAGAATTGCCCTTTTGGTTAGCATAACAAATGCTTTCCCCTGTGGACTGTTTTTCTTTCGAATGTTTTTTCTTTTTTGGCCATTTTCTCACCCAGTTGATCAAATGTGAGTCTTCAACAAATTGCTCGCTTGCAATGACTCCATTTAGTTGTATCATTGGAAGAATTGCCCTTTTGGTTAGCATAACAAATGCTTTCTCCTGTGGACTGTTTTTCTTTCGAATGTTTTTTCTTTTTTGGCCATTTTCTCAAACAGTTGATCAAATGTGAGTCTTCAACAGATTGCTCGCTTGCAATGACTCCATTTAGTTTGAGTATGTAGCGAGAAGAGTCTTTATGAAGGCAATCATATAGACATCAATTTTTATACTAACTGCATCAACATCATGTTTGATTGCACAAATTTCAGATGCCAAACTCATAACATTTCCATTTTTCAACTCAAAATTAAATAGTTTCAATTGCAATTGTATGAATTCTAATTCAGAATGAGAATCGTACAAGACCTGCAGTTTGTGAAATACATCCTAATGAGTGTTGCACCCGTGTATGTGATGAAACATCTCTACAACAACTAAGGCCCTCATCAAGGCCAACGGTTTTAAATTCTTCTGATTTCAAGATGGTATCTCCTTTGCTTCTTTCAGTTCGGCGGGTTGATTATCCTTGTCACAGATATTGAACCATAAGTCATTGAAGATAATTGTGTTTTACACTAGTTTAGACCATTTTAACTGGGTATCTTTCTCGGTTATGGTTGTGCCAACAATAGTTTTATCGAGAGATGGAATGTTTCCTTATCGCTCCAAAAAAGTTTCATTTTCTATATATCCCCTGATCGATATACCAAACCTCTATATATGTTTGTTCTTCCTATATATCTGTTGGTATGTGAAAAAGGCTAATCATTTCTATACACCTAACGGTACGTGAAAAATACGTTAAAGCATGTGAGAGCAGAATGGTACATGATACCTAAGTAGTATGTGGAAAAAGTTCACTCTATCTATGACACCTGCTTTACAAGAAGTCTTTGTATGTGAACATGATAACCCTATACACTCGGTGTGTTCTTGTTCGGTTTCAAGATTTAAGTCTAGTAATAGTAACAAATGAGTAACGAAAGGAATGGGAAATTTACTTATTTCTCCTTGACAATTTATATGAACGATGCCACAAATGTCGTTGTTGCAGCTATATTAAGCCATAAGTGCAGTTATTCGATCACGACATGACTCGTAAATGCGAACCAAAGGCACTTTACACAATTTGATTTGTTTTCCAAATTTTGTTTAATTTTGAAAACTATTTTGTTTTTGAATATCAAAAAATGAAAAAATATGCTTATTATTCCCTTGTGGGAATATTCTCCGTTCAAAAATTATGCTTTCATTTGAAGAAAAAAACATAAAAGTAATTAAATAGACTTATCTTGGTTTTGGTGCCACTTGTAAGGTTAATTGTATGTTGAAATGCCTTTGTTGAAGACCCTGTTATGCTCCACGCACTTTTGTGAGCATGTAACTCAGATGCAAACGCTGCCACGCAACCCAAGACAGCCAAAATGTCCCAAAATGCCGTTATATTAGCTTGTAAACAACAAAATATAGATATACGCCCCAAAACGCCTTGAGATCAAAAGATATTGAGGCACAGTCCAAAAGAAGACAAAAGACTTCCAAAACCAAGCAAAGCACAGCCCAACAACTCAAACAGCAAACAAACTGCCATATACACCAAGAAATTGCCATATATTGACAAATCTTCCATGCAGCAGTCTGACACACAGGACTGAGGTGAAATATTGCACCAACAAAGTGCCATGTAGGGCTTACTTATGCCCAAAAAAACAGCGAAGCATAATCTGAAAATTAGTCAAAACTCTGTTAATAGCTGAAATGCCTTCAGAACATGTCAGGAACGTCTTGATTCAGGTCAGAAACTGAGGAATACGCCTCCCTACAGCAGTATAACAGCAAATCAGGATGCCTTTCAGCTGTAATCAACAATTAAACAGCTAAAATATCTCCTAAACTGGCCATAGCACAGTCTTGAACAGTAAAAAAAAATAATTTTGAAAGATTTTGATTGGCTTAGAATGAAATATGCAAAGAGAAAGAATGGAGAAAATAATATATGAAGTTTGTGCTTTGATACTAATGTTAGGCCAGGAATGGAATGATGATCAATAACGAGATTTGGTGCAAACCAAAGTTATTGCATTATTTATAAATGAAAGATTACAATAATTTATAGCCAAGAATGTAACCATTCATTTAATATTCTAAGAAGACTCGAGCTTCCTACAAAAACTATCTATCTAAGAAGACTCGAGCTTCCTACAAAAACCATCTATCTACCACTACAAAATAAATGTGAAGACCCTTGCAATTTTGACCTTTAATTTTCAGTTCTAACCACTCAGGAATTTCGTCAAACACTTGTCTTGCAACTGTCTATGACTGATATGAATTTTCTGATTTGTCTTCTTTGAGTTCATAGGCTGCTAATGATGTTATTGAATGCTTTTAACAATGCAAGGTTTTATAAAAATGATATACTAGCTGTTTCAGTCATTTGGCATACATCTAAGTGACTGTATTTAACTAGTACAGCTAGTTGACATTAAGACAAACACTTTCCATGCATCCTAAGATAGCCAATATGCACCTACAGCAACTAGGCACTAATGCAAACACTCGACTTGCATCTATTCAATTCCCAAATGAAGGTACAGCAAAGACACAAGTAAATTTCTTATGCAAAATAGTCACTTACAACCAATAGGCATTTAGGCAAACATATGGCGTGCAAACTATCAGACTGAAATGAGGATTGTAATCACTATAACAAGTATGTGACATGCAACTTATCATTCTTTTATTGATGAACTACTCCCACTACAATGCTGATATAGAATGCTGGCCAAGACTCTTGGCAACACAATGCAACTAACTTATGGCAGCACATTAATGCCCTGATACAATGATATTATGATCAAAAACTAACATTACAATACAATGCAATGACCTCAAAGAACCTGGATCATGAAGCCCTCCAAATCGATGAAGAGATGGTCGCCAAAACCCATGCAATGGATATCTCTTGAAGCCAAATCGCACCTCTATGGTAGCCGCCCCAGTTTCTGATCTGAACTTCTGATAATAAATTATATGCAGTCTTTAGATCCTCTCACATGCATCAAACATCATTGTCCAAGTCTCTAGAATGGAGCGCTCAAGCCCCATGAAGGAATCAATGCCAAATCAACCTTCCACAATCAAAATCATGGTTCCCAGCTGTGACTGTCATAAAATATCAAAATATAGTATCTTGCCAAAATCGCTCTTAAAGATGAAATGATGAACCACAATCAGCAATTATTCTCCAATCGAATCTCCACAAATTTGGCTCTTGGCCACTAAATTTGAAGTGGTGAGAAGACTGAAATATCTCCTCCAACAGTTGCAACCCTTCAAAAGATATTTCATTTCCTCAGTTATGCCAATCAAAGAGAGCTTTTGGTCTAAATGATCGAATGAAGAAACTGCAATAGCCCTAAGTTCCACAATAAAAATCAACCAAACAATATTCTTCAACTAGATGTCTGAAAATGAGCTCTTAAGTCCCCTTTTATTTTTTTCTTGTGAGAGCTCAAACACTTTCTTGGCCAATGTGGGATAAAAGATATATTCCCACTTTTTAATTTTCACTTAACGCACTTTATAAAATTAAAGTGACTTTATTATTATAAAGTTACATTATAACTTTATAATAACATTTAAATATATTTAAACAAATCCTTAGTCACTTTAAAAATTAATAACGCCTGGAATAATTGTTCGTTTGAGGAGTCATCTGAAGCAAGAGTTAACTCTGTCAATCCCCATCTGATCAGGGGCCAGTCTGAAAATGGTAACCCAGCAAGGTGACTTATTATAAATAGTAAGTCCTCCAAACTGAGCTAGAAAGGGGACATTACAACAACTCAAGTACAATTACGAGATTTGGTGCAAACCAAAGTTATTGCATTATTTATAAATGAAAGATTACAATAATTTAAAGCCAACAATGTAACTATTCATTTAATATTCTAAGAAGACTCGAGCTTCCTACAAAAACTATCTATCTAAGAAGACTCGAGCTTCCTACCGAAACTATCTATCTACCACTACAAAATAAAAGCTCACCTACAATTACTCCTAGGACTAACATTATTATTACAATAATATCACATGATGAAGGTGTGAATGTCTTTGAACCTTTTTAAAATGTGCCCCGCCACCTTGACTTTTTATTTGAATGAGTTCATCAAGTCCTTCAACTCCTCAACTTTCTCTTCCCAGGTGATCTTCGTGTTGACTAGCTTCTTAGCGCGAACCTCTTCTTCACTTGGCCCACTTTGTTGTTTGGTTGTGGCTACCATACCCAACAACAACTTTATTAATGTTCCCAACTTGTACATGGGTTCCATTCCACTCCATCCATAGTTTCCCCATATACCTTGTTTTTCCTTTTCAATAAGCTCTACATATGCTGTGGGCACGTTTCTAGCTCCAACACTTGATTCAATTGTTTTTTCGGTTTTTTATTAACTTCTAGCCTCTTTTCTTGTTCCTCATCAAACTCTTCTTCTGTTTGACTCATGTCTATATATCTCCATGGCCATCTATATTAGACCAAGTGCTCCTTTTTTCGTAGTACACAAATATGGATTGCACACTCAATGCCTTGTTCTAACTTTGCACTTGTGTCAACTTCGTGTTTCTTCAGATCCCTTATTGCCTCCATAGGGACCTCAAACTCACTAGTCCTATGGTGATAGTCAAAAATCTTTTTCAACCTCATATGCCCTACTTTTGAAATGCAGTATGTGTGCTTCACCTCCCATGAACTGAGAGATTTTGCAAATTATGAACTCACATTCATGTGGCTTGCATGTGGGCCATCTTCATGAACGGCATGAGATTCTCCTTGATCTTTTGCACCTTCTTTATTACCTTCATCTTCTTTCTTTTTCTCTTTCTCTTGCCCTTTGTCCTGCACATCAATGGTGTTGTCCAAAGAGACCCCCTGACCAATTGTAGGATCTCCTTTTGGCTTCACTTTTTCTAGGTTCTTTTGTGCCTCCACATGTGACCCATATTTTCCTCCATCGGACAATCCTTCTTCCTCATCACGCATCCCTTCATAAATTGTGGTGCATGGCACTATACTTTTTGTTCTAGGAATTCTGTGTGGGATCTCCGTAAACAGTTTCTCTCTACATTACCGGATCCCAATCCGAAACGATTCGGAACCGGATTCGGACAGGATACATCTAGGATCATGTTGGAGGCCTGTGGATCCTCCCAAATACGTCCCGAAATGTTTCAGATCCAGATCCACGAAGGATACGTCCAGGATCATGCCGGAGGCCTGCAGATCCTCCCAGGGATGAATCCAGGAGGATCTACTGGCCTCCCATAGGATCCGGCCCAGATCCTATGCCTAGAACATTTTTATTTAATTTCAATTTCACTTTACGAAAACTCAAATATGGACTTCAAAATATATATATATATATATAGAGGCAACCCTAAAAGCAACTTTCACACTCATTTTATCAAAAAAAAAAACACATTTAGTTTTCATTGCATTTTTACCTCTCATTGTACATTTTTTCTCTCACCCTCATTTTTTCAATTGCTTAGAACTAAAACTCCTTCCTTTTGTTAATCCTATGCTATTACAACTACACAATTGGTGTGGAGGAGTTTAAGGAGCTTGCAACAAAGAGGATTGTTGATTAAGGGTAAGTTTTCAATTGTGGTTTTTTCTTAAGTTTTTTTCTAGTTACAAACTTAAAAATGTTTGTAACTAGTTTTAACTGTTTTTTGTTATTTTTTTTAACATTCTTTCAACAAATGCCAATTGCCTTAAATTTTAATAGCGTTATTACTTTTTTTTAAACCAAGGGCTATAACGACTTGCTAGAATGTCTCACTCTGCAAGTGCTAGTTTGGTAGGCCAAATGACAACCTTCAAAACCGATCATTTCTCACCACTTTGGAAGTATGTGACAATGTTAGAATAGGTATCGGGGGAAAGTGTTGAATTTGGGTTTGCTCAGAGTGTAAAATTAAATATAAGAGCTCGTATAGTCAGATGAAATCCCATTTATGTGTGATTCTTGGCCTTAAAATCAAAGCTTGTGGTGGGCCAAACATAAATGGAGAGCCAAGAAGTGGCTTGCCACATACAAATATCTTTGCATACAATAGAGAGCAAGAAGAAACAAATGTCTTTGTTGCCCTAATATTGAAGCATCATTTGGGAAAGAAAGGATCTATATCTACTGAGCCACCTGTTCCATCTCATGCTAATGTCATGACCTCATCACACACCCATTTCTTTCTACATCCATCACAATTCACCTCTTAGTCGCAAGAGAACAAAAGATGTAAGCCCATTGGAAAGGGAATTCCAGAATGAATCCAAGGACACAGCGGACCACAACATTTTGCATTGTGTTTACGCATGTGGGCTGTCATTTAATGTTCTTAAATCACCATAGTAGAGAGATATGGTGAGATCTATCAATGAAGCCCCTAAAGGGTCCACCAACCCAAGGTATGAAAAGGTGTGCACCACCTTGTTGGCAAAAAAAAGAAAACATGTTGAAGATGCATTGAAACCTATCAGGGACCCATGGATTGAAACAAGGGTGTCCATCATTTCTGATGGATGGAAAGATACGGCAAATAGGCCATTGATTGATGTGATTACAGTGTGCCCTAAAAAGGCAATGTTTTTTACGACCGTTGATTGTGAAGGATGCACAATTCATTGTTGACAACCTGTTAGAGTCCATTAAGGGAGTGAGACCTCAAAACATTGTCCAAATTATAACAGACAATGCAAAAAATTGCAAAACTGCAGGCATGTTGGTTGAGGCAAAGTATGGTCACATATTTTGGACACCTTGTGTTGTTCATTCCCTCAACCTTATGTTGCAAAAATTGAGCACCAAAATTGATTTGATCAAACAAGTCCATGAGGCAAGCAAGATTCAAATGTTCATAAGCAACCATCACATGTCCCAAGGCATCTTCAGGGCCTTGAAGTTGCAGTTATTAAAAGTAACTTTTTAAATAACTTTTTTTTCAATCATGTATAATTTTAATTTAATTTTGTAAGATTTTTATTTTTGAACCTTTTTTTTTAATTTTATTTGTTTTAATTTTATATTAGGTTGTTGAGACTCGGTTTACGTCACACACACTCGTCTTGAGACAACTTGTCAAGGTGCATGAGGCATTGAACAACATGGTTATCAACCATCTTTCAGGTGGATGGAGGCAGTCAAGCACTAAGAGAGCCACAAAGGTGAAAAGGTTGATTCTTAATGACGTGTGGTGAAAACGTGTAGAGTATTTGCTTAGTTTTACCGAGCCCATCGTATGTTGAGATTTGTGGATATGGACCAACCCTGTTTAGACGAGATTTATTATGGAATCGACTCAATGATTGAGAAGATTAAGTTCATCATAAATGCCAAAGAGCAAGATCCTCCAGAGAGGTTCTTCAAGGAAGTGTAGTCATATCTCATTGAAAGGTGGAACAAAAAAACCACCCCATTGCATCTTCTTGATTTTAACTTGACTCTAAAATACTACAATAGAGAGATCCCTTGCTTGCTCGAGAGGGCCCCACCATATGGGGATACGAGGTTAGTGAAGTATATAAGGCAACATTCTCTAGAAGATAGTTATGGGAGAGTTTGGGCATTTCATAACCTCCACAGGTCACTTCCTTGGCGCTCTTCATGAAAAGTACAAGGACACTCATATGTGGCGGTACCTCAATGGGCAAGCATCCACCAACCTCCAACCACTTGTAATAAAAATTCTATCACAAATTTTTAAAAAAAAAAATTTAAACTCTACCGTTGTTTTCGACGTTTGGTTTTAACTTTTAACTTTTATAAATTTTAATTGACTTCGTGGCTTGCCTCAATAGGTTGCAAGTTCCTCCTTAGCTAAGCAGAACTTGGGTACCTACACCTTTATCCAATCAGTCAACGAAAAGCTGGAGGATTTGGTCTGTGCATTCCAACTTGCATCTTCTTACACACAAGCAAGGGGAAACAAAGTGTTGGGATGTCGACCCAGAGAAAACTGACTTGGATGCCTATGTTGCCTACCTTTCATTGTTCGACATGG
Source organism: Torreya grandis (assembly GCA_037957365.1). Classification (NCBI taxonomy): domain Eukaryota; kingdom Viridiplantae; phylum Streptophyta; class Pinopsida; order Cupressales; family Taxaceae; genus Torreya; species Torreya grandis. Next base: position 712,866 of record JARHVA010002130.1, on the reverse strand, counting down.
AGCTAGAGGGTGCGTCACACGACCTACATAGAGGAGCTAGTGGGAGTCACACTACTTCTACTTGTGGTTATAATGAACCACATGATGCTTTTGATGAAAACATTGAAGACCAATATGAATATAGTGAATAATGAATCTGCCTATTTGTCTTTATTTTTGTCCATACATTGTAACATTTGCACTATGTACTTGTTCTAAGATTGATCTAAGTTCGACCATTGAATATTGTGGCATGTGGCATTGAAATATTAGTATATTTTATGGTTCATTTAACTTGTTTTGTTTCCTCTATGCATATTATTTAGTTAATTTTGCTTATATTGCTATATTTTTAATTTTTTATATTATTTTTGTACGGCCATATCCAAAAATATATCCAAGCCCAAAAAAAATCACAATATCCGTGTTTGAATCCCATATTCGTACCTGTACCAATATCAGGATGGACTACTTAGGTTTCTCTACAACTTTAGCCTCTCAGGGCCTTCACTCAATTTTGGTCTATCTGATTCTTTGCATTTTTCTCTTGGGCTTGGAGGATTTTATATCATTGGTCCCTCAAGCCCAGTTGGTGGAACAACATTCTCACCTTGCTACTCATTTCCTCCCAAGTCTTATTTCTCTTCTACACAAGGTTCTCTGCCTTGTCCTACTACATGCTTCTTAGGACTTTTCCTCCTCTGCACACCCTGCATTGGGGGCTTGTTACCTCTCTGTCTTTGGGCCATTTGAAGATGATGACTTGGAAACTTCAAGTGTTGTCACTTTTCCCTTTCATTTCTCCTTTTTGGCCTTCTTTTCATCCTCCATCTTTCTTTTACACTTCTCGTCTTCCTTTCTCTACATAGCACCTTCATCAATCTTTAAGCTTGTTTCCACTCTCTTCTTCATCCTTGAACTCTTTATGGGCATCTTGACTTGTCCCTTAGTCAGTTTTAGCTTCTTGCTTGTGGTACATTTTTTCTTCAACACGAGCACAAACATTGTTGTCTTAATCTAGGTCAAGTCGTCCTCTGAATCGTCATCTTCCACCAAGGTGTTCCAACCCAACCGGTCATACCTCCAAAGTTAAGCAAGGATATCCTTGTCAACTCCATCAACATCCACCTTCACCTATGGTATGTCCTTGATTCAATCCAATGCACTCTCCATATAGCGCACAATTACCATATGTGATAACTTTATTATAGTTATTAATAAACTACTAGTTATCTATTAACTAATGTCCGGTTATCAACCTCCTCAACTAATGTAACTTCTTTATGCTTGATAAAAAATGGACACATGAGTATGTTAGTGTGTTACGTGCCTTCTAGTTTCTCTTCATTCTCTTAGTGTTTGTATTTGCAAACATTGGAATTAGACTCAGCATTCAAAGAAGCCCTTGGAGTAGGGTACGAACGACGGGTTTTGAAGAGGTTTTTATCAAATCAAATGCAATATTTGACTGTGCATGCCAGGGCACTACTATTTGCAAGAAAATACAGTCAAAGTAAGAAGACATGTAAGATTTGTAGGCAGCGTCGAACCAAAAGAAGAAAGCATTGACCTTTGACGTTTTGCAAGTATTGTGAGGCGTCAGGGCAATCCAAAGAAATAAATTCACACAGGATGATCCAAACAAATAAAATTACGATTTACAATCGTGATTTGCAGCGACAACGAACTAGATCAAAGCCCACAAAGCAAATCACAATAGTTCTCTTCATTCTTTCTTTCATCATTATCAACATTGGACGTGGCCAAAAATCACGTGCAAGATTTGCAGATAAGACATGAAGACTAGAACAAAATGGGGAGAACAAAAACCCAATTTCCAGTTGTATGAATTTATTTTGTGCTAGGGAGAATGTTTTGCAAAAAGAAATCCAATTTTTTATTTTTTTTGTGAAGTGAAGAATCACGTTAAGGCACGATCAAACAAGTTTCTGTAATGCAGTCTTTTTCATTTTCCATTCCAGACTAGAGATTTGAGATTGTAAGTAATTTGATATTCTGCAAACTCATATTCTATTGTAGCACGAAGGAAGTTGTTTTATGGACCTTACATTTCCGTTTGGAATTGATTTCCGGACCAAAGGTAAAATATTGTGTATAATGGCCAATATCCAAAATTTAGATATGGCAGAAGCGCAGAAGTTAATTAGTCAAAACGACATCTGGATTAGTCAAATTTTAACGCTCGTGGAATATCGAGACTATGATAAAATTATTCTCAACAAGGACTCAAGCCCTGCTACAAAAATTTTCGATTATGATGAACGTCATAAGGAGGCTCTTTAGTTGTTGAAGTTATTTGATACAAATGATTTAATAGATGAGATCCGGAATGCCACTATGGCAAGTGTGCTTCAAACCAATCCTCAAAATAAGTATCAAACTTCAGAGAAAAGCGAATTCTTTTACCCAAAGAATCTGTTATTTTTCGCAAAGATGACTAAGGATGGGTCCCTATCAGAACATCTTCGTCAGATGAAAGACCTATGAGACCAACTCGCCATCATTAAAAGAAACGATGGATGATGATGACTTAGTTGCTCTTGTTCTGAACAGCTTGATATAAGAACATCTTCAAATGAAAGATCTATGAGACCAACTCATCATCATTAAAAGAAATGATGGATAATGACGACTTAGTTGCTCTTGTTCTGAACAGCTTGACATCCTCATATGAATCTTTCGTGGAGGCTTTACACTTGATGGCAGAAACCCAAACCTTGACATTTGATCAGGTCAATTCTTATATGTTGCAGAAGGAATGTAGGCAGACACAAGAAAATGAGTCAAATGTTGGACAAACAAAGAGTGCATTCGTTGCTCATTCAAAGAGGAAGTGAAAACGTATCTCTGGTGATTCATCTTCCAAGTACCAGGTGAAGTGCTTTTACTATCATAAGATCAGGGATGTCCAAAAGGATTGTCAGAAACGACAGTATCCTCTTTCCTAACAAAGCAATCTGGTAAATGCGGCAGCAATTGAATATGAATAGGAATGTAAGGAAGAGTATGCCCTTGTGGCATCATACTCAAACAAGAATGCTACCAGTCGGTTCATTGATTCCGATGCATCCATAAATTTTAGGTGTTGAAAGGACTGGTATGTCACATATACTACAAATACAAATATTTTCAATTTAGTTTTATTAGTTGATGAGGAGTCACTTGCAATAGAGGGATTTGGAGATATTTGCAGAGTGTTAATTAATGCTAAAAAAATCATAGTAAGGAATGTTAGGTATGTTCCTGGCATTAATAATATTGTCTACTAGATAGTTAATAGAAAATTTCAACATTATTGTAAATTTATCTAGGAAGCAATGTATTGTGTGTGATGTGAAACAAAACATTATTGTAACCCCAAGCATTGTGCAAGGTGGCTTGTATAGGCTTGTTGACCCTACTACAATCAACTTCACGCACTTGTTGTGGAGGGAGACTTCACTATACAAGATGTGTTGGAGGCTGAAATGCCTCAATCAAAGGCATGATTAGTTGTGCAGGAGGCTACAATGCCTAAATCAAAGGCACTAGCTCAAAGGACTGGAACCAAGGTTGTTAATCCAACATAGCGTAGTCATTATACTCTTGCTTCTAAAAAATTTATGGTACCTGAACCGCCAATTAAACAACCCATTGGATGCAAATGGGTGAACAAATTCAAAAGCAACGTTGATGGTGCTTTGGACAAGTACAAGGCATGTATTGGTGCAAAAGGATTTTCACAACACAAGGGAATAGACAACTATGAAGAGGAGACTTGTGCTTTATCTCCTACCACAAATATGGTCACATTTCAGTTGCTTCTCTCCATAGCAGCTCAGTTTGGTTTCTTGAACAGAGAATTGGATGAGGTCTACATAGTGTTGCCTTAGGGTTTTCGGGTACTTGGTCGTGATCATCTAGTTTGCAAGATGATTACGTCCTTGTACAAACTTAAGCAAGCTCCACGACCCAAGTTTATTTTCTTTGATCAGCATCTCCAAGATAATGGATTCAAAACTATGGGGGTCGGGCTGAAGTTATCGGCCAATGATGACTCATTACCCGTCGATGAATCTCTCTACAGACATTTGGTTGACTACCTGATATATCTTATGTCCACACGACCGGATATGATTTATTGTTAGTGGTCTTTCTCAGTTTTTGTCTCAATCGAAGCTCATACATTAGACAACAACAAAACGTTAAGAGGACTGCAGATTTTAGAGTGATATCTAAGGAACAGCATGTAGATTTAATGACTAAAGTTCTTGGTTCCATTTTTTTGCATTTGGTTATGTTTTATTTGTAAAATTTTGGGACAAACTTGTAGTTGTCTCTAGTTTAGTCGTTAAGGGGGGGTACTAAAGTTATTAATAAATTATTAGTTATCTATTAATTAATGTTCAATTATCAACCTCCTCAACTAGCGTAACTTCTTTATGCTAGATAGGGCGGTCTATCTTTCCTTCACCTAGTTGCATTAAGTATAGCTCCAACAATTTTTCTCGAAGCATCCACATGTACATGAAATGGAGTCTTCCAATCTAGAAATTGAAGGACTGGTGTGTTTCCAAGATTTTCGTTTAATATCTCAGATGATTCAGGATGCCTATTAGTCCACTCAAATGGATCATCCTTGTGTAACAACTCTTCTATAGGCCTAACAGTTTGCACATAGTTTCGAATGAAACTACAGTAGTATCCACAATGACCCAAAAATGAGTGCACATCCTTCTGGTTGCGCGATGTTTCCAATTGTAATATTACAAGATTCATAACTATCTTAGCCAGATCAACCTACATGCCCTCTTTGAAAACTACATGTCCTAACAATTTTCCAAATGGTACTGCAAACATAGATTTCTTCAAATTCAAGAAAAATTGAAGTTTTCTACACCTTTCAAAACTTAGGCGCGGATTCTCGTAATGATCCTTCACAAGCTTGTATATTGTCTAATCATCAAGATAAATTTTAAGAAACTTGGGAATGAAATCTCTGAATGCCTCTACAACAATGCACGAGAACACCATTGGCACATTTTTGAATCCAAATGGCATCACATTATATGCAAAAGACCCCCATTCAATAGAAAGTATGGACTTTTCCGTATCTTCTTCAGCAATTTGTACCTGATGGTACCCTGAAAACCCATCATTGAATGTATATATTTCCTGACCCCTTCCAACACTTCTATAAAGGGAGTAGGAAATATATCTTGTTCACGCGCGTCATTCAATACCCTATAATCTATGTGTGCCCTAATTCTTCAATATTTTTTGATGCTAATCATCATTGGTCTTACCCAACCTAACTCCTCTACTGGATAAATCACTCTTGCATCCAACATCTTGTCAATTTCCTCCTTAACTTGTACAAATATATTTGGATTCGTCATTTATGGTCTTTTTTTAACATGTCTTATGCCTTCACACTACTTAATAGCCATTTTTCCCAAAGACTTGTGAACTCCCTTAATTTCACTATAGTTCCTTGGAAAGAAATCTTTGAACTCTTACTCAACTCAACGATGCATGCTAACTCCACATCAGTCAAATAATCCCCAATAGTTACTATCTGTGATTTTGCATTCACACCAATGTTCACCTCCTTTGTACACAAGTGTTGGTCATAAACTTCTGCTCATTACATTGTAAATTTTCTACCTCTCTCCCCAATATGTCGCTATATTCAAATGGTCTATGTCCTCTTCTGAGCCTTTGTTTTCCTCAACTTTGAAAACTCAGTTTATCCACTTTCTCCATCTATGCACTTTCCAACTCCTATGCATAACCTTCCATCCTAGAGAAAATTCTATTCCTTCTTCATATAACTAACCAATTGTGTAGTCTTCCTCTTTTTTCATTTCACAAAACCTGCCTTTCGTTCACGCATCATTGTGAAAAATGGCCTCCTCTATCACCCTTAAAGGCTCACTCAATTTCGGTTTAGTTGCACGAAACCTGAAAGTCCAAATGAAATCTTCTTTGATTGCTTCCCAATTCATTGTTTCTCTCTAGGTTTCGCTAAGGATATACCATGTACGTGTTTGTGTCTTCAAAATGCCATTGAGCACATGAACCCACAGCCAGATGGGAAGTACAAATCTACTTATGGTCCAAACCCCCTTGCATGCTTTTAAGTGCTCACTAGGATCCGTATCCCTTGCATAGAGTGGCAATCCTTTCTTTGCATTGCTTCTTTCAAACCTTGAACAAAGAGACTCTTTTACCTTTGCCCAACCAGGCAAATGTGGTCCATAATATGCCCACCATCGCATGGTTGTGTTGTACAATGTATGAACAAGGGATGGTAAACACTCCACCTCCTTTAGCAAACAAGCTTCTAGGTCATGTACATACACTTTCACACATCTAGATCCAACATGCTTTGGTAGGTTTTCCAATCTCCCTCTATTTAACAAAAACACACTTTTTGGCATTTGTGATACGTGTGGAACCCACTTCATAGCCTTATTTTGCACTAACCTAGTTACAATGTTCTATGTGTTACCCTTGATAAGTCCACTTCTCACTGATTTCGTGTGGTTTCTCCTAAACCCTGCACACTTCCTGACTATTACCTCACACACCTCTTGAACCCATCTTTCACAAGAAACACCTGTGGTGTCCAACACCGACACTCCATTCTCCCGGCTTAATCTTCCATCATCTTGTGGATTCAAGTATTCACTCCCTTGCACAATGATGCTATATACGTTCAAGTATTCATCTATACTCACACTTTCAACATATGCAAGACCATGTTCACCATCAAGGGAAATGACAACTCTTTGTTCACCATTCTCAAAAATCATCAAGTTGTTTAAAGCACATATCTACTTGGTTCTCATAATACCACGATCTTCCAAGCAAAGTTGGATAATTGTTAGCCTCTGGTAACTCTTATCACTTCAATGTTCGCTATGAACTTTGTCTCCATTATATCCATATATGCGCCCTTCAAGACTCCAATAGGCTTTGAACAAGTCTCATTATCCATAAACAACATATTTAATGACGGATGTAACCTTGGGCTTCCCATATTCATCCACACATCCTTTGTCAATATGTTGACTTTTGTGCCAGTATCCACCAAGTTATTGCTTGAAGCCCACTCATTGAACTTTACGTCAACGATTAGTTCTTGGTCATACCTAATGTTCTTTGCACTTTGAATCTCTTTTGTGTGTTCCGAACTTGCTCAAGTACCTCCTCCATACTTTGCTTAGGCCAAGGCTTCAGCAAAAGTAACATACCTTCATTCCTTAGCGAGGAAAATATCTCAGACAACTCTTCCACTTCACACTGGGACCTTTTCTTGGACTTTCTTTCATCTTGGCTTCCATCCACCACACAATTTGTACTTCACCTTGTACATTATCAATCATTTCTTTAGCTTGAACCAAGATCAACTTTTGTAGTGGTGCATCACACTAATCCATAACCATCATCTTTGGTTTGCGCACTACCTTCCCTTGTTGCTAGGTGGGCATTCTTCTTGCTGGAGTCTCAACCCCACTCCTTGTAGCTATATTCACATTAGGGCCTAAGCTTTGTTTTTGCTCTTGCTGCTTAAAGGTCCCTTTCTCCTCTTTTTGCACAATTTGGATCATCCTTGCGCCCTTCTACGCTTTATCCCTCTGCAACATCTTCTAGCAAAGATCTGGACATTCATTCGTCCTATATCCCTCTCCACTATGCGCGCAAGTAAGAGATTTTGGGCAATGTCTTTGGTAATGATCTGTCACTCCATATTTAAAACATGATCCTTGGAAACAGCTTCCTCCTCATCCACCTCCTTTGCAACCATAGGATCTTCCTCTAGTATAAAAACCAAGGGAACCAAAATGTTGTGCAAGTGCCACAATTGCTTGTCTGAACCCTTGCTCTTTTGCTTCACATATTTCATAAATAACTTTGCAATCCACTATATCTATATTATGTCTATTTGAATCACATATTTTGCATCAGCTTGTGACCTTATTCTGTTTTGCACACTGAAGACATGGACAACTCCTTGTCTCATGCTTCTCCCTACAAACTTCATGACACATGCTAATTGCTTGCACTCTCCTCCTTGTGCAATCAGTCTTTGTGTGACCCTCAATCTCACAATCTGTACACCATAAACCTTTGTGTATCCTACAGAATATTTGCAGTAAAATTCTGCAACTAAGTAGCCATGTTTGAAATTTGCCCCTCCAAAAAGGGATTAATGCCAGTGTCAAAACTTCTCGCTGCTTCCATTCTCAGCACAGATTCTAATGCCTCATGCACATGCACTAAGATCTTCATTTCCAAATGCTTTCGAAATGGTGGTAACAATCCTCCCACAAACCATTGTGCATGCTACAAAGGGGGAATATCATAGGATACCTTAGACAACTATTTTTTAAAACGTGCATCATATGCACAAATACTCTCCAATACATCTTTCTTGATCTTCTTGAGCGCATAGACACTTTATTGCTCAAATTCAAGAATGTGGAACTTCAAAAAAGAAGCCTTCAAGGTGTCAAAGTCCATCGCTTGGTTACAATCAAACTTACTATACCAGCCTACCAGGTATGCACACAATACCACAGCGTTTTAGCCAATTGACTTACCTTCCTATCTAAAGATGTGACTCTCTTAGCTCTTCAACCTATCTCGCACTTTCGTGCATGCTCTAAGGCATCTTCTATGCCCCTGTATTATGGAAACTTCATTGAAGTCTCATAAAAGACGTTCTGTTGTAGAATCTTTTAGATTGGTGCATGCAGATTGGATCCAGGAATCGATCTTCCACCTTGTCCACTTGTAACTCCACCAATTGTCATCAAACTCATGCCTCCTTGAGTCGCACCTCCTTGAGTAACAACAGTAGGATTAACAATTGGCCCAATGTTGCTAGCCAACGGGCTTGTAGTCCCAACTGTTGGTCCTCCAAGATTCATTCTCACCAATTAAATCATTCTTTTTCACTTCCTTATGATCCTTGCACAATATTATCCTTACGGCTCCCCAACATCAATGGCGTGTTACGTATAATTTGCTTCAGAGCAAAGTTCTCACTTTCTCCTTTGAGAAGCTCTTCAATTCCTTCCAACTCAACACTTTCTTCCTACATATCAACATGTGTTTGGGTTTAAACTTCAAATAGGTTTGGGATCGAGTCTTCTACAAGCCTTGCACATTCCACTTCCTCCTCCAATGGATCCAATCCTCTCCTTCCCCTGGTTCCTCTTCACTTAGGGACTCTCCTCTATACAGTTCACAAACCAATCACGTTCCCTCCCCGTTCTTTTTAGGTTCTCGTGGCATTCATCTTACTTGATTCCCCCTTCTTCCTAGAGTCATTGGTAGCTATTACCTTCTCTCTACCTTCACCATAACTATGCAACCTTCTTTCCCTTCCGTTTAAGAACTCCATTCCCTTTGAGATTTCCATTTCTACCTCCTCATGCGCAACCTTAAAGCCACCTCCAACCTACTATAGGCCTAGCCAATGAGCAAAAATATTTAGCTGTCCATCTTTAGATACTCAATTCCCCAATCAACCAACGTCTTTCTCCAAAGAAGAATTAGAGCAATAAGCAATCCTCTAGGTTCACACAAAGACTGTAATTTTGCCTCCTCAGGTATAAATTGAAACTAAAAACAACACATATTTGTCCAACGCACCTCACCAGCACACATCCACTACATGCATCCACACTATGTCGTTTTCCTTGAGCTTTCTAACAAGATCCTTTGACTAGGTACATCTTCTCCCAAACTTCTCACTCTGCAAAACTCAATGCTTTTACCTCAAACCATGCTTCCACGCATTCCAACGTAATGCACTCCGCCAGTCACACCTCTAATCTTCATCATCTATACAAACAAGTCCCAACAATGGAACTAAAATGTTGTGCTAGTCTTATCCCACATTAAGAATCTTGCACTACCTAATCTAGCTTCAACAAATAATTAACTTTTGTACTAGAATATCACTTGAACAAGGAGTTCAAGCGCGCTCACCCGAGGTACAAGAGATCACCGAGAACCCCGCCATTAGAAAGTAAATGAATATCAACATAGAGCATAAGCATAACTAGTAAACCCTACCTAAACAACCATAATCAAACCCTAACATAGCATATAAACCATCAAAGAAACATAAGGAAGACAATTATAACATGATTCATCACCAATACTCATATATCATATAACAATATTACACATGTACATCATCTCCATTATTGTATACATCCTTTCGGATTACAACATATTACAATCAGTTTACAATAGCTTCTACAAAATCTGTGCATTACAATGCATACCAAAACCTTGCATCCAATCACTATCAAAACCCAGTGTGTTCTCAAGCATGTATCTTCAATTTGTATATCAATTTTGTGTCCAAATCAGAGATCAGGGGGTCTATTTATGGTATTTCCCCACTGACAAACTCATGACAGCTGAACCCAAACAGAGACATTCTAGATGGATCTAGAAGATTCCCAAGATCATTCCATATGATCCTCAGAATAACTCCGTAGAGATCATCTATGTGCTATGCCTTCTTGTAAAACTGTTGCCTGTTTGTCTGTGCACAGCTCACTTCTATGCTACCTCCACGCAGCAGTCTTTGCCTTGCGCGGATACCACCTTGTCTGATTATGCACATGATATAATTGCACATAATCTTGTACTTAGTCAAAATCTAATCCTTATCCTGGAACACGCAACTTCGGGGTTAACAATGGCTTCATGGCACTGAACATCAAGTGATGCACATCTTCAGATGTTGTTTGGCAATGGTCTTCACCTACACTAGACCTTTTGTTTATTCTTTACTAACCCTTTTTGTTTTGAGTGCTGATGCTGTTTGTAGGTACCCAAAAAGCGATGATCCCTAAGAAACATGAATCATTGTGTCATCCTATAATATGGAATACCTCATTTCAACAACACCACATTATGCATTGCAACTTTTAAGAGCATCCCTAAATCTGCATTTCTATGACTTTGATGCAAATACGTATAAAAGTTGGATTTAAACCAGCCAACAGAAAACATGTAACAAGTTGGAAGGGGTATCTATGCCAACATGTACATCAATGCAATTAGCAGTACTTTACTAAGATGAGGTAAGGATGAAAGAAATAACTATTTTCAGCTTTTAGAAGGTTACTTACAGTTAGTTCATCACAACAGCAAAAACGCTTTCATAACATCAGTTAGTGCACAATCATTCTAAGGACCACTCACCTCCCCAACCGATAGCAACCACCAGTAATCATTCAAGCTGATATCAAATATAAAAAGAGCAAGAATTCATGAGCATTTCGAACAACTACCATGTGGATCCTTTTTCCAAACAAGGAACACCTACCAAATCAGTAGGACTTGACACTGAACACTGTTCAAATGGGCTGAAAATCTTAACTAGAACGGTGGCAAACCAGCTAAAAATAGTAATGAAAATCATGACGTGTATAGATATGCCTCAGTTCTTAACATGTTGGCATCTCTTGGGCACAGTTTGGAGGGTATAGCTAATCATGAAAATGTGTATAGCATCATAACATTAATGAAGGTTAACTATTTTTTGAATCAGATCAACTCAAGTGGTAAGAGAAAATGGGCTTTTAAAGTAGATCCCAAGGTTCAAACATGTAGATATGATGAAGTGCTGAAATTGGGTAAAATACCGCATCCAACATACTATGTGCAGTGCACCCCAATGGATAAGGCTGGGTGCAGATTTCAGGTGAGTTTGACAAAAGAGATACACCTGGGTCACGGCATCTAAGGAAGGTTAACCAAAAAATATACATATATATGTTGATTATTTTCCATTGAGAGATAACTTGACAGAATATTATAGGCTTTCATATGACCTTTGTATCCCTTTCAAGGGTCTCCTTAATCTCCTTCAGGGGGTATGCCAAAAACTTCCGTCCCCAACTTTTCACTTCTAATTCTTATGTCCCTCAGGGTGCAACACATAGCATGTCTTTCTCCTGTTAGGACTTGTTCCAAAGTCTTAACGTTAGGTTAAATTTTTGGTAGGTAATTAATAATTATTGTAAATGAGGCATGCATCTTTTAGTAAAGACACCCCCATAAAATAAACTTAGTTTAATTATTAGGTAGTTTTAATGTTTTATATTTATTAATTAGAATTGCTTTACGGGTTGTTTTCCCGTATTTAGTTGGTTATAGGATTAGTTGTTTTTACCGGTCATTGGTAAAAACTATATAAATCCATGTTTGCATTGTAAAAGGGTTAACAGAGTAAAGGCACCCTTATGTACTTGATTTTTTTGAATTATTAATAAAATACTTGTGCACTCGCACTAAGCGGGGACAAGGTTCAACCTATTTTGATTCTGGAGTTATCAGTGGTATCAGAGCATGGTTATTTTGAGAGCACGGTGAATTCGAAGAAGTAAGGTGAAAAATCAATTCACGTGATATTTTTTGGCATGAAATAAGGTATGCCATATAGTCTTGGTTTAAATATTTTGAAAAATTATTAAATTATTTTAATTTTTCAAATATTATTTATATTTAAACCTGTATGTTTTCATATACCACAGTCTGATCTTTTTTTATCATTCATACTCCATTTTTCCTCTGTTAAACCTCCTCATTTGGCATAAAAAAAATGAATTTTAGCATTTAATATTATTAAGTTCATTATTTTTGGGCCAAAACCAGATTTGTACGGCCTATTTATTTGAGAAAAACATCTGAAAGTTTTCATTCATGGCTGCCATTGTGATTTGCATTCATTTCAGCTCTTTTTAAAATCCAAATCATCTGCAAATGGTATTAAACCCCTGTTTTTGCATCCAAATTGAAAATCTGAAATTTTTTTTGCATTTGTACGGCCTTCCAACGCCCAGCTTCATTTTAATCTCATTCCCTGCAACTACACTTCAAAAAATTTGCAAAAACACAATAAAAATCATTTGTATCCAGCCTGTACGGATTTTTACGGCCTGTAGGTGAGAGAACAGGTGAAAAAATAATTCCCAGAGCTGCCATGACGTCTCAGTGAAGAATGGCGCTGGAATAAAATTCAGAAATTATTTTTGGCTATTTTTAAAATTTGATTTTCATATATTTGCTGTGACTGGGTCCCACAGGAGAACATTGAAAGAAAGGCTGTAAACAAAAGGAAAATTTTGAATTTATTTGCTCATGTAATTTTTTTTAATTTTCCCTTATACACAAAATCTAAAATAAGTATAAATTTCTGAGTGTAGCGTTTTGCAAATGCTCTTAGACCAATTGGTTAAGCTTATTTTGTTAGAAGCTTGCAAAGGAGGAGGTCAAGGGTTCAAATCTCTTCTTTTTGGAGAAAGTCATTTTTGCTTTGGAATATGTTTTTTTTGTAAAAGAAATATTCTCTTTTTTAAATCAGAACATTGTAAAACACATACTTATTGTATTGTGTTATTTAATTTTTCAAAAAAAGGGCAAAATTCAATCATATTTCTTTTTGAGTTGTTGTGGTGAGATAAGGGTGTAATTGGTGAAATAAGGTTGTAATTTGGCAAAATAAGGGTGTAATCATTGATTTTTAGTGTGGTTAAGTGCAAAACCCATCAAAAATACTTATTTTTCTTTTACGCTCTACGCGGAGGTTAAGTGCAAAACCCCGTAGAAACAGTGTTTTGTGCAGTGAGTGTGATATTTGTTTCATTTCTTTTGCATTTTTTCACACGTTTCTCTACTGCACTTGCTTTCATTTCAAAATGCCGAAAATTCAAAATTTGCTTTCAAATGGTGATAGATTAACAATTTCCAATTATTCATATTGGAAACAATTGATGGAGGCTTCACTAGTGTTTAATGAATTATGGGATAATGTTAAGAATGAAAATCCCACATTGCCAACAGAGCAGGCTAAGTTAGATATTTTCAATTTGCGTGATTCTAAGGCCTTAGCTCTCATTAAATGTTGTACTCGTGATACGTATGTTCATATTGAAAATTCTCCTCATAGTTACACCCATGGAAAACATTGTCAGATTTGTATGATAAGAAATCTAAGCATAAGAAGATAGATATTCATATGCAGTTGTTTACTTTGTCATTAGATGAGGATGGGGATATGGGAGAATATATGTCTAAATTGAAAAATATCACTACTGAGTACACTAAGGCTGGTTTTGGAAAACTAGATGATGACCTCATTGTTACTGTTGCTTTGAAAGGACTACCAGGGTCCTATAGAAATTTTGTTGAAATGTTGCATGTCTCTGACAAGATCACAGGGATCACCTTTGATAAGTTGGCTGAGTTGCTCATCCAACATGACCTCTCTCTACCCAAGAAATCCAAGAAAACTGAAGAAGCCCATGTTTTAGAGTCAAAGCCTAGTTCATCTTCATCTGGGCATCAAAACAATAGAGGAAACAGTTATAGAGAGGGTCGAGGTTACAGAGGAGGCAGATATCAAAACAGAGGTAGGGGTCATTCAAATAATCAACAATCTAATCAATCACATTCACACGAAACAAGTGATCGAGGACATGGTCACAATTCATATAGGGGCAGAGGTCGAGGTAGATCTGACATTCAGTGTCATAGATGTGGAAAATTTGGTCACATTGCCTAACAATGTAGGATTGTTTTTGATAAAATTCAGAGGCCACAAAAAGCGACTAAGACTAACTCTACTCAGTATGCCGATCATGACTATAATGAATCTAGTAATGTTGCCCATGAATTTGCATTCACTACTTTGAGGCACATTGATTATATTGAATATGAGGCTAGAGATGAGCTCACAGATGTATGGGTTTTAGACACAGGAGCAACCAAACACATGACATTTAGGAGAGATTTCTTTTGGTCTTATAAGAAAGCTTCTCTCTCTCCAATTGCCTTAGCAGATAAGTCTATGCATACACCACTAGGACTTGGTTCTATTCGAATTCTTCTTCCTAAAGGGTCTATAAAATACTTGGAGGATGTTTGGTATGTTCCCACATTGAAGAAACACTTACTTTCTTTGGTAACTATTCGAAAGAAAGGTTATCAAATTGTGCTTGAAAATGGGCTCATTTACACCAATTCAGTGAAGGATAATTATAAAACAATGTATACAGGATATGAAGATGGAAACTTGGTTAGATTGCATTGTAAGGTGCTTCCTCCCAATATAGAACTTGCGGCAGTTGTTGACACAGGTACAGGTACTATGTCTACACAGCGGTTATGGCATCTCCGCTATGGACATTTGAATATCCACTCTTTAGTGGATTTGCAGAGATATGGTATGGTGAATGGGTTGCCCACTTTTCGCAAAGATAGTATTCTTTGTGAGTCATGTGTTTTGGGCAAACAAAATCAAGAAAAATTTCCTAAACAGTCATCTTGGAGAGCTAACAGATGTTTACAGTTAGTTCATAGTGATGTATGTGACATGAAAAAGTCATTCATTGGTGGGTGTAGATACTTTGTCTTGTTTATTGATGACTTTTCTAGGATGACTTGGGTATTCTTTATGAAAAATAAATCTGAAGTTTTCGCTAAGTTTGTTGATTGGTTACACTTAGTCGAAAAAGAAACAGGTTCACATTTGGCCACTCTTCGTTCAGATAATGGAGATGAGTATACCTCAAATGAATTTTCAGACTATTGTCGAGAACATGGAATTCATCGACAATATAGTAATGCTTATACTCCAAAACAAAATGGAGTCTCTAAACGAATGAATAGAACTTTAGAGGGCACAGCACGTGCCATGTTGCACTGTAAAC
This sequence comes from Torreya grandis, assembly GCA_037957365.1. NCBI lineage: Eukaryota > Viridiplantae > Streptophyta > Pinopsida > Cupressales > Taxaceae > Torreya > Torreya grandis. The sequence continues at coordinate 697,138 of JARHVA010002130.1, read as the reverse complement.
AACTTGATGATAAATTTTGGGCCGAAGCTATTGGTACTGCAGTGTATTTGAGAAACAGGTCCCCCACAGTTGCACTTTTGGGACAAACTCCATATGAGGCATGGTATGGGTTTAAACCCAAAGTTAAACACTTGAAAGTGTTTGGATGTGTTTGTTTTGCTTTGGTTCCTATTAAACATAGAACTAAGTTGGAACCACGAAGTCGAAAATGCATCTTTCTTGGTTATTCTGAAGATAAAAAGGGGTTTCGTTTGCTTGCACAGGATTCTTAGTTATAGTGAGTAGAGATGTAATATTTGATGAATTTGGGACTATGAACACTGCAGAGATTGATTCTCAACTTGATAGATTAGAGAGGAAAAATGCAAAAAGAGATAAGGGTTTGAATAATGGGGATAACTCTTCAAAGTTATGGTATGAGACTCAAATTCCTTCACTTTCCTCTCCATCTACACGTTCACAGGTTGATGACTTAGAAATTGTTGAAAATTCTCTAAGTCCCCCATCGAATAATGCATCTAATGAGAATTCTGGAGTCCCTGATTTGAATAATTTGTCTAAGTATCCAAAATGGGCTCAAAGTACTTTTTCTGACTTGACAGCAGATGAACTATGCTATGGTTGTTACTACTTCTTCCACTGAGCCATCCACTTTTGAGGAGGCATCTACTGAACATGTTTGGCAACAGGCAATGAAATGTGAGTATAATTCCATACTTAACAATAATACATGGGTTTTAGTTGATCCTCCTCCACATGTTAAACCCATCGGATGTAAATGGGTTTATAGGACTAAGTATAAATCAGATGGCTCCATTGATAAACATAAGGCACGACTTGTTGCCAAAGGATATGTGCAACAAGAAGGTATTGATTATGAGGAAACATTTGCACCAACTGCCAAATGGCACACTATTTGTATGGTACTTGCCTTAGCAGCACAAAATGGTTGGAAAGTACATCAATTGGATGTTAAAAGTGCTTTTTTAAATGGTGATTTACAGGAAGAAGTCTATATGAAACAACCTCAGGGTTTTGAACAGGTGGGTGCTGAACACAAAGTGTGTAAATTGACAAAAGCTTTGTATGGGCTCAAACAGGCACCCAGGGCTTGGTATGAGAAAATGGATTCATAATTGAAATCCATTGATTTTCATCGCAGTGAATAAGATGATACTCTCTATTTTCGAGTGCAGGGTAAGAAAATGGTGATACTAGTTCTCTATGTTGATGACTTGTTTATTACAGGTAATGATGAAAACCATAACAAGTCTGTGAAGAAGGAATTAAAAGATGGGTTTGAGATGACAGATCTTGGACTTCTTCACTACTATCTAGGCATAAAGGTAACTCAGAAAAAGCATAGTATTTTCTTTTCACAAAGTATATTTCTGAGTTATTAGAGAGGTTTGGCATGAGTGATTGCAAACCTGCCCTCACTCCCATGGAAAGCAACTTGAAATTGCCTAAGGATGATAGCAGTGCCTTTTTTGATGGCACCACATATAGACAATTGGTCGGAGGTTTGATATATTTGATGACTAGCAGGCCCGATATTTCATTTTCAGTTGGAATTTTATCTAGGTTTATGCATGAGCCTAGAGAAATTCATTGGCATGCAGCAAAACGAGTACTTCGTTACCTTTAGGGAACGAAAACATATGGCCTTGAATACCGCCGCAACAAGAACTTCAAACTTGTTGGATATTGTGATGCATATTTTGGCGGGTGTGTGGATGATAGAGTGTCACCCACAGGATACACTATGCATATGGGTTCCGTTGCCATTGCTTGGTGTTGTAAGAAGCAGGATACAGTGGCAAATTCATCAGCAGAATCAGAGTATATTGCAGCATGGGATGCTTCTAGAGAAATTGTTTACCTTCGTCGTATTCTTGAAGATCTTCAGGTTTCTCAGTTTGCTCCTACACAATTATACATTGATAATCAAAGTGCAATCAAGATGTCCAAGAATCTAGTGTTTCATGCCAAAACAAAACATATGGATGTCAAATACCATTATCTGCGAATGCTGGTGGCAAAGAAAACTCTTGATCCAATATATTGCCCAACTGCCGATCAGACCGCTAATATCTTCACAAAACCCCTTAACAAAATCAAATTTGAAAAATTCAAAAAAATGCTTGGTATGTGTCCAAAGACCTGACTTTGAATCATAGGGGGGTTTGTTAGGACTTGTTCCAAAGTCTTAACGTTAGGTTAGATTTTTGGTAGGTAATTAATAATTATTGTAAATGGGGCATGCATCTTTTAGTAAAGACACCCCCATAAAATAAACTTAGTTTAATTATTAAGTAGTTTTAATGTTTTATATTTATTAATTAGAATTGTTTTACGGGTTGTTTTCCTGTATTTAGTTGGTTATAGGATTAGTTGTTTTTACCGGTCATTGGTAAAAACTATATAAATCCATGTTTGCATTGTAAAAGGGTTAACGGAGTAAAGGCACCCTTATGTACTTGATTTTTTTTGAATTATTAATAAAATACTTGTGCACTCGCACTAAGCAAGGACAAGGTTCAACCTATTTTGATTCTGGAGTTATCATCTCCGGTCCTTTTTAATTTGTCTTATTAGGGTTAATGTTGAACCATGAAATGAACCCGCTTTCGTCTTATCATGCTTGTAAGATTACTATCGTTTTGTTGTATTATGCTTGTAATTGCTGCCCCCCTCCCTGCCCCTTATTAGAGGCCCAATATGGACTCTAATTTTTAACTCAAAACTCCCACTTTGAATTTGTTTATAATTGAGTGCCGTGTACACATATCATGTGCATAACATGAAGGCTCAAAAAAATATATCTTCCTTACGTTCCAAGGTTGTACCACAAATGTTGGTGAAGTTTACCACACCAAATTGTGTTTTTTCAGTTCTTTGGAGGTATTTATTAGTCTGAGGGAATTTGGCTGAATCGTTTCAAGTCTTGGAACATTCTATAAGGACAAATCAGCTTGGCAAGTTTTTGCAAATTCTGACAAGTCGTGTGGATATGGTTAAAATCAAGCAGAATTAATTGCAATTAAGGAAGACTGATTAAGTTGCAACTGAGCAAAGAGAGGGCGTGGAGAAGTTTGTTGTAACCAATGAGAATTCTCAGTTGCAAGCCAAAAAAAAGTATGGATACATCAAGATAATGAGCATACCAGTAAGATGGTATACGACAACATGAATGTAATGTTATGATTAATGAAATACTAAGGAAAATATGTACAGGCAATTTGCAAGGAAATAGTTGATAGCTATTCGGTTAGAAACTGACCCCCTAATGAAAGACGACTCTAAGGAACAATTGACAATAAATCAAGTAGAGCCATTGGCACTTTTCTGGATAGAAGTTTAAAGGTGGCATCTATTAAAAATTTTCTGAAGTGAAACTAACAACATTTGCAACCCATATCTCCAATGTACAAATGCTTCTGAGACTTATCTTTCATCAATCAGTTATATAATTAGTCAATGACGACAATTGTGCATGTTATTTCCATGTATATCATGGTCCCATGCACTAAGGGCACAACCACCTGGAGCATAAAGTAAATTCATCAAAACCAGTTGACCCACAAGTAAACATGACAGATTCTAAGCCTCTGTTACAACCCAAGATGGGCCCACACCTCACTAAAGATGTAATCATGATCATACAACAAATTTTACAAGCAAACACCAAGAAAGATATCAAAACCAACAAAAACCCCTTCACGAAGAACTAGTGAAATCATTCATGACATCATCAAGACAGCATAAATCGTCCTTTTGACATCATACGGGATATATAGGACATGACCATCATAGCAGTTCAAACACCAGTGATCTTGTTTCCTGAATTTTTTACATTTTTGTCCTTAACCAGGCCGAATTCACAGTACACATGTAATTAAGCAAATCAATAAATATAAAAAATACAAGTCTTTTATCTCTCTTATATGCATTCCAAGTCATAGGCCAGAAGTCCAGCACAAACGGTAAGGGCAAGAGGGGGCTTATTGCATTCATGACTGCTGACATCATCAATTAGAAGAGTGACATCAGCAAAGAGAAAAGAAGCTGCTTTGACTGTATTTTCACCAGGCTCAACTGCTGTCTGGACATCAGGAAGATATGTGTTGGCCATTTTGACTTCTCCTATAACTCATTTTGATTATTGTAACACTTTGACTGGTAACTAATGCTGCTAACAAGAATCTAGTGGAGCTCACGATAGTAATATACAGCCTGAATTTGGCAAGGGGTAATTTGACCGTTCCAATGTTGTTTTGACTGTTAAAGGCCAACTTTCCCTGAATCCTTGTCTGCCACTATCTGTTAGTGCAAGATTTTTGCAAACAGTGAGAACATGATCTATAATATGTAATACCCTAACAAAGATACCAGGACAGACTCCGAACAGCAGAGAAAGAGCAATATGAAAAGATTTCATGTAGTAAAAACTTATGACCATGAGGCCGAAACAACTCCAAGGAGTGCAGGAAGTTAGCAGGTATGCAGGATTGGAAAAACAGTGGGCCCAAAAAGAGAGATTACTTGAGTCAGTCAGATTAGGCATTTAGCATCTGAAGTCTGTCAAGTATGAAGTCGACTTTTGAAGTTAGTGGTTTGAAAATCTGCTGAACATGAAATCATTAGAGTTTTAGGGGTACATCCTATGGTCATTGATGGATCTGAGATTTTGAGTAAACAGGAGCAAAGAGAAAGCACGTCCCAGGACCTACTGAGGGGGTGGAAACCAAAGCTGAAATGATTGCTCAAAGATAAATAGGAGTGGGTGATGATGCATCCAACAGTGTGCAGAGGGAACTCCGGCATAAGGGCTTGGAACACTATTCTACCAAAATAGGAGGATCTTATAGTCTGAGGATCGCCAGAAGAAGGCATGAGTATTTGAATCGCCATCATATTAAGTTGGAGGAGAATCGACAGAGATTAAAAATGTTACAGAGGTTTTACATACAAACTTGGGGTGAACACAGAATCATATCTAGAGTACACACAAAACAATTCTACCAAACAATGAGAGCACTGAAGGTTAACAATGATACAAGGATGGTAGAACACAATATATAATCTTAATTTTTTGTAGAACTGTCATTCAGGCTCTCCTCCATAAAAAAGGACAAGTGCTCTAGGAATGAGCAGGACATAAGCGATAAAGAAAGTTTGTCCTAGAAACAACTTCAACAAACACAAACAGGCATGAAAGTGCATGCATGCAAGCAAGCACGTGAGTAAGCAAGTAAGCAACCAATATAAAAGGCTTTTGTTTGTCCTAGGAGTAATAATTACCAAGAAGCAGCATCCCCCACCCAATAGGACATGTCTCGGGTACTGGTACACATGTCCAGTATAGGGGAGGGGTACAAAAACGTCCCATGTACCCAGAGACGGTCATCTAAGACATTCAACGTATCCTTGCCGCTTCCCAAAAACTTAAACACATCTCCTAAAAAAACCCTTAATAAATTATAAACTAGATGCCAGATTTAGATTGCATAGTCCAAACTGAGAAGCTTTGAGTTGTTGGTGAGGTAGATTTCAATCACTATTTGCCTTGGCCCTTTATTGTCACATTTTTTTGGTAACTTATTTCTGATCAAAAACAGAATGAGTAAAAAACGGGGGCGTGGGAGCGTATGGGGGGCGGGCCGGGGCGGGCCGGGGCGTATGGGGGCATTACCATTCAAAGACGGCATCCCTAACGAACAACGGGGAAATGCCATGTCTGAACAGCATCCCTGTGTTCGACTGGGATGCTGATCAAACACGACATTTGCCTATCATTATGTCATAATGTCGTTCAAACACAGCATTTCGAAGGGCATTTCCCCATCATTCGACAGTGATGCCAATCAAACATTGCATTTCCTTGTCATTAGAAAAGGATGCCATTCAAACACAACATTTCGTTGTCATTCAACAGGGATGCCGTCATTCAACAACACCCCTTTTTTAATTTATTCATAGTATTTTTAGTTTTTATTTTATTTTTTAGCTTTTATTTTTTTTAGTTATTTAATTTTGTTTAATAATTACTTTAATAATTATTAAATAATTACTTTCATTTACATATATATAGTTGTCTCTGAGTAACCGTCTCCAATTTCTTTTTAAATGGCATACCAGTACCCGTCCCCGTCTCCCCATGCCATCTATTATATATAGTTGTCTCTGAATAACCATCTCCTATTATTTTTTAAATGGCATAATGGGGGCATTACCATTCAAAGATGGCATCCCTATCAAACAACAGGGAAATGCCATGTCTGAACAGTATCCCTGTGTTCAACTGGGATGCCGATCAAACACGACATTTCCCTATCATTATGTCGTAATGTCGTTCAAACACAACATTTCGAACGGCATTTCCCTATCATTCAACAGTGATGCCAATCAAACATGGCATTTCCCTGTCATTAGAAAAGGATGCCATTCAAACACAACATTTCATTGTCGTTCAATAGGGATGCCGTCATTCAACAGCAATGCCCCTTTTTTAATTTATTCATAGTGTTTTTAGTTTTTATTTTATTTTCTTAGCTTTTATTTTTTTTAGTTATTTAATTTTGTTTAATAATTTAATAATTATTAAATAATTACTTTCATTTACATATATACATATATACACACACATATATATAGTTGCCTCTGAGTAACCGTCTCCTTTTTTTTTAAATGGCATACTGGTACTCGTCCCCGTCTCCACATGCCATATATATATATATAGCTCTCTGAATAACCGTCTCCTATTTTTTTTTAAATGGCATACGTGTACCCATCCCCGTCTCCCCATGCCCGTACTCATACCCGTCTCCTCATAACTATGAGTAATATATATGAAGGCAAAATAAACTTGCACCAAAACTAGTCATGGAGGTTGAAGGTGTGGTTGCAAGTCAAATGGCATGGTCTAGTACAAACGTCAACATGATATCACAACATCATGAACTGGAAGAATGAGTACAAAGTGTACACCAAGATATGGAAAAGATTACCTTGAAAACAAGATTAAAGAAGAGAAACGAATAGGACAATCAAGTTATCTTGGTCAAGACAAATGAGCAGAATGAGCCAAGAGAAACAAAGAAGAAGATCAAGTTGTTTTGGTTGAGATTGATGAGCAAAAAGCAAAGTCAGTATACAAAAAGTTGAAATTGAAAGAAGATCAAGATATCTCTTCCACCAATAAAAAGATGGATGATCTCTTTTTTCTTGAGCAATATGAAGTCTAAATTGATGAGAAGACTAAGAAGCAACAATCCAAGGATCTGACAGAGTTGAACCCTGTGCAAATTGCAAATTGGGAAAGTTGGGAGTTTTGTGAACAAGAGACTCGAGAAATCAGCATGGTTAAGAATGGAAAAAAGATAGAATGAAATTACTTTTTTGGCCGAAGTATGATCATCTTGAGAGATCAAGATTGACATCATCAATTTCAATCACTAAATTCAAACTTAAACAATATCAATTCATCAAAAGGTGAGAACATATTTTGAAATTTTTCCAAGTCCTTGAACATTTAAAGTTTCTTTTGGCATGTCTCTCAAGGAAACTAAACTACCATAGAAGGGTCTTTCGAGAAAATGTATTGTCAATGACCTTTCCATTTTGGACAACCCTCTTCATCATTTTCAAGAGCCCCTTCCAATTCAAGTGCCTGTACAACAAACTCGAGTAAGGGCTTTAAGTCTGATGTCTTTACAAAAAGCTTGAGACACAACACAAATTTCGAAGAGAAATTCGAGGTTTTGAGAACCCTTTTCATTCTTAAGATTACAATTTCAAATGTGAATAAAATTCAAGTAATAGTGCGAAACTTGAGAATAGAATGTGAGATTAATGATACAAGTCCATAATTGACTATATATAAAAACTCCAGAAGCAAAGAATCAAACACATGGGTGTTGAAAAACACCCAAAGAAGAGTAATATCACAAGATCAAATGGATCTGAATTACAAAATTTAATTGAATATGTGGAAGGCATAGCCTCTATTTATACACCTATCAACAAGTTACATAAAGATAGGCCAACCCATAAAAGGCACTAACCCCAATACATATAAAGTGCAAGTTACACATTAACCCACACATAAGCTAATGGTATACAACAATCTTCAGTAATTCAAAGGGGCCCAACAAGATGGGTTTTATAATCTAACATCGACCCATAAAACACAACATGGACAACCAAAAGAAGCCAACATTAAAAAGACAAACCTCCCAGAAGAGAGACCTGAACATCCCCCTTGATGAGAGCTCCTGAAATCCCAAGCAACTTCCGCAATCTAGTGAACTTTGCTTCAACAAGTGGCTTCATGAAGCTTTCCACAAGCTGATCATCGACTCTCAAAAATCTGAATTCAAACATCCCCTTTTAAATTGAATGCCCGATGTAGTGCAGATGAACCTCAATATGCTCTGTCTTGACAGGTACAATAGGATTGTGAACAATCTGAATAGCACATTGATTATCTTCATAGAATAATTGGCCACTCTTGAGGAATACCAAGCTTTTGTAGTAACTCACGAATCCAGGCCACCTCTTGTGCTGCATTCACTGCTCCTCTAAACTCAGCCTTGATAGTTGAATGTTGAATGGCCTTCAATTTCTTGAAAGAGCATGAAATAGAACCAGAACCAGAACCAAGATGAAACACAAATCCATAATTAGACTTTTGTTCATCCAATTCTCCATCCAGATCTGCATTAGTATATCCCAATTAAGCACTTATCACTAGCTCTAGAGTACATGATGCTCAATTGAGTAGTACCCTTAATATACCTCAATTTCTTCTTCTTGAACACTTCCCAATTGACTCTCCTTAAGCTCATGCATCAACCTTTGAACCTGCAAACAACCCATACTACAAAGGAAATATTTAGCTGACTATGAGCTAAAGACTGCCCATAAGTTGCCTATATAAAGTGGCAACATAGTGCAGTCAACTTGATTGATAACTGATAGGGGGTAAAAGTAGATTTGCACTACTCCATGTTGAATTTCATCCACAAATTGAATGCATACCTCAGCTGCAAAGTGAAGATCCCTCATCCAACTGCAAGACCTAAATCCCAAGGACATAATGCAGTAAACCAAGATTTGTCATCTCAAATTCAAAAGAGTGCTTCAATTCAATCTTAAGACTGCATATTCATGAAGCACTTTCACCGTGACAATCAAATCATCAACATAGAGGACCACAATCAAGATATGATTGTCTACATTCTTCAAATATGTTGCAATCCCCCTTGTATGTATTGAAGTCACATGAAAAGAACCTATCAATATTCTCATACCAAGCTTGAAGAGCTTGCTTCAACCCATAAAACAACTTTTGAATCCAGCACACTAGTTTCGAATCACCAAACAAAACCATGTGGTTGTTCCATGTAGATCTCCTCTTGAAGATCACCATTGAGAAATGCACACTCACATCCATCCGGTACACCTCCCATCCAAATTTGGCTGCAAGAGAAATAATAGTACACACGAACTCTATCTTACCAACTGAAGCATATGTCTCCCAATAGTCAATACCCTCCATCTGATTATATCTCTTCACCACAAGCCAAACCTTGTACCTCTGAATGGACCCATACAAAGTAAATATTCTTTTCTTTTGGATAAGATACCAAATCCCCAGTATGATTCTTCATCGAGGAAGTGTACACAACCTCCCTAGCCTTCTCCCATTCCTCATTTCTCGTGGCCTCTGCATAGGATTGTGGATCGTGTGTATCCATAACCCTGGTGATGACAACAAACTTGGCCAATGGTTTTTCACTGTGGTTCCTCCATGGTGAATGTATATCCCCCTATCCTCCTCAATTTCTTCAAACGTATTACTCTATCTTAGCAACTAGAGTATATGTCTCCCAATAATCAATACCCTCCTAATTATATCCCTTCACCACAAGCCACACCTTGTACCTCTCGATGGAACCATCAAAAGTGAAATTTTGTCTTATAGACACACTTACACTTTACAATATTATTTTCCTTTGGATAAGATACCAAAGCCCACAAACATTTGTTCATCAACAAAGTGTTCTCAACCTCCATAGCCTTTCCCCAATATTTGTCTTCCATGGCCTCCACATAAAATTGTGGATTGTTTGTATCCATCACCGCTCCCCCCCAACCCCCATAGAAGAAGTCTCACGTGTCAGATTTTCATTGTGGCCAACAACGTCCAATGTAATGGGGTCAGCACCCAAACCTCTCCCAACTGAAGCTTCATCCGATGCAACATTATCTAAAACAACCTCATCATCCTCTGAAAAACCCTCATATGTCACAACTGAAGGATCCTCCACATCGGAATTATGCATCTCATCCTTGTATACATCAAGAGTCTGGATAGAACTTGAGAAAATGGGAGTCTCCATATCAAATATGATATCTCTCCCATGATATTTTGAAACATCACTAAAGCCTATAAACTTATAAGCATGTGCTTTCTTATCAAGTAAATTGCTAGAGACCACCTAAATTTGATTTTTGATAACCTTCACAAAAAATCTATCAAGCCAAAGATCAACTTTCTTGCCCTATGTAGTTGAAAATTTGATAGCAGATTCACACTCAAATTAGGTACATGGTATAATTCGCTTATCATGCCATCTTCTACCACAATACCACCACTATCAACAATAGGAAGCATTGGATCATCCTCTATTTGAACCTAGAAAAAACTACCATTCTTTTCCATATGATGAGTACATCCAAAATCCACAATGAATTCACACTTGGAAGTAAAGGCATGAAAAATATGCTGAACAAGAACCTACGTTATTGGGTACTTGTACACAGGGGTCCATTCTGGGTGCGTGTACCGGTCACAATTCAGTTCACACCTAAAATCATCCCAAGTACCATTGAGCAAGGTTGGGTATGGTCGGGTTCGTCACAATACATCCAAAAGCCACAATGATTTCACACTTGGAAGTAGAGGCATAAAAAATACATGCAACAAGAACCTATGTTATTGGGTAATTATACCCAGGGATTCGGCCCCGGTGCGTTCCCAGTCACGGTTCGGTTTGCACCTAAAATCGTCCCTATTACCATCGAGCAAGGTTGGGTATGGTTAGATACATCACAGGACAAACCCGAGCATACACAGGTACCTAAGCCAGACCCGACATCGACCCATAGCAAAAGAAGATTTTTTTTAACTTAAAAAGTCAAAATTGGACTTTAAAAATAATGAAATAACAAAAGAGAGCATGGGGAAACCCTAAAATCAACTCTCTCATTCATTTTACAAAAAGAAAACAAAAACAACACGTTTACCTTTCATTGCACATTTTTTCTCTCACCTTCATTTTTTCAATTGCTTAGGACTAAAACTCCATCGTTTCGCTAATTCTACACTACAACTACCCATTTTGTGCAAGGCGTTTAAGGAGCTTGCAACATATAAAATTGTTGAATTGTGGTTGTGTGGTTTACTTTTAGTTTATTTAGTTTGCAACTTGTTTTCAATTTTTTTGTTATTTTTCTAAAAATTCTTTAAACAAATGTCAAATAGATTTATTTGCCCCCTTGGGCCTTAAATTTTAATAGTAATATTATTTTTTTTAAACAATGGAGCTATAAGGATTTGTTAGAATGTCTACAAATGCTAGTTTTGTGAGCCAAGGGGCAGCCTTCAAAACCAATCCTTCCTTGCCCCTTTGGAAGTGTGTGACAATGTTAGAACACGTGCTAGGTGGAGGGAGTTACATTTCGGATTTCTCAAAGTAATGTCAAATATAAGAGCTCGTACAGTCGAGTGAAAGCCCATTTGTGTGTGATTCTTGGCCAAGGAATCAAAGCTTGTGGTGGGCCAAGTGGAAAGGGATTGCCAACTATAGAGATTCTCGCATACATGAAAGAGCAAGGATAAGACAATTGCCCTAGCATCAAAGCATCCTTTGGCAAAGAAAGGATCTAAATCTAGCAAGCCTACTACTCCATCTTGTGCCAGTGTTGTGACGGCATCACACCCATTTTTGTCTATATTCCCCGAGGCCGCAAAAGATGGGGATTTACCTCTTAATCGCAAGAGAAAAAAAAGGTGCAAGCCCACTGGAAAGGGCATTCTAGAATGAATCCAGGGACAACGGAGTAGCACATTGTGTATTATGTTTACACGTGGGCTGCCATTTAATGTTGTTAGACCACCATACTAGCTGGGTATGGTGAAAGCTATCAATAAAGCCCCTTAAAGGTTCACCAGCCCAGGTATGAAAAGGTGTGTACCACCTTATTGGCAAAAGAAAGAACACATGTTGACGATTCATTCCAGCCCATCAAGGATTCATAGGTCGAAATAGGGGTGTCCATCGTTTCCGATTTGTTTTTATTTCTTATTAAATTGTTGAGACTCAATTTGCATCACACACACTCATCTTGAGATGACTTGTCATGGTGTGAAAGGCATTGAGCAACATGGTTATCAACAACCTTTGGAGCATATGGAGGCAGTCAAACACTAGGAGGGTCACATAGGCGAAAGGGTTGATCCTCAATGATGGGTGGTGGGATCGTATGGATTAATTGCTCAATTTTACCAAGCCCATCATGAGTATGTTCAAATTGGTTGATATGGATCATCCATGTTTGGTCGAGATTTATGATAGAATCGACTTAATGATTGAGAAAATTAAGTTCATCATAAATGTCAAAGAGCAAGATCCTACAGAGAGATTCTTCAAGGAAGTACGATCACATTTAATTAATAGGTGGAACAAAATGACCATTGTTATCACTCAAACCTTGCACCCGTTGAATTGGAAGATGGTTTAGTGAGACAATGGGATCATCCCCAAGGTTGTGGGACTCTTGCGCTCCTTGGGACGAACCTCCGGATAAAGCCGACTTCCTTCTATTCTAAGTGCACCGGTTTAAGACCAGTGTGCAAACCTAAAGAGCAGAAAGGTAAATCTACCACTAATTTAAACCTAAGCTTTTGAGTGAAAAGGAAGGGAGAAGGTAAGAGAGTGCTAAAATAAATAAAGGGTTATGCACCAAGAATAGAGCAAGTGCCCCTACTGCCTTAATGAACACACTACAATTTTTTGAGAACGAGTCACTATCACACAGACTCCACCAAGGACACCCAAAATGCATAAGTATTTCGTATGGAGGCACGGGAACACAGCACAATGTTGAAAGGGATGAAGGTTATCCACAAACAAAGCCCACGCAGACCCCAATGCTCACAGAATACGACTTGCAAGTGAGTTCCAAGTTCTACATAGAGGTGTTGGGAATGGACAGCAATAAGAGGGATGAACATTACCCACAGACAAACATCAACAAACACAAATAGCACACAGAATACAAGAAGAATGAAGGGAGGTGAACTCAATTTTCATTAAAGTGCAAGGTTCATCCAACAAAGGTGCTCCTGGAGGGCAAATTTCCACAACATTTCTGTGTTCAAAAAGTCATCCTTTACAATGATAAATAGCCTGATTATATAGGCAATCGGAGTGCTCATGGTCATTACTCAACCTCATCCACTATTGGGGAAGTCACAATATTAAAAAAAAAATGATGATTAGAAGAGTGGTTGAAATATTTTAAAAGTGAAGGTGTGTCCATGCTCAGCATTTGAGAAGTGACACCTAATGTCAGTAGTCGCCTTTGCATTGAAGTCCGTAGACTTGTCAAATCAATACATTGTTCTAACTGCAACATTGGCAAAATTTTAATCATACATTACTCCCTTTTTGAATTAACATCATTGCAAAGAGGGAGAAATCAACTTTTCAATGCAACAAGCGACATCAAAAACGAAGCTACGGATCAAAAAATATGGCTAAAAAACCAACATGCAGTTGCATGCAGCTGTATTAGCACCTTCAAAACATGGAAAAAGAGAAAATCGCAGAGCAAGATATGAGAAAAACCCATCCTATCTTATATTTACAGAAAGCTCTTAAAAAGACGTTCAAAAGAGTATTTTTATTTTTTTGAAATAATCAAATTAATCCTATCGAACTACCCTCTGAATGTTTTTTGGTGAAAAGTTGGCTAAGTGATAAATCTTCTCAGGAGGGTCACTTCGCACTAAAATAGCTTTTCGCTGAAAATTCCAACAACTTCAAACCAATTGCATTACCCTCTCATGCCATCAGGGTATTATCATACAAATTTTCAAGAAATTTTGACTAAATTTGGTCTTGCAAAAATGGGTTGCAAAAATGTTCAATGCGAAGATTTATCAACTAGAAGATGCAAAAAATGACTAAGTAAAAGAACAGCGCAGAATCTAATTTCAATGGCTGCATATTTCACTCATGATATTGAATATTTGCACACTATCTTTCCCATTGCACTCTAGTGACATTTGGCCATCACCATGAGGAATTATAACAAAATTTGACCTTCTTTACTCTTGCGAAAATGAGCTTGAAACGTGTGCACTGGCCAGATCTAAAAACTGGAAACACATAAAGTTGACTAAGTAAAAATCAGCTCAAAAGCCAATTTTTAACTTCTGCGACTTTCTTGACTCGCACATTCCTCCCACAATTGCCTACCATCATAAGAAATTCGAAGGTGATTGGACTTCATTTGGTTCTGCGAAATATGTTTGAAAAGTGTTGTGCAAGCTTATTTGGCAACTAGAAAGACACTGAAATTTGCACACTAGGCAGTTTTCATGACTGCAATCTTTTCAAGTGAAGAATAATTCTCTACAACCGCCTTCACCATTGTATTCCCCTGACATTTGACTACCATCATACAAGTTTTGAAAAGAAACGAGCATGATTTGGCCTTGCGGAATTTGTCCCAAAAAACACTGTGCAAGTTGATTTGGCGCAAAGAGCTCTGTTTTTTTCAAAAGGGATCAAAGTGACTTAAGAGTCAACAACCACCTCATTGCATTTTCTTGCTTTTTCCTTGACTCCAAAATACTACAACACGGATATCCTTTCTTTGCCCAAGAGGGTCCAACCATATAGGGATGTTGACACTAGGGAGAGATATAAGGTGGCATTCTCTAGACTCTTTCTCAATCTAGAAATAGAAAACACAATTATGGGAGAGTTTGACAATTTCGCAACCTCCATGTGTCACTCCCTTAGTGCTCTTCGTAACAAGTACAAGGAGGACATTCATACATGGCGGTACCTCCATGGGCAAGCATCCACCCACTTCCAACCACTTGCAATTAAAATTCTATCACAAATAAGAATTTAATTTTTTTTAACTCTCTTTCTTTTTGACATTTCATTTTAACTTTTTACTTTCAAAATAATTAATTTTGCATTGACTTTCCAGCTTGCCTCAATATGTTGTGAGTTGCTCTTTAGCTAAGCAGTATTGGACTACATACTCCTTTATCCACTCAGTTAAGCGCAACAAGATGGCGGCGAAAAAGGTGGAGCATTTAGTCTATTTGCATTCCGAAATGCACCTTCAAACACACAAGTAGGATGAGTGCTAGCAAAGGGCAACAAATTGTTGGGATGTAGACCCAAGGACTCCTGACTTGGATGCTTCCATTGTCCACCTTTCATTACTCAACACGGAGCTAGAGGGTTCTTCAGACTACCTGCATAGCGGACCTAGTAGGAGTGGCACTGCTACTACTTGTGCTTCTAATGAACCACAATGGTGTTGATGCTCCCGATGAAAACATTGAAAGGCAATATGAATATAATGATTTTTTTTGTGTACATTGTAACATTTGCACTATGTACTTCAATTAGCATTGAATTATCAGTCTATGCATACGATGTGGTTAATTTTGCTCATTTGGCTATTTTTTTTATTATTTTTAACATTTTATATATTTTTGTACAGCAGTACCCAAGCCGTACTCAAGCCAAAGAAATCACCATATCGGTGTGCTCAAACCCCGCTCCCGTACCCATTTAGACGAGCATTACTCTTACCATTACCATTTAACTTACTCTAGCGGTCCTTGAGATCCTTGATTTCCTTCTCTAAATCCTACATCATATTGAAGCAAGCATTCTCAACATGTCTTGGCTTGCCATAGTAGCTACAGTCTTTGTGCTTTTTGTCCTTGCCTTTGTGACTACGCTTGTGATCACCATCGTGAGTTCCCATCTCCACTGCCCCCTTGGTCTTGCTTCGCCTACATATCTTTGTCTTGGTTTACCCTGAAATTCAGTTTTGCATTTCCCTTTTGTCACATGAGCCTGCTACTTCGAACCAAATATACCCAGCGTTGTGACCACCTCTTGTTCAACAACCAAAAAGGAGCACAGACTTGCAAAAGACAATCTTATCTTCCTCCTTGATCACAGCTCTAATAGAGAAAAATGTGGAGATAAATACATCATATGCCAGCCTCAAGCTCTCAAGGATGATCTCAATGATCTCTCCATCCTCCTTATATTCCTCATTGCACTCCTCCAACTGAAACAGAAGATCATATAAGTAAGCTAATCCTCAATCCTGTCAAGCACCCATGGATTAAGTGTCCATAGATCACTATTCAATCTATAAACACTTGACTCATCAATAGTGTCAAACAACTTCTTCAAGTCATCCATCATCTCCTTAGGAGTCCTTGACTTCTTCAGATGAAAATGAAGCTTAGAAGCAACAAGGGTCAACAAAATCCTTGTCACCTAATCTTCTCATTTATAATAGGCATCCTTCTCATCCTCGACAGAAGGGACCATTTCGGTCCTATTAGCAATTTTCCACAAACACTTGGCCTTTAGAGCAATCCTAATGACTGAATCCCAAGCCTAAAAGCTATATACCATCAACACAAACACCCCAAAAAACTCTCCATTTTCAAAGAAGCTAAGACCATAGAAAAAGCCTACAAATGTTGATAAAGCCAATACCAATATGAAGAGCTTTGAAAATGCTTTTCAACGGTTCAAAAACAGGATTAAATAGAGTCTATATCATAAAGTTATGGTCATTGGAAGTTCAAGTACCAAATTTAATTTCCCTCCCTAAAATCACAAATTTGTAGTGTTATGGGGGGGCACATCCCACCCATTCTGGTGACATTGGGAGGATGCTAGTGGACAAGCATGTCACAGACTGATAGGCCGACATTAGCAAAGATGTCAAAGAGTAAGGTGGATGATATTAGGAAGCAAGTTGGCATTTATTCGACGTCAAAGGGAGTCAGAAATTAAACCTTGACATCAGTCAAATGTTAAAGGGAGTCAAAAATCAAACCTTGACATCAGCCAATCAAACCTTGACATCAGCCAATCAGACCTTGGCTTCAATCAAAGTGACATCAGTCAGGGATCGAACAATGATAATGTTAGAATCTGAAGGACAACTTAGACACTTTCAAGCAATCTCATATGCCTAGAACACTATATTTGTACAACTTTAAGGATAAAATGAATATATCAAATGTCACAAACAATTCCAACAACAAAAAAAGTGAAAAATAAATCTAGAGGGAGGCCCAAAAAATCTATCTAAGATCAAATATAATTCTCAATCTTTTATATGTAGAAAAAGTTTACCTAGAATCATACCCAACAATTCAACTTTCAAAAAGAAAAGGCACTAAATTATTCCCTACACCTTGTGGCCCATTTACAATATCCACAAAAACAAATAGGGTAACATATAAGCAATAACTATCACATGATAGTTTCTTCAAGTAAGGTACGAAAATATCCTCCTTACATGAATGTTGAGGAAATTATTGGAGTGATGAACACTCACTAACTAGGATCACAATGCAAATCATTACCACAGTACAAAGCATAGGCCATTAAACACAACAAGAAGAGGAAAATAGAATACTAAATCCAAAATCTAGAATATAGGATACAAGATCTGGAATTAGAGAATGTCTCGTACAAAGGGAGAAGAGGGGTATAAATAGCTTGTGCAAGAGCAAGCTCCCCTTTCCCTATTGGTTACACAAAATGTGGCTTCCACGAAGGGTGGTAGCACATGTGAAGTGAGTAAGCATAAAATGCACACTTCTCTAGACATGTGCACACACTAATTATACTTAATGGAAAAAATAACTCCGTAAATTAACTTAATATTAGTGCATCTAGAATAATGTACCAACACCCCCCCTTAAGTGCAACTTAGAAAGGTCTATAAAAAGCAAGAAAGCTAATAATCCTCTAAGAATGGGTCTCAGCAACTAGGTCTGATGAGGTACGCATGTACAATAAGTACACGCTGAAAAAAATGAGATACGCCATAAGGGTCTCTCAAAAAACCAATAAAAACGAAAAAATTGAGGAGAGCAAATATAAGTTGCAAGGCATCCCAAGAAAGCAAACCACTCAATACTTCAACACTGCTTAAAAAGGTGCACTGGATGGAATGAAGGCTATCAAACACAAATACACTCGGTGGACTTGAAAGTCAAATATTAATTATGCACGAGTGGTTTGGATCCACTACTCAATCACAAAAAACAATTGACATTGTATTCACCACAATAGCTCCTTACAAAAAGGAGACTGTCAAAGGTATCGAAAGTGCAAAAAGGTTCACCACACTGAATTTGATCAACTGCCTAAATAGAAGATGTGGTGCGCCAAGGGTTAGCAAGGGACACGACACTTGAAAAAGTAGGATCTGCACCACACCTCATACTACAAACGAGGTGGAGTGACGCAAAAAAAATGAGTCAGCGAAGACAACTACTCGAACACTGACAAGTTGACACTATATGCACTAGAATAGCTCCACATCAAGCTGAAGGAGATAGTTGAACTGTTGAAGAAGACACGTTAGCATTGGGATTCACCAAAATAACTACACATCAAGCTATAGGAAACCGTCAACATGTCGAAGAAGTGTCGAACATATAAATAAAAAATATCTCAAGAAGATGGCCTTGGTGGTGATAGGAGAGTCAAGCAACTAAAAGAGAGAGAAAAGTGCTCAAGATAAAGCACAAACACATGAAGGTGGACTAAAACACCAAACCCTCAAGGGCTCTATAGACTCGGTTCGACTACAAAATGATCCCATAAAACTACAAACCTATCAAATGACGCAAATAACTCCAAAATGTTGTCAATCTATAGAAGATGTCATCAAGAACAGGAGAGTTTCTCATAAAACAAGGGAGCAATGTATAGACGAAGAGACTGAATAGTGGAGGAACCACATTGGTAAAATCCTCTCAAATAACGTTGACGCCACAACCACATCTGATCTAAAATCCATCCCAGATGAATATGGATGGTGGATGATGATGTTTGCATGTGATTAGGTGCAAAAGACACAAAAGGTGCATGCGAGGAAACATCCAAAAGTGTGTCAAGTTAATCATGCCTAACTGAAACAATCTCACAGTGCTCAATCATGAGTGAAGGTGCAGCAAAGCTCATGTGTTGCTAAAAATCCTCAAGAAGAGTAAAGCAAACAAAAGTAGGAGCTCTGTCATATCAAATGATCCCAATTAATTACCTGCATCAAAACCAATGCCATGGAGATAATTCCAGCTAAGAGGTTGAATGGGAGAAACAATACCCTGTGAATTTCTGCCAAGGCCTCCACCAAGAAATCCCATGGAACAGAGCATGGGGTAATTGAAGCCTATAGTATGCTTCTAAAAAGAGCCAAACATGCATGCAGGTGAATCTAAAGTGGGGTGTGTAGGAGGTGCAACAATAGGAGCATCAAATATAGTAGGTGACTCAAAATCTAGGAGATCACAATCTAAAAGTGCATCAAGTGGATGCATACCAGGTTCAAAAACAGAAATTGAAACACATGATGGACTTGGCACAAATGAATTTAAGTCCAATGTAACGATTTGCTGTTGTAAATGTGCAATTTTGTTCTGCAATGTGCATATGAGGGCATCCTTGCTGGAAATGACGGAGTGTTGCCTCTTGATGTTTTTGTTCTCTTCCACGAATTTGATCATGTCTGCCTACAATTAGCAGATCTCAAAAAAATAACATCATTTTCAACTTTAGTGTGTGGTAATTGGCACAAAAATCCATGATGGAAGCAATACACAAATGCAAAGGAAATCAACACCCAAGGCGCAAAAAACAGGTTCGCCCAAAAATGCATTTGCAAATGATTACAATGATTTGCCCAATTTGCACAAAGAATAAGGCCCTCAAAGAATTGCAATAATTGGGTACCATGACAATGTGTTCATTGTTGATTACAATTTGGAGCTGAGAAGGGGGGGTCTAGGGGTGGTAGCCCCCAACAGGGTCAAAGGGTAGTGCCCAAGGTGTGTTCCCTGTCGCAGTACAGAGTAAGGTCAAGGGGCAGCGCCCCGATGCCAAATGCGATTTGAAGCTTACGCGGTCTTTGAAGTGGCCAAAACGCAAGCAAGTTTGCCTTAAAAATGGCCCCCCTTTTGCAAAAAAAATGCACTCTTTTCATATGTTTTTGACAAAAAAAGGTCCCTTTAAAATATTTCCCCCACTTTAGCGTCTAGCACCAAAAAATTGACCTACTCTTTTCAATAATAGAACCTTCACTTAAAAAAATCCTTCTTAGAAAATAAGATCACTACTTTTTTTTTAAATGATAACCACTTAAAATGACCCCCCTTCTTTGCTTTTACAAGAAAAGGTCAGCATATAAAACTAATAATAAGCGACAACGATCAAAAACCATGGTATTGAAAAAACCATGGGCGAGATGTTATGGCTAGCGATGGAAGGACTGACCGGTGGTGGGCGGTAAAAGAGGAGCATTAGAGGAAGCCACGATCGGCGGTGATTTTGTCTATTGACTAGTGGGAGGAGGTAGGGGCAGTTGGTTTGAAACGTAGCACATTGCCACAACACCAATATCAATCCCAAGCACCACTACAACCTCAATGCTAATGCAAAGGCACGAAAGCCATACAATGCGAAAACTAAAGTCGATAACAAGGGACTAACCAAGCTACAAGAGGAGTCAAGAGTTGGAGCTTCGCAGCTAAGTCGGTGACAACGAGAAGCCTTAGCAGTGATGATGGAGATGGACCGATGGCAAGAGCAGCAGTGAAGAATGCGGCAAGAGAAGCGGATCTGCAACAGGGTCATCCAAAGGATGGCCGACTTATGCAAAGAGATTTGATCCAACTCCGTTAACTATTTTAATAATTCACGAAACATCCAAGCCTATGATCCACACGATGCCAATGCAAGAATGTCGATCAAAGCTCCAATCAAACTAATTCAAACAATGTTGCCATGAGTCAAAATAGGCAGATGCTAGAAATATGGACTATGATTGAAAAGCCATGATGACCAAATGCATTGTGGTCCCGAAACAGGGATGAAAACAAAGTTGGCGAATTGAGTTTGAACACTGCAACAAATGCAACACTATGGACTAAGTGCAATCAACAATCCAATGCAAAGATGAATGTGGATCCGAAGAGCAATACCATGCAAATTCATTGATGCGGGTTTTGTCTGCAATTGCGAGCCATATGCAAGATTGAATGCCAATTTAACACACAAAACTAATCCAAATACAAATCGATGCAATGTTTCAAGCATACGGTGGCGAGCAGCAAAGGATCCCTTTGACAATACGTAGCAGACCGCAAACTGTTTGCAGGGTGATGCAACTTCAACAGGGAAGGACGAGCCAAGAATGTTGATGCCGAATCAGAGTCACATTTGAGTTTGCCAAGTTGTTGAAAGGTTTGAATACAAATCCTTGAAAAAACAAAGTAGTCAAACTCCAAAATCCAATTGAGTTGCATTCGAGCCAGATTCAAACAAATGAGCAATGTAATGTTGTAGGATCAAATCCTAATGCGATCTGATGAGTAATGGCTGCAAAAAGTTTGCTCTAGTACTATATTGGAGTGATGAACACTCATTACCCAAGATCACATCCACAGATCATTACCATAGTGCAAAGCATAGGCCACTAGACACAAGAAGAACAGGAAAATGGAAAACTGAATCCAGAATTCAGGATACAGAGTCTGGGATTAGAGAATGCCTTGTACAAAGAGAAATGAGGGGTATAAATAGCTTGTGCAAGAGCAAGCTCCCCTTTCCCTATTGGTTTCACTAAAGGTGGCTTCCACAAAGGGTGGTAGCACATGTGAAGTGAGTAAGTGTAAAATGCACACTTCTCTAGACACGTGTACACACTAATTATGCTTAGTGGAAAAACTAATTCCCTAAGTTAACTTAATATTAGTGCATCTAGAATAATGCACCAACAAAAATAAAATACCCACCCATAAATCAGTCACAATACTAAAAAAAAAAGAACAAGGAAATTAAACAGTAGGAAAAACCACTAGGAAAAAATAGCTTTTGTGTAAGAGAATCACGACACAAAGGCCAATGAGTCTTCTAGGGTGTTTCTACAACCCCGGTTTATCCTACCTTACTAAAGTGGCGATCAAGACCATGAAGGATAGTTTGCAAGAAATCATCCACTAGGATTTCAAATCAAATAAAAGCTATGACGAAGAACTAGAAACGCCATTCACAAAATCATCAAGACATTATACATACTCATTATAATATATTCATGACATCATATTAGAAAAATATGACATCAATGTCGTTGTGGCATAAATATCCATGAAATCTCTCAATTCTTAAAATTCTCATGATTATTTTCATTGACAAGGCCAACATGCAAGTAGACGTATAATGAATGCAACTTATAAAATACATAAGCACAGTTCCCCTGCCTTGTGTTAAAATCATTCTCAAGCATAGACCAAAAGGACAGTCCAAGGATCAGCGAATGAAGTAGGGACTTAAATCGCTTATGCATGCCAACGTCAAAAGATACCCATGATGTCAATGATTGGAAGGGTGGCATCAATGAGGAATTAAGATGGTTTGAGAGCCATTTCACCAGGTTCCACAGATGTTGACTCTTGACTAGTTTTTTGACATCATCAAGATATTTATTGAATCTTATGACTGCTTTTATAACTCATTTATACTGCTCTAACCACTTTGATCCATAATTAATGCTATCAACTAGTATTTAATTAAAGCTGACTGTTGTAATATATAAATCTGACATCCATAAGAGGAAAGTTGAGTGCTGACTGCTGATTTGACTTTTACTTATGTTGACCAGTAATTAATGCTGTTGACTGTAGTTTAATGGTAGTTGATTAGTGTAATGATGAACCTTTTGTGTGGTAAATGTTGATGTATATTTCTGAGTCGTAAATGTTTGGTTTGACACTTGTAATTCATCCCATTATGGTTTAAGCGTAGTTTTAAATCTCGTTCTCGGCAATTTCTCGGGAGGGCAAAATTTGAACTAGATCTCGGATCTCGGGAATTTGTTGGCATTTCTCGGCAACTTTATAGCTATTTTAAAAAACATATAAATTCGTAGAATAAACTTAAATTAAATGTAAAACATTGTTAAATGACATGAGAAATGAATGTAGAGAATGCCATAGGCCCATAAGTATATTTTCTATCAATGTGAGCCCATAAGTATATACAGGCTACACAAGCAGTGAGCCAGCAGCCAGCAGCCCTATGCACAGTCCAGCAGACTACAGTATAATAGTAATAAGTATCACTGTGAAGTATCAACAGTCAACCGATTTTCTATTTTTGGGGCAAGCAGCAATATAATATTACAAAGTTCAAACTTCAAATTTTTAATAGGGCCCAAACTACCAAATCATGGAGGCTATGCAGAGTGCAATAATGGTGTCGAGCAGCAAACCACAAACTGTTTAGGGCACCGTAATATGTATGACTGTAAAATAAAAATATGAGGACACGTTTTCTGGTTTTCACTTAACAGTCTACTGTCTGTAGCCTGTGCAAAAGAAGAATGACGAATCGCGAGTGCATATTAACCATGAATGATAAAATCGCAATAAAATAAGCCGCAGTTCACTTTTAAAATTTAATGCATTGACTTTTTTTTCACTAGCTGAGACACTTGACTTTTTTTTCGTTTCTTGGCGAAAATCGCTGAGAAAACAAGGGCTTCTCATCTCGTGAAAAACAACACGGTTTCAAGGCTGCTAGCTATACCACGAGATTTGCCAAGAAACGGCGAGAAATCGCCTAGATTTGAAACCATGGGTTGAAGGTTTTAAGCTGTCTTAGATGATAATACAGAAAACTATTCCCATTTTTAGATGTCAGTAAATCCATCCCAGGAATTGCTTGATGCCTATCAGCTGTCGTATAAGATTGATTGAGGATTGGTTCCTTGAAGGTGTCCATATAAGTCATCCCCATGTGGCACAAGCCTACCAACAGGGGATTAAACAATGAGATATCAGCATTTGAAGGACAACTTAAACATTTTCAGGGACAACTAAGACATTTTCAGGCAATTTTATATGCCCATAACACTATATTTATACATCTTTAAGGATAAAGTGAAGATATCAAATGTCACAAGCAATTCCTTAACAACAACAAAAGTGAAAAAGAAATATTGAGAAAGACCCAAAAAATCTATCTGGGATCAAATAGAAACCCTCAATATTATGAATATAAAAAAAAGTTTACCTAGAATCAAACCCAACAATTCATTTTTAAAATAAAACGTACTAAACTATCCCCTACACCTTGTGGCCCATTTACAATATCCACAAAAAAAAAGTGTTTGCCTAAAAACATTAAAAATGATAGTTTCTTAAAGTAAGCTACGACAATATCCTACTTACATTAATGTTGATGAAATAAAACACCCACCCATAAATCAGTCAGAATACTAAAAAAAGAAAAAGGAAATTAAAAAGTAAGAAAAGTCACAACTAGGAAGAACAAGCTTTTGTGTAAGAGAATAACGACCCCAGGGGCAACGAGCCTTCCAGGGTGTTTTTATGAACCCTTTTTAGCATGTAGCTCACTAAATTGATGATCAAGACCGTTAAGGATAGTTTCCAAGAAATCATGCACTAGAAACATCATTCACAACATCAAGAAGAAATCATACATCCCAATTATGATATATTCATGACATCATATTAGAAAAATATAACATCAGTGCCATTGTGGCACAAATACCCATGAAATCTATTGATTCTTAAAATTCTCATAATTATTTTCATTGACAAGGCCAATATGCAAGTATATGTGCAATGAATGCAAATTATGAAATACATAAGCACAGGTACCCTGCCTTGTGTTATCCACATTCCAAGCATAGACTGAAAAGACAGCCCAAGGATAAGGAAAATAAGAGGGGACCTAAAGCAGTGTGCAAATGTCAGTAGATACCCATGATGTCAATGATTGGAAGGGTGGCATCAATGAGTAATTAAGATGGCTTGAGAGCCATTTGACCAGGTTCCACAGATGTTGACTCTTGACTGGTTTTTTGACAACAAGATATTTGTTGCATCTTATGACTGCTTTTAAACTCATTTATACTGCCCTAACCACTTTGATCCATAATTAATGCTGTTGACTAGTATTTAATTAAATTTCACTGTTGTGATATACAAATCTGACATCCACAAGAGGAAAGTTGCGTGCTTGACTGCTGATTTGACCTTTACTTATGTTGACCAGTAATTAATACTGTTGAATGTAGTTTAATGGTAGTTGACTAATGTAATGATGAACCTTATGTGGTAAAAGCTTCTGTACATTTCCGAGTCGTAGATGTTTGTGTTGACACTTGTAAGTCATCCTTTTATGGTTGAAGGTTTTAAGCTGTCCTGGATGATAATGCAGAATACTTTTCCCATTTTTTGATGCCAGTAAGCCATCCCAGTAATTGGTTGATGTCTATCAGCTGTTGCATAAGATTAACCGAGGATTGGTTCCTCGAGGTTGTGCCTATAAGTCATTCCATGATAGTGAGAGTTTATCCCATTCGTAGACAATTGCAAGTTGTACAGGAAATTGGTTGATGATTTGTAAGCTGTCTCATAAGAATATCTGGTTGTAAGCAGTCTCATAAGATTATCTGAGCTTTGAATCTTTGGTTGATGCTGTAATGCATCCCCTTTTGTGGTCGACTCCTGGAAGTCAACCGATAAGTATTTATCCTTCGATAGACAGCTATAAGTCATTCTCTTGTGGTTGATATATGTAAGCAATCCCTTCAAGATGAGTTGGCTGGATCCAAACTAGTATCGTTATTGAATGTCACAAGATGCCAATCTTTGAATGTGATTCGGTGATAATCTTCCTCTACACAAGAACATTATCTTATTTGCTACTAAAGTTTTGTAGATTGAGCGCAGGTATTCTTCTACTGTGTGTACGTATCCAAGCAGAACCGTCCATAACAGTAACTTTTAAAAGCTAAAAAGCCACAATTTGCCCCTCAACTTTTTGCTACTCGAACGTTTTTTAAGTTAAGATGGAAGTCGACAAATTAGCAAGGCTGCCTAGCTGTCTGTTTATAGATTCACATGAAAAGAGAAAAGAAAATTTAAAATAGCTAGCGGCAGCAACCAAAATGTGGCTATGCATATAAAAAATAAATTGAAGCATTATTAGAAGTGGCACGTGGCACTCATGACAATTTGAAAAGCACCATAAAACATTAACACATACCGACTAGGCCAAGTGTTACAAGAATTGCTGATCCTAGTCGTACAGAGTGTAGACGGCTATATTGAATGAAATATTGCGACCTTTGAAACCTCCTTTGGACATTTCCAGTCCAACCATGAAGTAGTTTATCATCAGAAATGCTATAATACGGTACATGACCGCCATTGAAAACTGTATCATTACCTCCCAGCAAAGTATTTAAAACCTGTTCAAATCGATAGCAAAATTGTATCAAATTTCACGGTTCAAAGAATTATCTAGACACTTTCTCACAGGAGATCAATCCTTCTACAAAAAACGTAAGCTTCTGAAAAAATCAAAAATAGAGGCAAGATGCAACTTTAAACAATGGAAGTGGTAGAACTGTGCTAACATTGAGAACAAAAATATATAATGGCAGACAAATTCAACTTGTATGTAAATCATCTCAAGAAAGATGGAAACCAAGAGCAACCTGCAAGAAAGTCAATAGCATTATAGAGAAGTGACAAACAAAGATTCAGCCAGCATTATCTGTCCAAATTTTAGCTGTAATATACATTGCAGACAATAGAAGAACAGATTTCTCCTAATATCTATAAAACGTCAGCCGTTTCCCTTCATGCTTAAAACACAAAGCACATAGCAAAGCAAGATGATCCAGCCAAAAAAAATGGACACTTTTTTCCCTCCAACAACTCTGTTTTCAAGCATCAATATTTTAAGAAAAGGTTTTGGAATAAATTGCAAATGCAGTGGCTAGAAGGGAGGAAAAGGGCTTAATCGGACAAGACATTGAGTTAATGCTGGATATAGAAGTCATTCAAGGAAATTAGAAGAAGAATCAGCCATCAGGAAGCCAAAGGTAAGCGCCAATAGGTTTCTGACCAAAGGTGGCATCAGTCCAATAGCGAATGTAAATATAAGGTAAGGTAGCCTGTGGCTCATAGGAAACGTGACTTTTCTCCACAATCGATCATGCTTATAATCATTATTTGAATCCCACAAAATGGTAATGATGGTAGGTGATATTTGAAACTGGAATAAGTAGCAAAGATCCAATAATGCCCCCATGGGAAAATATTGAAAGATACCCAAGAACTAAAATGATAGTTATAAACCTTTAATTATTACCATGTTTAGAAGGAGCGCCAAAGTCTAGCAACTGGACTACTTGGTGTATTAAAATGAGGTTTTCCTACAAAGCATGTATAAGCATTTTGAGTCCCCTCACAAACAATGGATGGATGCCAACTTACGAAAATCAACAATAAAGTGAAGCAGCCCAAGCTATGCCTTAATGTTATTGTCTTCTAATACAAATACCCTAATAATGTTCTTTTAGTGATCTCTTTGTACACGAACTAGGTTCCAACTTTGTTACAATGGTATTTGAGTATCAAGAGACTATCCTCTCATAAAAATGGATCCTCAAGTCGTGGAAACAATCATAAAATGAAATGCTTGAATGAAATCATATGAAGACTCTCAAAGGTGACAAGAAAGAACCATGTTTACATATAAAACATGGTAACGTGGAGAAGGAATCCACAAAATCCACCGAAGGATCACAAGTCTGAAGGAGGTCAACAAGCACATAACCTAGAAGATCAAAATGCAAACTGATATCAGTCAAGGGAAGGCCAAGATCCCATGTCGGAATGTGTTTCCTTATTTCCTCAAGATCTATTTCTCCAACACAACGAAGTTATGGTGTGACAATAAGCAATGTAACAAGCAACAAAAGAGAGAGAGAGAGAGAGAGAGGATTGGGTGATACACTTAGGGTGACAAATAACAGTTTAGCACTTGATCAGTGAATTATATATGAGACAAAACTCCCACCCATTAATACATGTGAAGTCTCCAGCTAGTATGGTTCTCTCTCAAACTGGCATATTATAATAAGGAAGTTAGGGGAAAGTATAAGCATACCATGGTAGGTTCAATACAAACCCATATCCCAAGGTACCATAAACATGTACCTAATTGTGTCTATTTTATAATAACACAAAGAACATCTTACATTAGCATGTCATGGGGAACCCAAACCTTGAGCATCTCAAGGAACACCCACAACTAGTGATCAAGGAGCCCAACAATGCAAGTTTAGAATAATGACAAAAAATGCACTAACATCCCTTCCTAAACCAGACTTAGAGATATGAAAGAAGTTGACAAGGGTCGCAAACATCTCCTCATAATAACAGCTCTTGAAGTAGTTCGGAAACAAATTCCTCCACAATCCCCAGCAGTCAAGACAACATCAAAATCTCGAAGACAACTAGATCAATGCTCAAACACAAAGAGAGAAGGGTCATCAACACTTCACAAGAACAATATTTGACAACGGACAAATCCAATTCAACATCTTACACTCCAAACCACAACATTCCAAAAAGATTAATATGAAATCATGGTGTCAAGAACGGCACACCCACAAACTTCCCATTGGAGGTTCTAGGTTGCACCCTAGCTGAAAGCAGAAGTGTTCAAGTCCTACTCTCAAACCCTCCTCATGCACACAATACACCCCTCTTGCATTTATGTCTTTTACTTGCTTGGGGTGGCGAGACCCTTTGTCCAATGTGTCTACCTTCATGGCATCCTCTAGTTTGACCTTTAGTCGAATTTGCTCTCCATTGGAGTTCTTTAGCTTTCAACTTTTAACGTCGACCATCAATCCTGATCTGGGCTCTCCACATTTTGCCAATTGTTAGCTCTTCATTTGCTCCACAGGACCCTTTTGTCAGTCCTTTGACTCCTTGACCTCATGCGCACCATAGATCTCTTTTTGTACAAATGAATGCGAGTCGTTGATCTTTTGTCAGTCTAACGCGGTTGAGACACTTGGCAACCTCTCATTTCGCTTCAAGATTCATTGACTTGTTGACTCATCGCTCACCGTTAGATCTCTATATATTGCACACGCACCGTTGATCTACTTGGACCCACTGGCATCTGTCAGTCGACGCTCACCATTGGATCTCTGCTCAGGTACTCAAGATCTTGACACTTGTCATTGACACGTTCATGCTGACTTTTTGACTTGATGCTCACTGTTGATCTCTTCGGTACGATTGAATGCATGCCATTGGATCCTCGGGACCCACTAACTCGTCAAATTGCCCTCTCGCCATTGGATTTGATCTTAGCTCTCGAGATTTGGACACTTGTAACAGCCGCATTCAACCTAAGAACATTTGAATTTAAACGGCTATTTCACGAAGCTTAAACTTGACGTCCTCGCAAACGTTTCACTCTTCAAGTCGAACTTTGAAGCTTTATATCTTGAGATAGCAAGCTCATCAAGACATGAAATTTGCAGAGAATGTTCAAGGCATGAAAAACATCATGTACATGCAATCTTTTGCCCTGAGCGGCTGTCCAAGTGCATTTATTAAATGTACAATCAGATTGACCTGTTTGTTTCTACATGATGTGTTGATGACGATCTGGGTCTTGTATGCTTGTGCAAGAACTTTCAAGGCTCAAAATGAGTTTCTGAGACCTGTGGAACCTGCTTTATGTCCATGACGGTCATGGTCACCATGAGAACCCACTGGTCCTTCCCTTGCAACTCTAGACCTGTTTCAAGACTTGCTTCTCAAAGATCAACAAACTGCATTTTAAGCTTGCTTAAAGTGTTTCAAAAGCTTTGCAAGCAATATGAGATCTTTGGACCACTCATTCCATCCAGAACTTTGTTCAACTCATCCATCCAGGGAGAAGCTTTGAGTATGTGGGCCAAATTGGCCAACATTTCTGGCGACTCAGTTGGCTTGACCAGCATGTTGGTCATGGAACCTAGAATTTGATCAAGCTCGCTCATGATGACTAGGCAAATGAAGCATTATTTACAAAAGGATTCTGCCCGACTCTTGGAAACACTTTGAAGCAAAGAGACACACAAACAACAAGAAAGCAACAAAACACACGAAACAACTACCCAAACAACAGAAAAAACAACAAACAAAGCGATGTGCAAGAGCACTTGGAGGTAAAGACAGACCTATCTACCTATGTACAAAGACCATGAAACAACACTTAGTAGCAGAATTTAAGATACCTCCCATTGACAGGGATGGGAAGGCTCTCTCCATTCAACCTAGCAAGCTCAAAGGCATTGCTTTCCTTGCAACCTATGATAACATAAGGCCCACTCCAAAGACTGTCAAACTTGGAGTGCTTTCCTAGTTTTGCACGGTCCTCATCCCATTTGAGAACTATATCACCTTGTTGGAATGTCCTTGAGGAAGCTCTCTTGTCAAATGACGTCTTCACTTGGTGTTGATTGGACCACATAATGTGCATAGCAGTGTCCCTTGTCTCCTCCAACTATCTTAGCTCATTCAACCTTACCTGCATAGCATCATCCTCTAAGAGCTCGAATTGATGTGCAAGTTCTAATGCAGGAAGTTCAAGAGATATAAGAAGTTTGGCTTCTTTCCCATAGACAAGAAGGTATGGGGAATGTCCAATCGCTTTCTTAGGTGTTACTTTGTCTGCCCATAGGGCAGTCCTCAATCTAGTATGCCATTCCCTTTGGCTATCTTCCATAGTCCTCTTGATAATCCTTAACGAGTTCTTATTTGTGGACTCTACTAGTCCATTGCCCTGTGGGTAAAAGTTAGAAGATGCCTTGAGATAAATCCCATGTGAAAGAGCCCACTCACATACCTTGTTGCTACTGAAGGCCAATGCATTGTCAGAAATAATTGTAGAGGTCACACCAAATCTGGTCACAAGGTTATCATAGAAGTCCAAAACAAAATCTTCATTATTTTCCTTGAGGATGGTTGCTTCAACCCACCTTGTAAAGTAGTATGTAGCTGTAATGATCCATTTATGTCCTTTACTTGAATGGGGGTGTATCATCCCTATGAAATCTAAGCCCCATTGCATAAAACATTGTTTTACTTGTATGGGTTGCAAGGGGAGGGCAGCCAATTTTTGCTTGCCAACAAACACTACACATTTTGGGCATTTCCTTACCCAAGAATGTGCATCTTTAAACATTGTGGGCCATAATTATCCAGCTCTAATGATCTTAGAGGTTGTGGTCTTGGCAGCAAAGTGCCCACCAGCTGGATCATCATGGAAATACTCAAGCAACTTGTCTATTTGGCATGATTCCACACACCTCAAAAGCATGCCTCCTATGTCTCTTTTGAAGAGTACTCCATCTATCAGGGCATAAGGTATACTTTGCAACCTGAAGTGTCTTCTCTGGGCTCTATATAGTCCCATAGGACATTGGCCTGACTCAAGAAATCTGAGTATATCATGTGTCCAACTGAAAGGTGTGTTGTTTGCAGCTGCATGTTGGTTGTCATGGACTGCCAACACTTGATTTTTATCTTGTTTTACCTCTGTTTCAAGATGTTCACATAACCCTCTGCCCCTCACAAGCTTTGTAACCCTAACCTCAAAATCATACTCCATACATTTTGTCACCCATCCAGCTCTTTTCTCATTGAGGTCTCTGTTGAGTATCAACTCTTTAATACTTGGGTGTACCACCATGAGTATGATAGTACTATTGGAGACCATGTGTCTAAAATTTTTCAAACTTCTCACTACCGCAAGTACATTTTTCTCTACAAAGCTATACTTCTCATACCCCTCTAAGGCCTAACTGAAGAAAGCAATAGGTTGTTCCAAACCTTGCTCATTTTGCTGCATCAACATGGCAGAGATTGCATCCATCGTAGAGAAGACATACAAGCACAATTATTTGTTACAATCAGGATTAAGAAGTGTAGGAGGATGAGAGATGGCCTCCTTGATGCCCTCAAAGCTCCTCTTTCCTTCTTTGGTCAATGTAAACTCCTTGTCTTTTTTTAACATGTGAGTAAGAGGCTTGACCAGCTCTACAAAGCTTGGGATAAACCTTCTTATAAAATTAATCTTTCCTAAGAAATTATGCAAACCCTTCTTATGTTTGGGCAAGGGTAAGGATAAGATGGACTCAACTCTTTCAAGATCTATGGAAAAACCATCATTGGATACTACATGGCGTAATAACCTACCCTCATGAGCACCAAATATACATTTTTTGGATTCAATGACACACCAAATTCTCTGCATCTTTCAAATACTAACCTCAAGTGAACAATGTGACCAGCTGGGTGCTTCGAGAAAACAATGATGTCATCTAGGTAGATGAGCACCATGTCATTGATCAAACCTTCAAAGGCAACATCCATTACTCTCTGGAAAGTTGCTCCAACATTGGATAGTCCAAAGGGCATTTTCATATATGCATAAGTGCCCCACTTTGTGGTGAAGGCCGTCCTATGCCTATCTTCTTCCTTCACCATAATCTGATTATAACCAGAGTAGCCATCAAGCAATGAGAATATCTGAGAACCTGCCACTTTTTGAAGGATTTGATCCATTGAGGGCAATGGGTAATGGTCTTTTAGGGACACTTTATTGAGGTCCCTAAAGTCAACACACAAATGTATTTCCCCATTTATCTTCCTCATTGGCACAAGGTTTGCCACCCATGAGGAATGTTTAATAGGAAATATTATCTTTGATTCAATCAACTTAAACAACTCCCTTCTCATCAACTCCTCTACTTTTGGGTTGGCAGGGCTTTGTTTTTGCTTGACTGGTTTTGCATTGCTCTCTAGTTCAATGGTATGTTGTGTAAGTTTATGATCAAAACCCTTCAAATCCTTGTATTTCCATGCAAATACATCAGAGAACTCTTGGCATAAAGCAATGATGCAACTCTCTCCTCTGTTGTGTTAATCTTCCCTAACTTCAACAATTTATCTTTGAAGATCTCTATCTTTTCATAATGTTCCTCCTTGGTTGAGATACATGCTTTGCCCCTTCTCACTTGGTCATCTTCATTGAAGATGCTTTCCAATGTCACAAGTCCCTTAAGCAGCTTGTTAGATCTCAGGTGCACTATCTGATCATCATACTGATGTTGGAATTTTTTTTTATTCTTATGGCAAAATTCTGCCTCCTACATCAAAAAACATATAATTTGGTCATCATTATCAAACACATACCAACTCACCTCATTGTTAGGTACAATTGGCCTGCATATGAACTTGATCTTGTCTTAACTCTGGTTGCCTTTGACTCCTACAACCTCACACTGAGCTCCAATGGCTGCAAGCCTATCTGCTTGTTGATTTGCCTCTCCTGGTATGGATTGTATATTGAATGCCAAGAAGTCTTCTATGAGATCCCTTACACGATGCTTGTACATTTTCAAGTGACGGTTCTTGACTACACTTATGCCTCTCACTTGTTGCACAACAAGCTCAATATCACCCTTGACTTGGAGAAGTTTGAAACCTCTTCTTCTTGCCTCTTGCAAACCATGTAAAAGAGCCTCATATTCAGCTATGGTTGAAGTGCAACTGAATTGAAATCTTGCAACTGAATACTACTTACGATCTGAGAATGAAACCAACATGGCTCCAGCTCCACTACCATTCTTTGACCTTGAGCCATCAAAGAATAAAGTCCATAGACCATCTTCCTCTTGAGTGGTGTTAGTTAGGCAAGGTATAGCAGCGCCCTCCTCATCCATACAATACGCCCCTAAGCCTGCTTCTTCAATATTGCTATAGGGATCAAATCCATGATTGTTAGCAACCCATTCATCCAAGTACAGGTCTGAAATGCCTTCAAGATGATCATGAGACTCTTGTTCACTAACATTTTCACCCTCTTCAAATATGGTACAGTTGACATTTGCAAGGTTAGGCATGTAGGGCTCTGGGTGGAACCTAAGATAGGTTCTGACCTAACAGTGACCTTAGTCACATATCTGGTCCTGAAAACCATGTATGACCAGTCAAAGGACAAATAGCCCCCAATTTTTGTAGTAAAGTCCTTAGATAGGCATAGGACAAAATATGGAGGTAGGTCTACAACCATTACATCTTGAGTGATGACACAATTTGGGTAAGCTATCAATGTGATCTTAAGATCTTTCAATATACCTATTGTTTTAGTGGGGGAACCATCCAACTAGAGAACACCTTTTTCATTAGGCACATACTTAAGCTCAAGCTTATATGTTATGGCTTTAGGCATAACTGAGGTTGAAGCACCTAAATCTATCATACAATTGTGCACTAAACAGTCCCCTATGATGACTGACAAATAGAATGGAGGGGGTTTGACAACCTTAGGCGGATGAACAACATTATGAACTTTATCTTGACTAGGAACTTGAATTTGACTAGGCTGACTACTATTTGTGACAATAGTGTTCACTTTATCAACTGTCTCATTCACATGAGATGGCTTCGAGAGCTCTCGCTGAAGGATCTCTTTCTATCTCGGGATAGACAAAGCATCATACATAAACATAGTGACATTAGCCTTTTTTATATGATCCACAATATCGAAAGGAAGACTAGTACCTTTGGACTACACCTTGGAAGTAGAAGTGTCACCTGGCACTTGAGTGACATGAGGAACAAAAGGAGACTTCTGTTGTTGTCCATGATGTTGAGTTGCAAGAGCTTTAGCAGCTATATTTGAAGTGGTAGGTTGTTGACTGGCTTGTGGAGGTGTTGAAGAAGCTTTAGGCTGCCCCAAATTGTCATCCAACATCCTCCTCTTAGCCCTTGTATTGGATGCAACTGGTTCACCTGCCCTTTGTGGAGTTTGCCCCATGTTTGTTGCTAAATGCTCGAACTTATGCTCCCCTTCTTGAAAGTTTATGCACATGGTGTCAGTTGGTGTGCCTTACCCATGCTTGCTTGTCGTTGAATCTGAGCTTCTAGTGGTGTCAAGGCAAGCATATTATCTTGATTCATTGGAGGGCCTTGTGGTGGAGGAGGCATTGTGTCATGGCCTTGGAATGAAGGAGTATGTTGTCAACTAGGATCCTGATACATTTCTCCGCTTGTAGCCATTACCATCTCATTGGACTGCCCTCCTGATGGTCGTTGACCCTCTTGTGCAAGGTTGTTTTGTATGGGCACCAAGGCTCTTGAGCTACTTGCAATGG
Source organism: Torreya grandis (assembly GCA_037957365.1). NCBI lineage: Eukaryota > Viridiplantae > Streptophyta > Pinopsida > Cupressales > Taxaceae > Torreya > Torreya grandis. The sequence goes on along the minus strand of JARHVA010002130.1, from coordinate 661,717 downwards.
TGGGGTTGTAATTATTATAAGATCTACTTTGAGTAATTTGGCCTTGGGCTTGTTGATTTGCTGGATAAGATGTCTATTGTAGGATTGAGTAGGGTATTGGGCTTGGAAGCGACCTTGGTATGGCCTATATGAAGTCTGTTGTTGTCTCTCTAGAGCCACTAGCTTGTTGTTTTGTGCCTTCAACAAACTCAATCCTTGCAAATTTGTCCACGTGGCTATCATCAAGTTAGGTTTGATTGTTTGGAGTGGGCAATGGAGCAATGGTTGGTGGGGTTGGCTGAAGCTCAAGAAAAAGTGGCATGAGAGGTCTTGGCGTGAGTCCCGTTGCTTGTATCAAACAATTTTCTGCCCTTATAGATATCTCATAAGCCCCACGCAGAGTTGTCCCACCCATAGATTGGATCATGACCACAATGTCTGAATTCAATGCTCTCAAATAGTAAAGAAACGTATAATTGGGTGTAGGTTTAATGATGACAGGGATCCTATACCAAATCTTTTGGAATCTATGGTTGAAATCAATCATAGATTCTTGGGGTGCTCTCTTGATTGAGGTAAGTTGTTCAACAAGTGACACATGGTCACTTCTATCCTCATAATGTTTACATAGGCACTCACCAAACTCATCCCAAGTAGTGATTGAGGCAAGAGCTAGACCCCTATACCATTGCAGGGCTTTGCCTTTCAAGGATGTGGCTAGTAGTCTCATGGCTACATTCTCTTGCGTAATGTTATGTATTGAACAAAGGTTTGCAATTTCAGCTATGTGCTCTATAGGGGTGGTGGAGTTTTCCCCTGTAAAGTATGGCAGACTCTTCAAAGAGGCAGCAGGGATATCATCATATTGTTGAAGGTTAAGAGGGCAGCCACCATTGAAGGGTACAAAAGCTTGCATTATGGGCCTTGCCATTTGCATCGTGGGGTTGCACTATTTAAAACAATAGGATGACCAGGAGATGAATATTTATTTTGGGGATAAGGACCTGTCTTATTGAATCTTGCTCTTTTATATGAAGTAGAAGGTAGCTCAATGAATTCGAAGGGAATACCTTTACTACTTGACCTAGTAACCTTTGGCATGAGAGGTGGTGTCTGGATGATGCTATAAACTATGCAACTTGGAGAATCTTCAGCTTCTGATGATGGTGGATGCTTCCCTCTATTGCAAAAACTTCTTCTCAACTCCAGACCTTGGTCATGCCAAAGAGAACATGTCCCACCGAGCGTGCCAGAAACTGTTGGAGGTTCTAGGTTACACCCTAGCTGAAAGCAAAAGTGTTCAAGTCCTACTCTCAAACCTAGTCCAACATGGGAATGACCCTAGGCTGTGGGTTACCTGATTTGAGTAAGACCTCTAGGATTTTTAATGAGGCTAACTCCTCATATGTAACAATTTGAATCTCTTTACCTAAAACTTAATCTATTGGGATGAAAATGGGAGAGGATACATGAATGAAAACCTACTTTCAGTGTGGTGATACACTTTTATGACTACTAATGAATCCAATAGGGACAAGGATTGATCAGATTCTATGACAGGGTTCCAAACATGAGTATTTTGTATGAAGGTTGAAAAGGAGACCTGCAACTTGAAGGAAAAAAAGAGATAAGTCTATGTAAGACACTATGGACTTATGACACTCCAAGAGAAACCTCACTAGCTAACACTTCACACAACCTACAAGGAACTAACAATCTTAAAGCAAGGTACATGAAAGACCTACAGATGATGGATAAACAACATCATTTTGTAAATCAAACTTCAATAAAGCACACTTAGCATTAAACTAGAATCTGAAATTGTCTTATATTGCTTCAAAGAGTTTACAAAGTGATTTCTGTAGAGGTTTGCTATACCGAGCCGAGGGATGCAAATCAAGAGCTCCAAGCTAGTATTTATAGGAAGAAAAAAGGTAAGAGAGAGAGTAGGCATTGAAGGGGTCATTAATGAGCCTAATTCCATTCAGGACGACCACCACCGCAATCCTTCTCGAACCTTCTGCTGCATAATGTCACTGTATCTTTCTCTGGAGTGATGGAGAATGTGAAGATCAAGACCAGTTGCAAGGAGTAATCCCCACCACCGCATGAATCCTTCTCGAGCTCCTCAACATTAATGCCATTCACTATCTTTTTCAATCATGCTTGATGCTCTTCACATTATCAGGTAGTTGTTTGACCTCGCTTATTGAAATTTCTTGCGCAGTCACCATTCTGCCATTACTTCTAAATCCTAGATATAGATCTATTATGGATGAAAACTAATCTCCTTTATTGGTTTTCATATAGTCATGATTGCAAATGGAGATCTGTAGGCTAGGGCTTCTTGAGTCTGAACGAGACAAAACCTACGTCTAGTAGCTCTCGAAAAGCTTTACAAGGCTTTAATGGCGTTAGATGGCTCTGCAGGGTCTGCTCCTGGTTATCTAGATCATGTTTGATCTTGCATTTATGTCTTTTACCTACCTGGGATGGCGAGACCCTTTGTCCAATGTGTCTTCCTTCATGGCATCCTCTGGTTCGACCTTAGTCGAAATTGTTCTCCATTGGAGTTCTTTAGATTTTGACTTTTAACATCAACCGTCGATCTTGATCTGGTCTCCCCACATTTTGCCAATTGTCAGCTCTTCATTTGCGCCACAGGATCCTACTGTCAGTCCTTTGACTCCTTGACCTCATGCGCACCATAGATCTACTTTTGTACGAATGAACACGAGTTGTTGATCTTCTGTCAATCTAATGCGGTTGAAACACTTGACAGCCTCTCATTTGGCTTTGAGATTCATGGACTTGTTGACTCATCGCTCACCATTAGATCTTTGTATACGATTGCACACACACCATTGATCTACCTAGACCCACTAGCATCTATCAATCGACACTAGCTGTTGGATCTCTTCTCTGGGACCCGAGATCTTGACGCTTGTCATTGACGCATTCATGCTAACTTTTTGACTTGATGCTCACCATTGATCTCTTCGGTACGATTGAACGCGTGCCATTGGATGAGCATGAGATTATTGATGATAATTCTTTAAATGCACCTTTGTTTGTGTGTCCTTTCATTCATTCATGTCTTATACACAATGTTATGGTGGATAATGGGTCAAGTGAAAACATTTGCACTATGACATTGTTTACTAGTCTGTAATGTCCCCTTTTTGAAAGTTAAAGTAATATTATTGCTAAAATAAAAAGTATTTTAAAATACTTAAAAATAAAAGCAATTAATAAAAAAAGCACTTCACTTAAGTTGAGGCCTTTTAAGCGTCATGGGCACATAAGGCCTAAAGTGATTATAAATAGTTACTTTCAATATTTTTAAATTAACTCTTCCCTCCAAATTGGGCGCTACACTTGGAGAGGCTATTTAAAGAGGATGAGGGCTCATTTGAAGATAAGCTGATTTTGATATTCTTGTTCTTCTTGCGTGAAGAAGGCTATTGGGATGCATGCCTAATAGATTTGCTCTACTTGGTGATTGATCAATCTTACAAAGGTGGCTATTGACACCACCTTTTGCAACGGAAATCTTGTTATGTGCCCTACAAGTGGAGCGAACTACTTGGGAGGGTTTGGTGATTAATTTGAGGGTTTGGATCTGTTTTTTTGGTATTTTGGCTTGCTAAAATTATTCTATTGATTTTGCAAGTGGACACTAGGGTTTGAAGGCATTTTTGCGGACAAAATACCCACAAATTATTATCTGCAATTATTCCATGTTTTCCTAATCATCATTGAGGTATTGTGGACCTATTGTGAAAGATATTGAAAACGAAAAACTAATAGATAATTTTCAAAAATTATTATTAATTTCTCTAACAGTTTTTGGAATAATTGCTTGCTTGAGGAAGGCTAGAATAGCCATCCTATTTTTCTGCTATTTTTCCAAGGCTCCCAAGAGTGTGGTGATTGACCTAAGGAGGTCAATTTGGCGATTTGGAGGCCAAAATTCAGCGCTGGTATTTTCTTTTATTTTTCTGAGGTGGGCAGCGATTTTTGCAAGGGTTTAAAAGATATTTTATCCTCTGAACAGCAACAGACATTTTGTGGTTAAAACTGATTTTTCCTTCGCATCCGAAGGGAAGAAAAAGGTATTTATCTGAGGGATTTAAATTTGAAAATTATTATTTATTTTAAGATTATTTTATTGGCAGAAAATACCCTACAAAACCCTCATTCTTGGCATCTAGGGTTTCTTACATTAAATAAGGATTTTTTGAATTTTATTTGCAACTAGGGTTTACAAATTTTTGGATCAGAATTAAGGGGGATTTGGGGGAAACCCCTTATTTGCTAATTTGTCCCATTTGGGAACATTACAGTGGTATCAGAGCACCAATCTTGTCCACCTGTGAGGTTTGGTTGCAAGTAGATAGAAAGATTTGGTGTTATCATGGAAGAAATGGAGAAAGGCTCTACAATGCAAGTAAAAAGCTAAGGGACCTATGCCAACTAGTGGAGGATGTAATCAACGCCCTGAAAGAAATTGAAAAACTGTTATCCAAGGTGAATCAATCACAATGAGTCCATGAAGTGGGCGGTACAGCCCTCAAGGACTTACTTGGTTCAACATGAACTCTTGAAAGACACAAATGAGGGGGTAAAGCTATTGGTTACTAATTGCATTTGTGAGATATTAAGACTAACGATTCAAAAGATTCCCTACAGTGATGAAATCCTGAAGGAGATACTCTCATTGATGGTGGAAAGCTTCCAAGGTCTTATTGGAGACAAAGGACATTGATGGGCTAGAAGGGTCAACATCTTAGAAACCATGAATTCACTCAGGTTACATACTTTGATGTTTGATTTAGGATGCGAAGAACTTATTGTTCTAATGTTTCACCATTTTCTTGCTATTGCTTATAAGAATCCTTCCAAGAATATTATAATGAATATGCAAGAGATGATGACTATGACACTCAATGAAGGTGAAGATATTTCCAAGACACTGTGGGCTATTGTATTAATACGTTTTAAGGTGGAAGAAAATAAATTTCACATTGCACATCAGCTGTTTAATAATATTGCAAATAATTGTAAGGAAAGCTTAAGGCCTTATGAGATAAACGAGCAAGAAGAGAAAAATCAAAAGTTTGTGGGCAGCCATCATGTGAATGTGTGAAACCTCAAAAATCTGAATTTTTGGAGCAGCAAAGAGGGCTGCAAGTTGATAAAAACGAGAAAAAAATCAATGTGTAAGGATGCAAGGATGAGCAAGGTGAAAAAAATTTCATTAATTGACAATGTTTCCTTATATTCTAATGATTGCATGCATGTTAGTAATGTGACAAAAAAAAGAATCATGGAATCTACACCTGAAAGGAAAGAAAATTCAGATTTACAAGTTGAGAAAGAGAGTTTGGTGGATGAAGCACCGATTTCACATGAGGATAGTGGTATGCAGCTTGTTGTCTTTTCCAAAACAGCAGTACATGAGGAGTAAATCAATGATGTTTATGATGCTAGCAAGAGTTATGAAGGTACTGTTGACAAACCTTCCACAAGCCAGATTTTCTCTTGTCACTTGGAAAGTTCTCGTCTCTAGCCAAGGAAGGAAGAATACATGGTTTTCCTTGACCAAAATAGGTCATTTCTACGGACTCTCTGCAGAATTTCTACAGACTCTGCAGGCCATTTCTAGGGACTTTTTGCAGGATTTCTACGGACTTTTTGCAGGTCATTTCTACGGACTCTCCTGACACTTAGGCAACAAAAGGGCCTTTGCAACTTTTCCGAAATGCAATTTTAGAGGCCAAACAGCCCTTGCGGATGGCAAAAAAGACAGAAAGCACCGATGACAAAGTCCGAAGAAATTCGAAAAAGTTGGAAAAAAGCAAGGAAAAGCCAAGGAATTAATTCAGAAGAGTCCATTTCAAGAATTCCGAAGTGCACCTACCCTTCGGGCAGGCACAAGACCGAATTAAAGACCTTTGCAAAAAGCCTGGGTGCCCTCCAATTTTTCCAAAGGGCACAAAAGGAGATCAACAGTCCTTGCGGAGGGCACTTGGTCGGCAGGAGGACCATGGCAATTTTTCCGAAGGGCACATTTGAATAATCCGAAGACAAAAGCCGACGGCAAAAGACAAGAAACGAAGACGAAGGGAACCTTCGGACTTTTTGTCCGAAGGAATTCCTTCGGACAAAAAGTCCGAAGAAATTCATTCCTTCTTTTGCCTTGGCATTTTTGCAACTTTTTTGAATTTCCTCGGGATTTCTCCTGTCGGGTTTATTTAACTCAACTTCAACAGGAGCCCCAAATTCAAACGACGAGTTGACTGTTCCAGATTTAGAGTTGACTAATTGATTAAAATGCCGTATCCACTAGAATCTTTCCATGCGAAGGAAAATGATCTCTTCGTCCAACTCAGCTTAAATAACGGTTAACTCAGTTTTCAAACGCTACAACTCGACAATCAAGCAACTCACATGGAGTTCTAAATTTAACATTTGCGTAGATTTCCATGCAAAAAGAGGTGGGCAATTCATAACAAAGATAAGTTCGCTTCATCAAGCGAAGAAGCTTCATGGAAGGACAAATGGGAAAATATATTTTATTGAAAGGCCAAGTAAAGCCTTGAGTTAACCAAAGTGAATCTTTCTCTCCAAGTTTCTACGCCAATCTTTGGTCTCTTGTAATTTTCTATATAAGGGCTTTCAGCCTTGATTTAAAATCATCCAATCTCTCTTGGTTAGACTAAACTCTGCCATTGGTGAGTTGTGTAACCTCTTCGATCAATAAGGACTGTACTTTCAGATTTCAAGCATTGACATAGTGTATATTTCTTCAGCAATTCGCATAAGTGGTAGATTTCTCTCCCTTCCCAAATTCTGTTTCATACCTAGTTGCTAGATTATCCTTGTGCAGGTCATGTTTAGTGTTCTTTATTGTCTTTTGCTGAAATTGTAAGTGGATGTTAGGTGGCCGAAAAGTGTCTTTTATCAGACCTCTCTCCATCGTTTTCTCTCCGGTTTTAGTTATTAGATCGAACCTCTGCATGAAATACTTATGCATAAGTGATTAATTGAAATCTAAGGTCTTCCTTCTCCCTTGTTCTTTCTGTGTTCAAGGTTCCAAGTGAGTAGGATCAAAATTATGGTGTATCACCCCCTTTAGGTAGGATTTCCCCTTTAAGTTTCCATTCTCCCTTTTCCACGATAGTCCGCAGCGTAGAGTAGAGGACCTAATTGATACATCATACAGGAACCAACCTTCTCTGGAGGTTCTTCTCACTATTGAGGCACCCACCCTCGTGAGAAGATCCCATTGTTTCAGCCGGATAGAGGACTGGCCGCTTCGTGCACATCTTCGAATCAAGACGCAACTCCAGGTTGACAACAAGTACTCCATACATGTGCACACAAGGTCTAGATGAAAGTGAAGCAAAAGGGAAATCTCTTGTGGTAAACAAAGGATCTAAGAGTGAAGATCTTGCACCATCTTTTGCATCTCTATTGACTGAATTTCAGTTTGCTAGGGCAGCCAGTGCCACTAAGTGTAAGCAATTTGACTATCTTCATAACAAGGATTTGTTGTACCACCATCATACTTTGTTCTTGCATTGTTTTGATTATCATGAGTATTATGCTAACAAGGGAGATTATGAAGATATTTTGCAAAGTTTGAATGACACAAAGGCTCATTTACCTTCATCAATCAATATGATAGAGGGATATTTGAGGAGTATAAGGAAGAAGGATGAATGGAACCATGATAGGGCTGTTATGAGACATCATGGGCAGCCATGTGCTTGCAAAAGATGGGACGCTACAACAACAATGATAAGTTTACTTGGTTCTAATTTTTTTCATACTAATATTGAGAGAGATGAGATGAGAATTGATTGCCAAGGAAAAGAGCTAGAAAAAGTGGTAAGAAATCTGAATTTTTTTTAGTTCAAATTTTCTGAGTTAACAAAACAAGTCCAAACACACAAAAGAGGGAAAATTTGGCATGCTACAGCGCATGTTAAGGAAATTTTGTACCAAAGTGCATTCTGAAAATTGTCACACAAGAAAAATTGAATTAACATGGCAGGTACAGCAGTATATAAAAAAGCGATAAAACTCGATATTGGTGGGGTTTGTTTGATGATGCATACATATGTGGGGAAGCTAACAAAGGGCAGCCAATAAGAGGACATTCATTTTACATAAAGGGATTCCTACCAATGAGTTTAGATGATTGTGTTGTCCACTTGTAAGGTATGTTTTTCAATTTGGTTAAGCTTGTTTTCTTTCTACAAATGGAAGGACCATATTTACAAAATAAAGAAGGATTGTTGTGGTATAAAGAAGGTCCTAGCACACTTTTGAATGCACACTATAGGAACACACATCCTCTAGTGTTTTTTCATGAGATGAATTTTATTATGGGCAGCCTTGCTAGGCATATTAATTTGGTTCAGTTTTGCAATTATAATCTTCTTCATATAGGGCATAAGTCCATAATGGTTTGTTGAAAAAAACATGAGGTAGATCATATTGCGTGTGTATGCTATGAAGGTTTTTAGTTTGCAAACAAAAGGAAAAATGTTGAACTCACTAATTTCATATTGGGATGTGAACAAAGCAAATTTGATATTGCCCCTAATTTGGAAATTTAGCTTGGTATGGTTGGCACGTGTAGATGTCAAAAATTATGAGGAAAAGGATTCAATGCAAATTCTTTCAAGGTATGAAGTTGCTGTATTTTTGTTTAATATCATGATTGACACACTCACTGCTGCCCAAAAAACAAGGATTGACATGGAATGGATCAATTTTTATGTGTTGACAACATTTATGGCTAAAAATAAGGAATTTTCAGATCTCTTATTCTGGTCACAAAAAAGTTGTTCAAGGATTTTTTATCATAACAGCTGTTGCAAATTAATTAAGACTGCTGATTGCAAAGGGAACAGCGCTTTTATCACTTCTATTTCAGTCATTAAGGGTCATCCAACCACATGCGAAAAAGAATTTCAGTTTGCTAGTAAAGGGGATTTTGTTTTTATTGTTCCAAAAAGGTTTGCAATCATTTCCAGGCCATTGTTAGGAAAAAAGAAACAAGATTACAATAGTATACAAGCCAGCATGTTTGAGATTCAGAAACTTCTTCAAAAAAATGGAATCCATGAGAAGATTACAAGCAAGAGAAGAGAATCTAATGTCATATCAAAAAGGAATGAAGATGAGATCACAAAAGTGTTGTTAAACACTATACTTTTCTCTAACATATTTGTTCCATGTGTAGGTATGAAAAGACCTAGATCAAAAAAGGTTGCAAAAATTTTGGATCAATGAAAGTACATCAAAGGCATAAATTTGTGTTGGCAAAAAATCTCACATTTAACCGGCACCAGATCAAGGCTTGGGGGTCACTACATCATGTTTTCTCTCTTAGACATGGTTCTTGAGCATATGAACTTGCATTTGCTTGAGGGCAAGCAAATTTGGGAAGGGAGGAGTGTAATGTCCCCTTTTTGGAAGTTAAAGTAATATTATTGCTAAAATAAAAAATATTTTTAAATACTTAAAAAATAAAGGCAATTAATAGAAAAAGCACTTCATGTTATAAATTTCATTTAAGTTGGGGCCTTTTAAGGGTCATGGGCACGTAAAGCCTAAAGTGAAATTATAAGGAGTTACTTTCAATATTTTTAAATTAACTCTTCCCTCCAAATTGGGCGCTACACTTGGAGAGGCTATTTAAAGCGGATGAGGGCTCATTTGAAGATATGTTGATTTTGATATTTTTGTTCTTCCTGCGTGAAAAAGGCTATTGGGATACATGCCCAATAGATTTGCTCTACTTGGTGATTGATCAATCTTACAAAGGTGTCTATTGACACCACCTTTTGCAACGAAAAGCTTGTTATGTCTCCTAGAGGTGGAGCGAACTACTTGGGAGGGTTTGGTGATTGCTTTGAGGGTCTAGACATGTTTTTTTTTGTATTTTTGGCTTGCTAAGATTATTTTATTGATTCTACAAGTGGAGCGAACCACTTGGAGAAATGGATGCTAGGGTTTGAAAGCATTTTTGTGGAAAAAATACTCATAAATTATTATCTGCAATTATTCCATATTTTTCTAATCATCATTGAGGTATTTTCGACCTATTGTGAAGGATATTGCAGACAAAAAATTAATAGATAATTTTCAAAAATTATTATTAATTTTGCTAACAATGTGTGGAATAATTTATTGCTTGAGGAAAGCTAAAATAGCCATCCTATTTTTCTGCTATTTTCCCAGGGCTCCCAAGAGTGGCGATTGACCAAAGGAGGTCAATCTGGTGATTTAGAGGCCAAAATTCAGCACTGATATTTTCTTCTATTTTTGCAAGGGTTTCAAAGATAATTTATCCTCCGAACAGCAACAGAAAATTTGTGGTTAAAACTGATTTTTCTTTCATCTTTTTTGTGGCATCCGAAGGGAAAAAAAGTATTTATCTGAGGGATTTAAATCTAAAATTTATTATTTATTTTTAGATTATTTTATTGGCAGAAAATACCCTACGAAACCCTCATTCTTGGCATCTAGGGTTTCTTACATTAAATAAGGATTTTGTGAATTTTATTTGCAACTAGGGTTTACAAATTTTTGGATCAGAATTAAGGGGAATTTGGGGGAAACCCCTTATTTGCTAATTTGTCCCATTTGGGGAAATTACATGGTCTTAGGTACACACATAAGGATTTGATATGTACGACCATTATAGTAAAATGATTCAATGGAAAGAGACAAAACCCTCTTGGGGGCATTGTGTTAACGCTTGTGATAGGGCTTGTGACAATTGTTACTTGGTTCTTGGTTTTGCCCAATATCGGGGAATTTGACATACTATTAAAACGTTCATGGATACATAAGATATGTGAAAGACCCTCTTTAGTACACTGATGTGTTAAGTATATCTATAGCAACCAAGTGGTTATAGCTCCGTGTATTCCATATGAGTATCCCATTCAGCCGGAGACATTTGATCCGTCGCCTCCACCACAACCTATACAAGTTCATTCTACGAAGGCAAATCACAGACAGGTAATTGATATTCCTTGAAGACCAACGCTCCAACATCCATTACATCAAAGGTCAATTCGAGTTCAGAAGGTGTTACCTACTCTGTCATGTCTAAATTGGTTCTACACCCTGATCCACGTCTTCCAACGAACACCATCTAATTCTTATAGCATACAACGAGGTTCACAAGTTACTATGGTTTCTAGATATACACAACATACACACGATCATGCTGATTATGAAGACGATGTTGGATATTTTTTAGCACATGATCACTTCTCCAATTCGGATAATGATACATATGTTACTCTTCGCCCACAGTATGTGACATTCGTACCCATTGACCAAGGACCTACATGTGAGCATCCCATTGATGGGATCATTGGTTAGTAGGAACATATTTCAATTCAAAAAAACAATTTCAAGAATTTAAAAAGACCTAAATATTCAAAAAAATCAAAATCTTGACCTGTGCATGACATGCTTTGCTAGTTACATGATTGATTGAAATTATTTATCATATACCAGGTGGATTATATATATATTCTCTATGCACATGCTTTTCACGATATACATAAGGGGGACGAAGGACATATAGGTTACATATGATACATGGACATAAAGAAACGGGACATTCCTTACACCCAAAGGCTACCTTTCTATATTGAGGCACACTTACACAAGGGGCATCTCGGTACACTTTACAGGATATATCTTTTTATGACAATTCCATTAATCATATTAAGCTATTTAGATTGTTTATACGTGACTTGCTCGTGCATATACTTTTTAAGGTGTTATTCCATATGGATATTGTGCTTTGTTATATTCGACAATGACATCGATTTCTTATGTGGACTAATATTGCTTGCTCTATGCATGCTCGATGTTATTGCTTCTTACATTGTGTGATGATTGATGTGCGCTATCTTGCTTGTTTCTATGAGTGTATTGAATGTTTTTTGTTACATCATGCATCGGCCATGTCAAGGATCCTCTAGTCCATGATGTGTCTGTGTTGAGTCAAAGTCAACTCGAAGTCATGTCATGTCTTGAGTGTTTATGTTCTCCATGATTATGTTATTGTGTGTATGTGTGAGGATACATCTATGATTGTTGTTAAGCTTTGTGTTGTGATGTCTATCACACACCTTTCTATTGTATGATTCCATGATTTTTATCATGCATCTTCTGCATTGCTTATTACTACATGCCTAATTGTTATACTTGCTTGACATGACACTTGCATGCCCATTGCCTTGGATTACATGTTTCATACATGCTTAAATGATCAATTTTTTATATGATGACATATATAATCATGTTAGCATACATGATTTGCATGATAACTTTTTTTTATTTATAACATAATGTGCATAACTCTTTATACTAAGATGAGTGATTCACGGGCTTTATCCCTCACCTCAAAAGGGAGGCATAATGTCGGCTTGTCTTAGAGATTCAGGGCATGACAAATAAGCAATTCAAATTTTGAGTCAGATTATGTGATTCAAATAGCACAAATTGAACAGATTGAGACATGTGAGGTACATGTGGGGCATTCTACATGATTGTGAGAAATAATTGACAGATTCTATAACATTCTAGGACAAACTGAGAGTTGCGGCATTTATACTTCTCAACCAATGTTTTTAACAATTGCATCTCCTTGGGGCATAATCACCCCATGGCATTCTCCAAATCAGTAGAAATGGCAGCTTGATTTGCATACTATCAAGTGCATTTGTTCCTTGACTTCTCAATTTCAAGTAATTCAATGATCTAATTTATTTCAAATTTTCTAACATGTGTGGCCATTGATTTTTATATGTTTCCTAGTAGGTTTTGCATGGAGCAAACTGGATATTTGGAACATATCTAGCAACACCAAGTGTTGTTACACACAAGTACCAAATTTCTTTTTTTTTTTGTATCTCTTTAACCTATCATTTTCAATACTAAACTAAAAGGAAGGCATTTGTAGACATATAAATTTGATATTAGACACTTGACCACATCAATTTTGACATATTTTTAACATACATAAGTTGTGCGTACATATTTGACTCTTGTGCACACTTTCCCCTATCCATGTATATATCTATTGACTTGGCCAACCCAATTTGTTGTTATTCATATTCAACATCTCCCTAGTCTATGCCACAACACTTTATAATCCTAAGGAGACTGTCGCCATATTCTAGATACTTGTTTTTCTCTATGGACAGTGTCGGCAATAGTCCGATAGTGGCAGTTGTTGCAAGTGTCTCCCTTCATCGGCAATGTCCAAGAACCCCTAATGGCTACTTTTCAAATTCAAACATTTCCCTTGTGTCAACCTAAACACATTCAATATGTCAAGTGTTGGGGGGAATACCAAAGAGTCATCTAAATTACAAATCAAGACTAAGGCTTTACCTATCTCACACTACCTAACATTCATATAAGGTATAACTCAATCACTACTGGGCATACACATTGAGAAACCTATTTTCACATCTTTGAGACATTACCAAAAAAGCATACACATCTAAAAAAACCTCAAAGGAGCAGCCCTAAAGCCAAGTTTGAATACAAACTCAAGGTCAAAGTTGCATGTTGTTAAGTGTTGAAAGCCAAAGCATTGCATTACAATCTAGCGGATCATGATTGAACACACATGCACCTAGGTGGAAGAACTAAATGCGGTTTGAGCCCACTTCAGAGCATTAGAATATAGGAAAAGCTCAAGAACTTAACAAAGAGGGGTTGGAGTAGTCCAACCCATACTTATAACCCCTTTTTTCAAGTCTATCTTTTGTTGAAAGTGAAACTAGGGTTTCAAGGCAAAGAGAGGCAAAATTAGACTATGCGCACAAGACCAATGTCAAAAAAGCATACATAAATCATCTAAAAATGAAAACGTATTGATCTACTGTAGAACAAACCGACACAATCAACCTAGACAATGTCAATAAACAGTGGACAGTACCGGTTGCCACAGGAGTCTGGGTTTCTCCAACAACGTACACGCAAAGTTTAACAGCTTGTTTCCTAATCCAAGCAATTACAAAGCTTACACAATTATTTTGAGGACTATAACACAAGAAGTGAGCAATATAGATCAAAAAATCAGCTAAGTGCCTTCCCTCCCCTCTCTACTTGATCATATCTATATTCAATAAGTGCAATCGATACCCTTTAGCATTTAGATTTGTATAGTTTGTCTTATCTTGTACGATCTAAATTTCAATGGTTTTATCTTATTTAGATCCCCTAAATCTAAAAACAGCTATCAACCATGGCTACATAGTTATAAATCCAACAAGAATGACCTCATCATGGAAAACAAGAGGTCTCAAAAAAAAAAATGAAAGCATATAGAAATGACAATAAGAGAATTCTCCTACAAAGAGGTACAAGTTCCCCCTTGAATGGGAGGGTCTTTCAATATGGTGTCATGAACAAGCTTCTCAATCTCATCCAACTCTCCCCAAGTGGTGTCATAAAAGAGATCTATCTTGAAATTGTTATACTATAAGGCTGATCCATTTGTCTCATGCTCATGATCCTCATTCCAAAGGTCTACTTTGGAAGTCACATTGTCTATATCATCTAGATAACCTTCCTTGCCATGCAAGAATGAATCCAACAGCAGCTCTAGAGGTCTTGTTTTCCACCTCAATGGGATCAATAGCACCTTGATCATACATGCTAAGTCCTCTGCATGTATATCCCATCCTTTGAAGTATCCTCCATCCAACGCTTGCTTTACATTTCTTGGATCCATGGTCTTCCCTATGTGCTGGAGCATGAACATTATGAGAGGACTTATTGACGAAAGACGAACTATGATCCTTATCCAAGAGGTCATATGAGACATTATTAGATGAACCAAATGCATAGAAAGAAATTTGTGAAGACCAATCATCTAAACCATATGAACAATCATCACTCTCCAAAGTACGATCATTATGGAAGTAGTATCATTATTGACCCCAAATTTTGGCTAAGTATAGCCCATTTTGGCGCGGGGCCAGCACAGTGCGAAAGAATCATAGCATGGATAGACTATGGCGCAGAACTTGATAGGCACAGAAGTCCTGTGGCACGGAACCTACATGATGCGAGAGGACGAAGGCACGGAAGCCCTAGTGCGAGAGGACCCAGTCAAAGAAGAATTAGTCACGAGGAACCCAAGAACATAGGACTCAAAACTGAAACAATTAGTCACGAGGAACCCGAGAACATAGGACTCGGAACTGAAGCGGAAGACTTGGGGAGCGCATGGGAAGCGAGAGCAATGAAAGAACGATTCATATGGGACACTTAGCCCTTATTGATCGAAAGTTTTGCACCAACCGCGAGAAGATGAACACATGGCAGCAAGGATCCAGCATAGTACAAGTATATAGGGGGCGCAAAGGCTCGGGTCCTTAGGCAAAGCTAGTTGATTAAGAGCCATGACTCTCAGTTTGTTGAGAGTCTGTTGGTTATTTATTCTTGCCATTAATGATGTAAACACTTGATCAGGGATAAACAAGTATAAATACCCCTATTGTAATGGATGGATATATATGAGTTACAGACATTACATAATTTTCTTGTGTTCATGACAACTGAATGTGTTGTGTTAAGTTGAGAGTAATAACTAGAACTTAGTATGTAACCTAACCTACCTTTTCTTTTTCTAAAGTAACAACGTTAACTAGTGATGGCAGTAGTCTGTGTAATCATGGTGGCTGAGTTTGGAAGCACTAGAATCAAAGTAGTTCATTTTGTTATTTTACATAGTATCTGTCTAAATACATAAAAGGAAGAATATGACTAAGGCAATAACACTGAGCAACAAAACCTGCAGGAACCGATCTCCAGTTGTGTGCTTCGAGTGAGCACACAAGACCATGGTCTTGCGTGAAAAGGCCAATGTGCTAGCTCGTTGGGCTAGACTCCAGCACCGAAGCTATAGTAACAATACAAACCCCAACAATCATCCTTCAAGGTGCTCCTTGAATGTGTTAGAATTTGACCACTGATGGACTACAGCCTAGAGTTCCTTAAATTTATGTTTCACCATCCTTGTCAACACAAGCAAAGGTGTTTTATGATGCATCGTGGAACTTGATGAACTTATACAGATGCTCGCTATTGTCAATCAAGCTAGAAGCAAAACTTTGAAGAGAAATTGTTCTTGATATCATCAAATCAACCAAATACATAGGAAGAAGTTTCTGAAGACCCATCATCTAAGCCATATGAACAATCATCACTCTCGATAGTAGTGTCAAAATTAATAAAATCTTCATCACTCTCCAAAGTAGTGTCATTTTGGGTGGAATCTTCTTCATCTTCAAGGTGCTCCTAGAATGTGTTAGAATCTAGGCACGGATGTACTACAAACTCAAGCTCCTTAAATTTATGTTTTTACTAGCTCGTCCACACAAGCAAAGGTGTTTTGTGATGCATCATGAAACTTGATGAACTTATATAGTTGCTCACTCTTGTTAATAGAGATGGAACCAAAACTTTGAAGTGAAGTTGTTCTTGATATCTTTGACCACAACTTTATCTCGCCAAAAATATACCTTCTTTCTATTTTAAGTGATTTGATAAATAGAAAACCAATTGTACTCAAACCAAAAACATGATAAGCATCATCTCAAAAATTTTCTTTTCCAACACCACGAACAAAAATTGCAGAGTTATTTCAAGCAGATATCTTACCATCCTTTGCCTTGCTAATAAAGTCAAACGTTATCCCATTCTTTTCCTTGCTAAGAAAATCAAACATTGCCCAAGAAAATCAAACAATGCACCTGAGTTGGCCTAATGGTGAAGAACATGTGCTCCCAAAAGGGAGGTCACAAGGTCAAATCCTGCAGGGGTAAGGTATATGCGCCTCGTATCTGAAGTACAGTAAGGTACCTCCTACATGCTAGGAGTACAAGGTGGTCCCATATGCTATAAGCTACCTAGCAAACCATAACCAAGGCGCTACCTGTCATTGTGGATCTTAAAAACATATAATTATCATTATTATTTCCCATATAATGGAAACCACAAGAATTCATGACCCACTAGCATACTAAAAAATGACCATGCAATGCTCATTAAGTAAACGACAAAACATTACCTCAAAAATCTTTGTAAAGGAGCATCTCCTTTAGTGATCCTTCAAGACTCTTAAGTCTTTCTTCAACATCATCTAGTCTTTTTAAAGAATCTTTTGTCACTATGGCCTGGTTTGATGCCATATTAACAAATTTGCCCTTGTCCATGCCTTGACTCATCATGCTTGACTTTTGCTTCTCATAGTACCTTTGTCTGCAAAATTTATTCGTCTAATTCCCTTTCCCTTGATGTAATGAGCTTTCTCTTTGGATGCTAGTTTGTCATTTTAAATTAGCTTGATTTTTCATTGATGAGAGTACTGCAAAGCTCATCAAATGTCACATCCAGCTTGTTCTCCACTATTAGGGCCTTTGAAGTAAGATAGCTAGAGGGGAAAACATTATAAGGTAGTCTCAAATTCAATAGAACAATTTTGATCACTTATGAACCCCTCATTTTGTAAGCTTTTCCTCACTCCAATTGGGATTGATTCATCTTGATTCATACCATGTAAGCTTCTATCTTGTTAAAGATCAAGGAATTGTGCTATGAAAGCTTGTCTTCTATCTGAACAACCTTCGCTTCATTTGTTTGTTTGACGAGTCCCTTCAGTGTATCCCATACATCCTTTGGGGACTCCTTGCAAAAATGAAACCTTGACTCCTTAGAAACATGAGCTTATCCAAAGCTTCATCAAGGCAGTTATTATACTTCACAAGCATGTTTGCATCATTTGGAAGCTTTCTTCTTTCTTTGGGTGATCCTCCACAAATCTTTGCACTTCAAAACCTCTTCCTTATACTACTCCCTAATTTAAAAAAATTGTTCGTTGAGGATGGCAACACCTGAATTAGTCACCATACTTGATACTCTTGCAAATCTGTAATACCTACTCAAAACCTAAGGCAACCTCCAACAGAGTGTAGAGTTCTTTGTTATATTTTCAAAGACGCAAACTGAATGAAAAATAAAGTTTGCATCACAAAGTTATGGCCTCCAAAAGACTGCCTCAAAATAATTCCACAATCCAAATTCAATTAAGCTAAATTCAAAAAATTAATTTTGAAATTTCAAACTCTAACCTAAGCATGACAAATGTTCGCTTTGATTAATTGTGAACAAACCAATGATATTTGCCATCTCTATGTTGATTGGGCAAAAATGATAAAATTATATTTAAAAAAAACAATGATATATTTTGCCACTTGCCAGCTTCGGATTTGTTGAAACATTTCAACCCATTTCAACTACATGCCCACCTCTGATTCATTGTCACATACTAAATGAGAGACGAGTTGGGCGGATTCAAACCACAAACATCTAAGTGCCAAGGCCTACACCCTGACGAGCTAACTAATCAGGGTACACCCATGAGCTTACCTTGCTTAGGAGGGCTTCCGCCTTGATATAAGGCTAGTGGGCCTTAGCCCCCTTAGATTGGCAATACGTCATTGCCACGCCTCAACCACCTACACACAGTTGGGCCCTCGAAAAAAGGAAGGAACTTCCAGGTGGCATTTTCGCAACTTTTGACCATCAATTCTCTACCTATGCTCCACCTAAAAACCACCGATTGGTTGTGTCAATCACCCTGCCACCCAAACGCATTTTTTCACTTGTGATAACTAGGTTGTGTCGTTGTGACTAACTAAACCATTTGTGTTCCAAGAGTACAATTGAAATCTTCAAAGCTTGATTTTAAGGATTAAATGGAATTTATAAAAAAGGTCAAAAAAGGACCCCTAACAAGGTTTTGCAAGGAATCCAAATATCCAAATGGTTTTGCGAAATTCCACCTCAACCCCTGATATAGGGTTTTGTGCAAAAAACTTAATCTTGCTCTCAAAAACCTACAACCCCCTCAATCATTCACCTTTGCCCTCCAAACATGGCAATCTTTATAATTAAAATTATTTTTACCTTTCATTAATCATGTCATGAACAATGGATGGAAAAAAGAATTAATCCGCAATTCAACTAAAATATCAGGTCTAAAAAGCTTCTCTCACAAGCCAAAAAACAAAGCTGAATGTTTGCAATTATTCAAGTATTAAAGGACGTTTTGCCTCCAGAAATGCCAAACAAAGAGGTCTCAAAGGAACTTTGGATTTGGGCAAAAAAGCTTAGTGAACACTAGAAACAAGTTTTAAATGTTATAATTAGTCAACTATTGAAGTAAGTGTTGCCTCTAGATATGCCAAATAAAGAACTCTTGGATGAACTTGTAGCTTTGAGTGAAACACTTACCAAACACTAAACAAGTCTTGAAAGAGATAGTATACCAAAAAAGTCTAATTTCAAATGTTATTCGTTTGCCTTTATTATTTTCTCAAATGAAATTATCAGATTGACACCCGTAGATAATATTTCAGCTAGTTGGAGAAAATAACAATTCATTAACCCCGATGTTTTAAACAAAAACATTTCCACACTTACGGTAAATTGTCAAGGGTTTTGACCAAACCCATAAAGCTCTAATACATTTTGTTTGTGTTCCACTACACTGCGTTAAATTCTAATATCATGCTTACTGAATTCAATAGATCTCGTGAATCTGTGATGGATCTTTCAAGACAGAAAATAAATACGGCTGTAATCCAAAAATTAAAGATAACTGTATTGGTTTCTACATTTAGATCATGACCAAGAACCATAGAGTAATTTTTCAAGTCCTTTGATCCTGAAGGCATGAACAAGTCTCATTCGTTGCACTAGCTTGTCAGTAGCATAATGAAGTTCAAATAAAATTTGACAATAAAATATGCAACCCTAACAATCATAGTCAGAAATGACATTAAGAAGCATCGATGTACAATCACAAGATATGACAAAAATATGAAAGTGTGTCATTAAAAAACAGAGGATAACTCAAAATTAAACACATGCATTAATATGATTATAAAATCCACAATAAATTTCTAAATTTTAGCAAAACATTTTGATTTGCACCCATGTTTTCAACGCATTTATTGGATTACAAGAATTATTTGCAATTATGTTATGCATCCTACTGTTCAACACTTGAGTACAGGAATGCTTTACAATTATGATAGGTAGAACGGGATTCAGATTAGACTATATCTGGATTTATAATACATTATACTTGCACATGCAGTCATTTGTTATGGAATTTCACATGACCTTTAACACATTTATTAGATTAACAGAAAAAGAAAAGATGAACAAGGCACGTTTAGGAAGGTCAAATCACCTTGCAACTACATTTCTAATGTCTTCAAGGTGTCAAACGCATTTTTAACAGTGTGTTATATTTTTGTTGTGGCCCGTACATTGATTCCTATCATGGCTCAGACTACATTCTGCTGCAAACACATGATCGGAGGGCCTAAAGAATTATTTGAATGATTTCTCTGTTATTTTTTGCATTCTTCATGCCTTATCTTATGCAAGTTTATATTTATCCTAGAATTAATTTCTTGCAGTTTTAAGCAATCATTTAAAAGGGTTTTGGCTCTTATGGTTAATTACACATTTATATGAGGATTCAATATCATCCTGGTGTTATTGGACACATGTTTGATGCCATTAGTTAACATATGCATAAACTGTAACTTACTATATTAAACCTTGGATTGTGGATTGTACAATGGCATATGCTAAACACAAGAACTATGTTCTGAGAACCATGTCTATTACTAAGAAGAAGTGACTCAGGTCCACGGTCCTTGAGACTATACTCACTGTCTAAAGTTTAATCCTTACATGATGTTAGTATCCATATGACTAAAATGGAAATTATCATTAAAAGAGGTGGCTCCCTCTTCACAATAATGCATATACCTCTTCACAAAAATCTCAATGCATTGTACTGTCATTCTTGACCCATTGTGATCTATATTGATGCATTTGTCACTCACCCAATCTGTCATTTGTTTTACTTTTTGTGTGACGTAGATCATAAATGACGTGTAACTTCTATATGGTGTCAGACACAAGGATCTCTCCCAACCGTATAAGTGTTTTGACATGCTCATTTGCAAAGCATGTGCATCCCAATAGGATTGCAACTGCAGCAGTGTTCAAGTGTGGAAGGTCTTGTTTCAAAGAAAAACTCTCTTCCTGCTGAGCAGAGGCATGGTCCATTGGTCAGGCAGAGTTATATGATAATGTTTTCTCTTATGGTTGCAGAAGATTTGTTATTTGGTTTTGGTTGTGACCTATGTTTCCATTTACTGCCCTGGAGGCCCCCGTCCCTATACCAGTACAGTCCTAGTATTGGTACTGGTCCGGGTACCTCCAAGGTGGTTCTGTTATCCTAGGTATCTGACTATCATAATAAAAACATAATTAAAAAACAGTGCTGGTCCAGGTACAACAGTCTTAATAAAAGCTAAAAAAAAACAAAGATTAAAAAAATTAAAAACCCAAGAAAAAACATTTTTTTTTAAAAAACCAAGTAAACTGCAACTAGTCCTACTGCATGTAGTTCTAATGAACCAATTGCTAATTTGGCTGCTCTAGATGAAGAGCAATATGATGATTTATTCACATAGATCTTGAGTTTGACTATGACATTTGTCTATTTTCCTATTTTAAATGGTCAATATAAATGTATGTGATATATCATATGCCATGACACATTTAATATTTTGAATCATCATTTACCACTAGTGTTCGGTTTTGGTTTTTTAAATGCATATGGTGGGCCTAATGGTGAAGTCATACTCTATCATAGAGGTCACATGTTCGAATCCGAAGGGGGTAGGGTGGTTGATGCAGGAACATCCAAGGTGAATAGACAATCTTGCATCACCCTAAAATATTGTAGTAGTTTTGTGCAATTTTCAATAAGGGGCCTCGGGTAAAATTCTAGGATTTTAGAGATCATATTTTGGGTCACATTCCTTCTCGTAACTCTAAATTGTAGTGTTACAAAGGCCACATATATTTCTCTATGTTTTACAGCAGCCTCATATATTCACTAAGTGCTCCCTGTGTTAATTGCGGCCACATCTTGTCCAAGACTTATTCATAACTAAGTTTAAACATCACAGACTTCATTGCAGACCCGACGAGCTATTAAGCAATCCACATAGTTTCACGGATCCGCAACCACGAAGTCATGGAATCAACAAAGTAACGGCCTCAGGAACACCCCACAATATGTAAGGAATCCATCGCCTCAAGAAAGCTCCCCAAAATTCTCAAAGTTCATGCACAGAATCACGGAGTCATGAAATTCTCAAAGTTCGTGCACAGATTACAGAGCAACAAAATTCTCAAAGTTCATGCACATAACAAAGTTCATGGAGCCTACAGAATAGGATCACATATCTGACAGGCTCGATATCTCCCCACAGAGTCTCGAATTCACAAAATACACAATGACCACAAAGTCGACATAATCCATGAGTCCTTGGAAGTGACAAGTGTCACAGTCACATCTTGTTCACAGAGATCTCAATCCAAGTCATCATGGAGGCTACAACACTAACGCAAACATGTGATCAACATAAGTGGATGTTATACATCCACGGATCCACAAAGCATGGAGACCATATTAAAAGAAGCAGATTTATGATCGCTATTATGTGAATTTTGTAAATTCACGGATCCACAAGAATGCACAAAGATAATGTTCAATTAGAACGCCACAACATAACTTCAAGCAAGCACAGTTTTCTCAAGATAATGCCAAATAGGGCATGTAGATCTCATTGGCAAGATCTTGGTGAAAGCTTCTAGTTGGTTGTGCCCATGAGACATTTAACTCAACCACATGGTCGTTACAATGAATACCCCATGTATCACAAATAGTTTGAGAGAGAATTTGAGAAGGCAGACGAGTAGGAAAACGAAAATATCTCATGCCGAGAATTAAAGGGGGGATTTTCTCTTTGAAGAAAGGAGTTGAGATCAATGGAGAGTCAGCATATTGAGGAAAGCAGTCGACAGATAGAGGAGATCAAGGGGTTCCCAGAAAAGAAAAGAAAAAAAGCACCAAGTGAAGGGAGAATACAAAGAGACAAAGAGCAAAGCTTAAGGCCTGTCATACTAGGATAATGTCACAATGTAACTGTGAATGTAATTGCCTCTAATTTTAATAAAAGAAGTGTTTATTCGATGCACTAGTCTTGTGTCCTTGTCTGATTATGTGAGTGGTTCATTGTTGGGCAGTAAGGCGGTCATCAATTTGGCCCCCTACCTACTGTCTGCACCAATTGTACACATCCTTGAACAATATATAAGTTAATAGAAAAACAATCCCCTTAAGGGCTTCCACAAGGGGATGTAGGCACCTAATTATGGTCAGCGGACACTTTTAGTTGTTAAATTGCATTGCTCTAAGGTACTTGTGTGTTTATCAATTATCGGTTCATATTATGCTCTTATTGGCATGTTGTTCCTATGTTTTGGCCCTATTCTTCCCTATTTGCTTCCCCTTCCTCATGTTTTCCTTCTCCTCAATTTTATCTCTCTTCCCTATTGGAAATGTGTTGTATAGTTTTCATGATTTACACTCGTCTAGACTGTACATGCAGAATGGATGGACCACCTTCCTAGAGGTACGAGGCAATAGCCGATAGCCCCGAGCCGGAGACAACAGGAGGGCCCATCCCAGAGGCAACACCCCTAAATCTTTTGGGGATCCATATGGATGTTTTTGGATGGTTTTAGCCTTTTAGTCAATGTCTTATATGGCCCATGGTTTTGGTACCCATTGTAATGTAATATTGCTTGGACGGTTTCCTATTGATCTACCTACAAATACTTGCACATGCATTACAGTAAAGTAGAACTTGGAAGTATGTTATTGTATTGTAAATGGTTGAGTTAATGCAATAAGAAGGTTACAATGCTAGTTTTTTCCCAAAACTGTTTTCCCAAGTGAAAATATCATGTATTGTGTGTGTGCCATTTTTCCTTTATGTTATAACTTAAGATTTTGTTAGAATTGTTCTCTAACACCAATTTATCAGTGTATTTCTCTTCATTCCCCCTATTTCATGTTCTTCTCAGCTTTTTTCTAAACACAGGAGTACAATTATGGCCTGACAGAACCATACCACTACATTTCCAGTCACCTTTTTGGTGGGCCCTTTTGACCTTGTTTTGGATCCCCCAAGGTTTTTGGTCCTCATTTGTCAACTTTTTCTGCCTGTACCACTATGTTCCGATCACCTTTTAGGTGAGCCATTCTAACCCTTGTTTTGGGTCCCTCGAGGTTTCTAGACCTCCATTGTCAACTTTTCTGCCCATTGTGTGTCGGCTTACACACCAATAGTCCTACATTGAATTTGAGAAGTCTATAAATACACAAGTGCATTAGTGCATATAAAGAAAGGAAACTTAATGCAAACACCACTAGTGATAAGTGAATTGAAAACAAGAGTCAAGATTTTATTGTGAGAGTAGAACTTGGGTGTTTAGAGCAAAATTTGATTCAAGATTGAAGTTTTCATTGGCATTTCTTGTGAGAGTAGAAATTGGGTGTTTAGAGCAAAATTTGATTCAAGATTGAAGTCTTCATTTCCATTGTACGACTTGCCATACTAGTACGAAAGTCACATAAGGATTAGGGTTTGCATCCACAAAATGCTTGTTGAAGTGCCTGAGTGTTGTTTTCCAAACTTGTTCTAAAATAGGGGCTTGATAAAAATGAAGGTATAACACAAGCTCCCATTAAGTCCCTCCATTTTTTCCAGTTTTGCAAGGTGTTGCATGCTGCTTAGGGTTCCAAGGATGGAGAGTTGTTTCCCAGTAACCTGCAGCAAATTCTGCAAAAGAAAGCGAGGTTTTCGGAGCCTAGAAGAAGAGGAATACAGTCGTCAAATTAGTTTCATAGTATCTGATAGTTGAAATATCCCTTTTAAACAAAATACTAAATTTTCAAACAAGATATTGTATTCTGGAAAAAAATAATAATTAATCAAGATAGAATATCATAAATGATAGCTCGAACAAATGTAAACAATTCATACGGACATCAATAAAATCTTTATTTATTTATTTGAAGGTAAAAATACGCAAGTAAAGCATAAATACCAATTTAGCCTTGATATTCTATACAAACCCTAACTAGAAATCTCCCAAATCAATTATTTATGTTGATACAGCAAGTATGGCAGCCTATTGGGCTTGTATGGCAGGGTTCTAGCACTCCATAAATTGACAAGTGATGTCAGACTCAATTTGACACAGTTGGCCCTAAGTTTGCAACTTTAAGTCTCTTGGTGGCAGCAAATGCAAGTTTGGTGTTGGGAAATTGACCACTAGTGTGCGCTAGCCTCACAAATGCAGCTATTTGCCCTTGAAGGACCACAGATAGCCTTGTATGTATGACACCCTGGTTTGTGCGTTGTGATTTATCCCTTAGAGGTGATGCCAAGCTTTGGTAGCCACTAGCAATCACAAAACTGAGTTTTACTGCCCCTTTCTACCTCACCAAAATCTGGAACTGAATTCCAGTGTCCAACCAAGCCCTAATCCAAAAATATTCCTATGGATCTACACACTTGTAAAACCCTATATGGAGCTTACCTCGGTAGATTGGAGGGGTTTCGTCCTCTAATCCAGCTGCAAAGAAGGTTTTTGTCCTCACGTATAAGTTGAATGAATTCTAGATTCAATTGTGAATGAAAAAGTGAATGGTCAATAATAATCAATAATGATTGTCCCTTTGTCCTTTTATGAAACTCTCTTTTCCAATTTCACCCAAACCCTAAAGTAATTAGAATTACTCTTAATCAAATATTCATCTTTTTCTCCTCATAATAATAATTACGTTTTGGCTATGTAATTGATATTGTTTTTTGCCCCACTTAATAATAATAATGTATAAGTGTCCTTTTACAAGTTATTAAATAAAATGACTTTAAGGACAAAAACTTAAAACATTACTTTTAAATTATTTTCTTTCACCAATTACCCTTAGCCTACGAAATATAAAAATAGGCTTCGGGACTTCCAATTTCTTCAATTCAAAAAAGGGAACATTACAATCTACCCGTCCCATAATTGTTTGCCCTCAAGCAATTGCAGACTGGGGTGCCCAAGTATCTCTTCACCCTCCCATGTTGCATCTTCTAGTGGTAGATCCTTCCAACGTACCAAATATCTTATGTAATGACCTTGTTCCTCAATTTCTTCTATCTAAAATCTATGATAGCTTCAGGAACCAAGATTAACTTGCCTTCCTCATCAAGAGGGGGTAACTCAACTGAAGGGATGATATGCTGTCTCGATGCCTTTTTTAGGCATGAAACGTGAAATACATTCTATATCCTGATGTGCTCTGGTAACTCAAGCTCATAAGCAACCTCCCCAATCATTTGCTTAATCATGTATAGACCATAGAAACGAGGCTTAAGCTTTTCAGCTCCACTCATCTTAAGAGAAGACTGTCTATATGGCTGCAATCTCAAGAAAACCATGTCTCCAACATCAAAAGATCTCTCAGTGCAGTGCTGGTCCACATAAAACTTTTGCTAATTTTGTGCATGTTGAAGATTTTCCTTGAGCATTCCCAATATCTCTTGGCTCTGTGCAACCAAGTCTCTTGCCCCTAGCACTTTATTGTCTGTAATAACCAAATCCATAAAATAAAGAGCATCATAATCATACAAAGCTTTGAAAGGAGTCATACCAATGGGCATATGGTGCGGTGTTGTAACAATGCTCTCCCATGTAGAACCACTTGACCCAATTTGATTGTTTCCCTACCACATAATTCCTTAAGTAACCCTCAATCCATTTATTCACAAACTATGTTTGTCCATCTATTTGAGGGTGGTAACTGGTGCTTGGAGTCAATTCAATTCCCGATAAATAAAAGAGTTCTTGCCAAAACAAACTAAGGAACCTACTATCCCTATCACTTACAATGTTTTTAGGCAATCCATGTAGCCTAAAAACCTCTAAAAAACAGATCAACAACTTGGGGTGCCTTAAACTCAATTGGAATAGAAAAGAAAGCATATTTTGTAAATCTATCAACTACCACATAAATATAGCTCTTACCTTGGACTTTTGGCCTGTGATAAAATCCATTGAAATACTATCATATTTTTTATTCGGAATTGTTAAGGACTGCAAAAAACCCGCTGAAAATACATGCTCTGCTTTGTTCTATTGGCAGGTAAGACACTCCTTGATGTAGTGGAAGACCTCTCCCTCGAGTCCTCTCCAAAAGAATTTGTCTTTTATTTGCTTGTAAGTCTTGAAATACCCTGTGTGACCAACCAAAGGTGTATCGTGGACAGCCCTCAAGACTTTGTTCTTTAGTTTTGATTTGGGGACTAGATAAATTCTATCCTTGTAGAGGATGAGTTTGTCAATCACCTTATACATGTTATCCTATGCTTTGCCTTCAAGGATATCATTAGTGAATACATTCTTTGCATACTCTGCTATTATAATAACCTTCCAATCAGCAAAGATTTTAGACATAGAGCATAAGAATGGCTTTCTAGACAAGGCATTAGCTACAACATTGTTTTTTCCCTTACATACTCTATGTCAAAATTATAAGCTTGAAGCTTACTCACTTTTGTTGCCTATCATTCAAGTCCTTCTGGTTGAGAAAAAACTTCAAACTATTGTGATCCGTCTTGCCCACAAATTTGCTACAAACCAAGTATTGCATGAATTTTACTAAAGCATGCATGATGACCAACATTTCTATCATATATAGAGAATCCGCATTTTCTATCCTTCAGTTTTCGACTCTCAAAGGCAATACGATGCCCCTTTTGCATCAAAATTGCCCCAATTCCTTCACCTAATGTATCACACTCTAATACAAAAGGAATAGAAAAATCTGGAACAGCAAGTACTAGACATGAACTCATTACCTTTTTAAGCTTGTTAAATATTGTTTGGGCTGATTCAGACCAGCTGAATGCTCCATTTTTGGTCAAATCAGTCAACAGGACAGCACGCTATGAAAATCTTCTAACAAACCTCCTATAGTAGCTACAAATACCAAAAAAAACCCTCAACTATGACATAGTGGTAGGGGGAGACCAATCCAATATGGCTTGGATCTTCTCTTGATCAACCTATGCTCCTTGTGCATTAATAATATGTCCCAAGTATAAGATTCCAGTCATGTCAAACTCACCCTTAGATTCCTTAGCAAAGAGACTTTGTTGTTCTAAAATTTCCATCACTATATCCAAGTGTTTCAGGTGCTCTTCCCAAGTCTTATTGTACACCAAAATGTCATCAAAGAATACTAAGACAAACTTCCTCAAGTACTCACTAAAGATATGGTTCATGCATGATTGGAAAGTAGCGGGAGCATTGGTCAAACCAAAAAGCATAACCAGAAATTCAAAACATCCAAAATGACATTGGAAAGTTGTTTTGTGCAAATCCTCATCTCTTACCTTGATTTGATGATAACCGGATCTCAAATTAATTTTGGAAAAATATACAGCTCCATGCAATTCTTCAATTAACTCATCAATCTTGGGTATTGGGTACATGTTTTTGATAGTTTTCTTGTTGAAGGCATGGTAATCGATACACATCCTCATAGTACCATCATTCTTCTTCACCAAAACAATAAAAGCAAAGGGACTAGAACTAAGCTGAACATGTCCCATCTCCAATAAATCATTGTCTTCTCAATTTATTTCTTGAATGCTCTTGAATGGCGATAAGGAGTAATCATAACAAGTTCAGAACCCGATTCCAACTCTATGACATGCTGAAATCCTCTATCAAGGGGCAATTCTAAAGGTAAGTTATTGAATATTGTGACATGCTTGTCCAAAATAAACTGTATATGCACATGGTAAGGTCTCTTATCAATGGATGAAGCTGTAGTACTCACCAAGCAATGGGCTGCCCAAGTTACTTGCCCCTTACAAAATGTTCTCTCCATCCTCTTAGTTGTGACCACTCTAGGGGCTCCATTGGCCATACCACGAAGCACGACTTCCTTTCCATCAGACTTGAATTTCAGCTTCATGTTTTGGTAATTCTGTGTAAATTCCCCAAGGGAATGTAACCATTGCCCCTGTAATATCCTCAAAATTCACCCACAATCAAAATCGCAAGAGTGCATGGACAATACACTTTCGTTTAAGTGTTCACATTAAAGGAGTAATTATCATTAATTATTCACAATCATTGATGATAAATTAATTCAGTTAGCGTTCATTAAACGAATAGTTACCACTCTTGGGAAAGACACAACGTTTGATGGAGAAGTTATGACATTTATATTCATTCAGTGAAGTGGGAAAAAGACATCCAATAATGTATTAAATATATAACTTATATAAGCAGTCGCTTTACAATGGCTTTTAAGGACGTAACCCCTTAATTGCATAACTTAGATACAAGGATGAAAATCCTTGTTATCGAATCCAAGGATGAAACCCCTTGTGTAATTTTGTAATATTTGAAATCCGTATTCATAGATAAACAATTAATCCAATTTGATTTTATTATTATTTTATAAAATATTATTTTAAAAAGGAATTTTGATAAAACCAAATTAATGTAAAATATTCCGATTTGGAATATTACAGTGGTATCATAGCTGTTTTTCTTGTTAACCTGTGAACCATGGGGTCACTACATAAGAAAAGTATCAATAGTTTCGAGTCATACAACGTCCTTTCAGGCAAAGATTCGAAAAAAAATCTCTTTTGTAGACTCTTTGAAGTTGAAAGAGTCATGGAATGGAAACACACACTATGAGGAAGACGAGTTTGTGAATCATAGTTATGGCAGCTCGGAATATGAAGAGAAATTCAATTTTCAAGAGGTCTTATTAGAAAAAATAAACTATGATAAATATCATTCAAATTATGGACAAAAAACAAAATTACAGGCAACCAGTATGATTAAGCAAAGTGAAAAATCCTTGGAGACTCCAAGTGCTTCACGCTTAAGAGATGAAGCGAAGACCCTTTCTCTTGGAAAAAAATCAGGGGAAACTTGTGACAAGTTACCTGACAAAGACGTTGATAAGGAGTTACCTCTAACAAAACCAAATGATGCTAGTTATATTAACTCTAGAGACTCTGATAGTGTCGTGACAACCTCGAGAAAAAGAAACCTTGACGCATGTAACATGGCACCAATAATTGTAGATGAAATAAATGAATCAAAAGGCTTACCAGGAATACAAGTACCCATGCCATTTTGTTTTGATTCAAATATCCATATGCCTGAAAATAAGAAGTTTGATGTTGGTCTTCTGACTGGTGATATGAGCTTGAGACCAGAAGACTCTTACCTTTTATAACAACAAAAAATTTAAGCTCTATGCTCTTCAAAGGAGCAAACATTATCCATAACATTGGATGGGTTATATTTGATAAAGTGCATTATGTAAATGATGTGGAGCGAGGAATTGTTTGGAAGCAGGTTATTATAATGCTTTCAAGATATATCAATATCGTACTTTTCCCTGCAACGGTACTAAACACATTAGAGTTTGCAAATTGGATTGAATGAACTCAGAAGAAAAAAATGTCACAGAAACAACACAGAGGCTTGTGCCACCTGAACACTATCTGTACTACTCCAGGGAGCTCCTGAAAACTTTGTGAGAGAGAAAAAGAAGACCCATTTAAAAATAGAAAGGAACGACAACATAATTACGTGAAAGATGGTCCATATGTGACCCCTGAGGAAGTTGTGGCTATCTATACCACTTCAGGGCAGTGGCTAGAATTAAGAAAGTTTTATCCCATTCCTTTTCCACCTTTGTCATATAAGAATGACACTAAGCTATCGATACTAGCACTTAAGCGGTTGAAGGAGTCTTACAACATTGCAGTATGATTAAATCAATGACAGAAAGAAGTGTTAGGTCTTTTTGAACAGACATATGACAATCCTCATGAGGCTTTATCATGTATTGAATGTCACCTGCTTACTCAACGCTCCTTCAAAAAGGTGGGAATTGCGTTTATGGACTTACACAGTTATTTGATTCATGTTTATGAAATCAAACATTTGGAAAAAATTACAGATACATATCTCAATCATATCTCTAACATATAGGTGACAAACACCATCTCTATCCAAACGTGGAAACGTGGCATCCAATAAAATTGTACTTCCGATATTTTGCACAAACTAAAGCGTGCATTGCTGTTGTTTTCTTATGTGTTGATAACAAACACATAAAAGTGTTTGAGAATAGTATTAGATAGATCCTCATGTCATTGGGATTAATTAACAACTAAAGGAGAATTGCAAGTTCACACTCTAGTAATAGTTTATTCACCTCTGTTTGGTGAAGAATTAAAATTATTAAAAGAACAGTCATCAAGTTTCGACATCACCCTTTCCCATATAATACAAATGATAAGTCTTCCAACAAAGGAAATTAAAAAATCTTATGGACAGGATCGATGGGAAGAGGTAACAAAGGTTACAACGGCGTTCCAACATGCTTTAGTTGTAAATCCAATGTCCTTGGTGCATAACTGGGGGCATGAGTTTCGAAAGTGGTTTAAAGTGGAAAGACTCACTACCAGAGTAGTACATGGAGGATTCTCAGCAATTGAGGTAAAGGAACATTTCATTGATTTTAAAACTGGCAATGTGAATCCTCTCTTAATTACATCTTATGAACTATTTTGAAAACATTCTGATATAATAGCATCTTCGAAACCCGGCCTTCTTGTATGTGATGAGGTAAACAGAGTTAAAAACTGTATGGAATAAGACCATTGATGCTCTATTAGCTTTGAATCGTCCTCGGAACATTTTATTGACGGGGAATCCTGTGCAAAATAATTTAAATGAATTTTGCGTAAAGATTGATTTTGCAAATCCGAACCTTCTTGGTCCTTTGTCTGCATTCAAACGATTACACATTGAACCCATTGAACGAAGTTGTGACCACAGTACAAGTATGAAGGAAGAGAATTTTGGGTAGGCAAGAACATTGGATTTACAAACAATGATACAATTTGTAATCCATGCCGCAGTACCTCAATAAACAAGAAATATCTACCATCAAAAATCGAGTATATTATTTTCTGCATAATTCGACCATTTTAGATTTCATTATATTTGGAAAATTTCAAGTTTAAGGTTGTAACAGAGGTGATACAATCAGCTAATACCTCTTTTAGCAGTCTGCAATTAATTTGTTTATTTCGGAAGTTGTGTACTCATCCTAAACTTGTGGATAACACTTTCTTTCAAAAATGAGTAGTAAGCAAGCTTCTAGTATTGTAGAAGATTCAATAGATATTATTGGAAAAGGAAGATGGCACCAACAGAAATTGCAATATCCATTTGAACCTAGAGATAGCAGATCATCAGGAAAATTTCAGTGTCTAACTTCATTGCTCTCTAGTGTTTTTCGATTATCCTCTCATACAAAGGATAGGGTGGTCATAGTTTCCAATTTAACTCAGATTCTTGATATTATTCTGGGTCTGTGTGATCATCGGTGTGGGCAATGGCTACATATAGATGGAATAACAATCACTTCTTCTAGGCAACAATTGGTTGATTATTTTAACAAGTTGAGGAACGAGTTAGTATTCTTACTTTTATTTGACCCCAACTGGAATCCAGCCATTAACAAGTCCAAATATGCGAACTATGGTGGGATTAACACAGTTACAACCCAATCATGTGTTGGATATGATATTATATCATTGAAGAGGAAGACATTAGTTCAAACACAGGTTGGAACAATTGGAGGACCGAATGCGAAAAAATGAGAGACTCAAGTATGATATTGAGAAGTTGAGAAGAAATACAAAGAAATAAGAAATAGAACACTCGTTTGTACTAAAATTGCTTGTGGACAAGCAATTTGAGGAAGGGAAGTTTGTAATATCCTCAAAATTCACCCACAATCAAATCGCAACAGTGCATGAAAAATACACTTTAGTTTAAGCATTCTTATTAAAGGAGTAATTATCATCATTAATTATTCACAATCGTTGATGTTAAATTAATTCAGTCAACCTTCATTAAACATATAGTCACCACTCTTGGGAAAAACACAACGTTTGATGGAGAGGTTATGACATATTTATATTCATTCATTGAAGTGGGAAAAAGGCATTCATTCAATTATGTATTAAATATATAACTTGTATAAGCAATTGCTTTACAATGGCTTTTAAGGACGTAACCCCTTAATTGCGTAACCCAGATACAAGGACGAAAATCCTTGTTATCGAACCCAACGACGAAACCCCTTGTGGTGTAATTTTGTAATATTCGAAATCTTTATTCAGAGATAAACAATTTATCCAATTTGACTTTATTATTATTTAAATTATTATTTTATAAAATATTATTTTAAAAAGAAGTTACAAGAAAATCAAATTAATGTAAAATATTCTGATTTGGAATATTACAGTTGTATCAGAGTTGTTTTTCTTGTCACCCTGTGAACCATAGAAGCAAAGGGACTAGAACTAAGCCGAATATGTCCCATCTCCAATAATTCATTGATTGTCTTCTCAATTTATTCCTTGAATGCTCTTGGATGGCGATAAGGAGTAATCATAACAAGTTTAGAACCCGATTCCAACTCTATGACATGCTGAAATCCTCTATCAGGTGGCAATTCTGAAGGTAAATTACTGAATATTGTGACATGCTTGTCCAAAATAAACTGTATATCCACATGGTAAGGTCTCTTATCAGTGGATGAAGCTATAGCACTCACCAAGCAATGGGCTGCCCAAGCTACTTGCCCCTCACAAAATGTTCTCTTCATCCTCTTAGTTGTGACCACTCTAGGGACTCCATTGGCCATACCACGAAGCACGACTTCCTTTCCATCAGACTTCAATTTCCGCTCCATGTTTTGGTAATTCTGTGCAAATTCCCCAAGGGAATGTAACCATTGCACCCCTAAAATCAAATTTGTTTCTCCTATGCCCACCACAGAGAAGTTTTCACTCGCCTTATAATTGCCAGGAGTGATATACAATCCCTTAACCCTCTTCGTGCATGGGATATTGAAACCATCAGTTACAATGACATTAAAACCCTGGAAATCATTTGTTTTCAGCCCTCTTCAGACTACCAACCCCTCATCAATGAAATTGTGGGTTGCCCCACTATCAATCAAAACTATTACCTTTTGCCCATTCAACACTCAACGAACTCTAAAAGGATGATAAATGGGGGATCCTGAGAGTGTAGCAAATGTACCCCCTGAAGTCTTTTCTTCATCTTAAATTTCGGCTTCTAGTTCTTCCTCTTCAACTCCCACTTCAGGTTCCTCTTCTTATGATTATGTATCAAATATCACCTCTATGTAATGTACTTGCCCTTTTCCAAGGCATCTATGTCCAAGCTCCCATGAATCCTTGCAAGTGAAACATAGTTTTTTCCTTCTAAGCTCATTTATGGTTTCCGTTTCTTTGCTCGCTTTTGACAGCTCATTCTGTTGAAACCCTCCTTGCTGAAATGGCTTCTTTTGCTACCCATATGGTACTGATTTTGGCTGCCAATAAGGTGCTGATTTTGGCTACCTGTAAGGTGTTGTTCTTGGCTGTCCTAGATGTTGAATCTGCCCTTAGGAACTGATGATTCCAAGTTCAAAGCTCTTTTGATTGCTTCCTAGATAGACAAAGGGTCAAAAGCTTTTCTAAGCCCTTGAGAGGTTCAAGCAAACCTTCAACAAATAAAACCACCAATCTCCTTTCCATTACATCTGGTACCTTCACAAATAGCCTCTAAAATCAGCAATGTAACAGTCCACTATCCCTTCTTGTTTGAATTGGGCTAACTCCCTGAAATGGATTTATGGGTCTTTCCTATCAAACCTCTCTATTAACCTTTGGCCGAATTCTTCCAATGTAAAAATAGATCTGTGTACTTGGGTGACCATGCCCTGGTACCACCATTCATGTGTCACCCCTTCAAAGTGAAGGATGGTAAATTTAATTGCCTCTTCCTCATACATCAGATTCAGTGAGAAATAAGTATCCAACTTTCGCAACCAAGATCTAGTTGAACATTTGTTTGAACCATCATAAGTAGGAATGGTAATCTTACCCAACTATTGTTGTATATCTTTCCATGGTTGTTTTCGCTGATTTATCATACCTCTTTTTTTTTTGTTTTTCATTTTCAAATCACAAAACTCTCTGAAAGTGAAAGCTTGTTGCACTGCAAGGCCAAGTCCTTCATATTCAGCATGATATATTGTAAACTCATTACCTGTATGAAGTGGTTGAGGCTCTTCTTCTTAAAGGTGGTCCTCTTCTTTT
Source organism: Torreya grandis (assembly GCA_037957365.1). Classification (NCBI taxonomy): domain Eukaryota; kingdom Viridiplantae; phylum Streptophyta; class Pinopsida; order Cupressales; family Taxaceae; genus Torreya; species Torreya grandis. The sequence goes on along the minus strand of JARHVA010002130.1, from coordinate 626,435 downwards.
TGTTGGAATTTGGCACTGAAAGTTTTAAAAGGTGGGGTGATTGAAACCCTCTCATTCGCTGATGAACTTGTTTCTCCCTGGTTTGTTTTATTCGAGTTAATACCCTACATAGCTCGGACTAGTTCTGACACGAATTCTTTCAAAGTCTTTTGGATTGTCTTTTCAAAATCCTTTTGACCTTCACTGATTGTCTCATGTAAATAACTGATTTCATTAGAAGGAATCCTCTAGTCTATGTCACCATATTTTCTTCTTCGATCTCTCTAGTTGTTGAACTTTTCTTTTTTCTCTTTGATAGTATCTTAATTCTCTTCCACTAATACCACTGGTATGCATGTGATATTACATAAAGATGTCAACTTTCCTAACAGGCTAGCAAGAAATTGACTCAAATACCACTGAAATATCCATTTTAAACAAAATACTGAATTTTCAAACAAAATACTAAATTCTGGAAAAAAAATTAAAATCGAGCTGAAATATCATAAATGATCGCTAGAACAAATGTAAACAATTCATACAAACATCAGTAAAGTTTGTATTTCCTTCATATTCTACATGAGATGCTGTAAACTCATTTCCTATATTTAGTGGTTGAGGCTCTACTTCTTCAAGGTGATCCTTTTTCTTTTTGTAGTAATTTGGCACTGAGAGTTTTAAAAGGTGGAGTGATTGAAACCCTCTCATTCGCTGATGAACTTGTTTCCCCCTGATTTGCTTTATTCGAATTAATACCCTGCATAGCTCGGACTAATTCTGGCATGGATTCTTTTAAAGTCTTTTGGATTGTCTTTTCCAAATCCTTTTGACCTTGACTGATTGTTTCATGTAAATAATTGATTTCATCAGAAGGAATCCTCTTTTCTCTGTCACCCCTATTTTCTTCTTCGATCTCTGGTGGCTAAACTTTTCTTTTTTCTCTTTGATGGTATTTTAATTCTCTTCCACTAATACCGTTGGCATGCATGTGATATTACATAAAGATGTCAACTTTCTCAAAAAGCTAGCAAGAATTTGGCTCTGATACCACTGAAACATCCATTTTAAACAAAATATTGTATTCTGGGGAAAATAAATTAAGTTGAAATACTATAAATGATAGCTGGAACAAATGTAAACAATTCATACAGACATCAACAAAGTTTGTATTTATTTATTTGAAAGTACAAATACCCACGTAAAACATAAATAACAATTTAACCCTAATATTCTACACAAACCCTAATTGAAAATCTCTCAAAACAATTATTTCTGTTGATATGGCAGGTACAACAGCCTGCTAGACCTGTACGACAGGGATCTAACTCTCCATAAATTGACAACAGGGGACGTTAGGGTCAATTTGACATAGCTGACCCTAAGTTTGTAGCTTTTAAATCTCTTAGTGGCAGTGAATGCAAGTTTGGCACTGGGAAATTGACCACTAGTGCTGCACTAGCCTCCCAAATGCAGTAATTTGCCCCTCAAGGGCCACAGACAACCTTGTATGTGTGATGCCCTGGCTTGGGCGCTGTGATTTGTCCTTTAGAAGTGATGCCAAGCTTTGGTAACCACTGGCAATCACAAAACTAAGTTTTACTACCACTTTCTACCTCACAAAAATCTGGAAATGAATGGCAATTTGCAGCCAAGCCCTAATCTAGAAACATTCCTATTGATCTACACACTTGTAACCCCTATATGGAGCTACCTTAATGGATTGGAGGGGTTTCGTCCTCTAATCCAGCTATGATTAAGGTTTTCATCCTCAAGCAAAAGTTGAATGAATTATGGATTCAGTCGTGAATAGAAAAAGTGAATGGCCAATAATAATCAATAATGATGCCTCTTTGTTCTTTTATGAAACTCTTTTTTCCAATTTCACCCAAACCCTAAAGTAATTAGAATTACATTTAATTAAATATTCACATTTTCCTCATAATAATAATTAATTTTTGGCCATATAATTAATATTGCTTTTGGCCCCACTTAATAATAATAATGTACAAGTGTCCTTTTTCAAGTTATGAAATAAAATTACTTTAAGGACAACTTAAAATATCACTATTAAAATATTTCCCTTTACAAGTTCCCCTTAGCCTATGGGAAATAAAAATAGGCTTTCGGACTTCCAATTTCTTCAATTCAAAAAAGGGGACATTACAACAGTAGCTAAAAATGTATTGCAAAGGTTCTGGCTATGCCGGTAAAGGAGTGCTACGGTTGTGGTAGGGAGAAAAAGTTTCTTTGTTCCCCCCAAGTTTTCTAGGTTTTGTTCAACTCGCCATCTAAACCTATTTCCCACGGTTTATTCCTTCCGACTATCCCCAGATTTGCGACAAATCCAATATTTTTCTAGAACCTCCTCTTTGCACTTTTCAATTATTCTAGAATACTCCTTACTACAATTAGGTCTGATTTTACTCTTCTATTGTTTTATCTGATTAAACCTCATTGCAAATTAGTGGTAGGTGAATGTAGTGCATGTTAACATAAAAGCATTTTTCCTCTACTACATTTTGGTACACCCATGCTCTCTTACACCTTAGATCTTGTTCCATTGTCATAGATCTGATTTTTCTAGGGCTTTTTTTCATTTGTTTGCAATCATTAGCCCTAGCCCTTGTGTGTTATCTTCCAACCCTAGTTTGTTGTCCTTGCATATCATTCAAATCCTAGGGTATTTTCACAAACCCTTGTTATGTTGTGCCATCTTCCTAGAGCTAGATCTTGCCTTCCCATATCGATGCATGATATAGTGTTTATGTTATATCATGTTAGCATTAATTAGCCATAATTGTTCCCTTGCTTGTTCTTTCCTAGGGTTTTTATTTAAGTGTTATATCTTATTAGCCCTAGTCAATTGTTTTGTTGTAAATTTTGTATCTCTATATGTATCTTAGATTTTATTATGGATAAGAATATTCCTAGATGAGATTCAATTACCAAATGCTTTTCAATATGGTTATCGAAATAGTTTATTCCTAGTTTGTATGTATTATTGTGTATCATGATGTTATTAGTGTACGCATGTTCATTCATGTCCAAGTGTTTCTTTTCAAAGATATATCACAGAATACTTGCATATTTTTCAAGACATGACAAGGTTGTATGTGATTATGATAGTGCTTCATATTTATGTCTTGCTGCCCTTGATAGCAATAGAAGAGCCATAGTGCCTCATGTAGAGATTCCCATTCCCAATGGCCAATGCATGTTGATACCTTAGGAGGTTAACCACATTATGCAAACGAAAGATCGAGCCAAGAATGTAATAGACCCTCCTATACCCCCTAATCTCCCTCAAGCCCCCAAGATTAGATTGCAAACCACTAAAGAACATAATATTGTAGATCAACTTAAGAACACTCAAGCAAAGATATCCATTTTAGAATTACTTAAAAGGTTTAATGTTGACAAAGATATTTTTTACAAGGCCTTAGAAGACACTCCTTGGCCACGTGATACTCAACCTTCTCACTTTGCTTCTATCGTTAGGTCTTTAATGGATAGTGAGAACTTTATTACCTTTGAGCATGGTAAATTACCTCTAAAAGCTAATGTAGATCAACATTTACCTTCACATATTCAAGTTATAATTAACATGGGGATCAAACGAGTATTAGTGGCTAATTATTCAAATTTAAACATTGGTAGTATGCAACTTGGAACTGGAAGACAAGCCCTCGCAAACTCAAACATGATCATCATTAAGGGTTTTGACAATCAATCAAGAAAGAATTTTAATGCAATTGCATTAAATACGTCACTTGGAACAAAAACCATAGCCACAAGATGTCAAGTCACACATAATGATGTGAGCTATAATATTTTATTTGGGAGACCTTGTATTCATGATATGAGTGTTATTCCATCTACATTACATAGATGTTTGAAGTTCATACACGAGGGAGTGATATATACATGTCCTACAGATGATATACCATTTAGATATTGTAAAATGATTGAGCCTAAAGATACTATTGCACCTCACTTAAATCAAAGTCAGCCAACAATAATGACACCTCAATAAGTTATTGCAATGGCACAATTGGAAACATTTGATTTTGGTGAATATAGTAATGCTAATGAACATATCGAAGAGACTGCTTACCCCATAGATGAAAATTCAGCCAAGCTAAGTTTTACACCAACAAACCCTGGAGAATACATAGATGACATGAGGGTGTTTGATATTGGAGATCTTTTTATAACCCCTCAAGAACATGGAATGCAAAATTTTGCTTCAACAAGTGCAAAGGAAATAACAAGTGGAAATAAGGAAAAACAACCAATGAATGATGATTGTTGTGTTACAAATAGAAATGATAAAGATGCTAGTCTTATTCAAATATCCTTGAAATAATTATGAATTTGGACTCAAATGTGTGCAAAAGATGGGATATACTAGTAAAGGACTTGACAAAAAAGAGCAAGGTATGATAAAACCTAATCTTCCAAATGCTCATAAACATAAACAAGGAATTGGTTATAAGAATGATGACAAGTCACATAAGGATTCCAAATGTGGACATACGAATGATCAAGCACATGCTAGAACTCGTAATATACCTTGTGATAAGAATGACAAATATTTGGGTGCTCACAACATTGTCAATGGTAAAAATAAAATTCAAAACATTTGCAAGGCAATACAACCCAGTGATGTCCACTTTGAGAAGTCTACAATGGATCACTCTCGAGAAATGCAAAGTATAATGGATCATTAACTTATGCAAATAACTATGTACGTATGCTTTCCTATGATATAAAATAATCAAACAATAATGATATATAATTATATGATCTAAATGCTTTGTCTCCTTTAGCTCTGATATGCCTATTGTTGCCTTATGATCCACACTCTCTGCTATGAGGTGACTTATTGTTATTTCTTGCTTTGCCTGAATGACTGTCTACTTTGTGACTATGTTGGTGTACACATTGTTTGTTCATAATTATTCAACTATTGATAGAAGTTATATCGCTTACATGCATGCCACTAATGGTATTGTCAAGATAGATGTAGGATCTACTAGGACATATATATGATTTTGGACTCACAATTGGATGGGGACGTCTTTCATGATCGCTCCAGGGGCATCTCCTGGCAGCAATTCACGTCTTATCCTTTGTGATTTCCTTTATCATATTAAGCTTTCATGAGATCATATATATTTTGGTTTATCTTGCTTGGTGTGTACCTTTGCATGCTTGGTGCTTATATATATATATATATATATATATATATATATATATATATATATATATATGCATGTACTTGCTTTGACTTCATTCTTGCTTTGTGATTCATTTTATGGGTACTTCACTTCCTCTCTGTTGCTTTGCTTCTAGTGTCCACATGTTTGCTTCATATGCTTCTTGTTTTGTGTGCCCTCTTGTTTGCCTTGTGCTAGATGTGTTTGCTTCATATACTTATTGTTTGGTGTGCCTTCCTTGTTTTCCTTATGATTGATGTATGTTCCTTGCTTCCATTTTATATTCTATGCGGCATGCTTGTGCTTGTTTCCTTTAGGTGTCTTGATTGTTCAGTTTCTTTGTTGCTCTACATGTGCAACATAGATTGTCATATTTACTCTAAGAATGGCATGCTTACTATGTGCTTAGTGTGCCTTCATTGTTGGCTTTGTTTATTTTGTGTTGCTATATGATTGGTGCCATGATCTCTATCATACATAATTCTGTTTGATTTGCCATGATCCACATCATGCAAATATTATTGTTTACTTTCCTATGTTGCCATGATTCCTATCATGCATCTATAGGGGGCAAGGCTCCATGCATATGTTTTTCTTTGATATACTTGTTGCTACATTACTTATATTGGGGCATGCTAGAGTTAGTACTTCTTTAATATATCTTATCCATGAGGGGCATATCATTAATGTGCTTATATCACTTATATGTTGTCCATGAGGGACATCTCATTATTACTATGCATATATTGCTTATATATTTCTCATTTGGGGGCACATTACACTTGTACTTATATAGATTATACTTCATGCCCATTTGAGGTCATTTATATATGACATACATGCTTTTGTGATGATATTTTATTATTTTATGCATCAGTACTTTATTTTTCCTATCTTACACATGGTGTGTGTAATCCTTTCCTTTTGAAATATGTGATTCACTAGTCATAAGGTCCCATGGTAGTGGACCATTATTGCCAGCCTACGCACTTGCATCAAGTGCTCAACATAGCCCCAAACATGGCTCAAGTACATGTTGGATGTAGCACCTCCACTAGACACCCACACTAGCATCATTTGAGGGCACCTCCTTTCTTACCAGAGGACTTCACATTGGGACCACTAGTTCTTTAACACACAAGTGCCTCATGTTGAAGAAAGCAGATCGTGTGGGAGGCACAAAATGGGGCCCTTCTCCTTGACAAGTTGGAAAGTGGCAAGAGGACATGGAACCATAAAATACAACATACACTTGAAAGTCTATGTAGTTGGTGGAGATGGTAAAATGAAATTAGGGTCATGTGGTGATTTACACCACAGAGACCAGGATGGTGGCAAAGAGGACAACCCAACAAGCTAGTTAATAATCTATTGAGTTATAATACGAACATGAAACAAAAAACACACAATAAACTATTATGCATTCAAAAGAAAAAGATAGATGAATAATGATGTTCTATTCAATGGAAAATGAACTAGTATGGTACATATGCATACAAAGGCCTAGAAGGCTGAGAATGAGAATTCCCGTGATCAAAAGGGAAAAACCTTCCTAAATGATTTGCCTAGTCTGGGATGTAGAATGCATGTAGGAACATAATTGTCAACCTTGGGGGTCAAATGGTTACATTAATACAATTACAAGAGAGAATGGTTGCCAAACAGTTTAACAATAGATGGAATAACCGAAGAGTAACCGCTGATTGGTCGGATACTCGCCAAAAATTCCTCAAGGCAAATACTCACCACGCAAAAACTTCAAAATGCCCAAAAAAAGAAAAAAATTAAACTGGCGGTTACTCGCCAGTTCTATGTTACGTGGAACAAACGCGGAAAACCCAGTGGAACTGCAAGGAAACTACAATTTTGTCCTCAAACGCTCAAAAAACACAAAAAAATGGGGAATTTAGTCTTATAAAATGCAACACACCTCACATTTCATTCACACAAGATTTGAAGCATTCAAGAGCGGATTGGGGAGTATTGAGCAAAGAGATTTCCAGGTTAGTGCATTTTTATTTTTATTTTTTTTAAATTTCCAAACATGTAAAGGAATTGTGATTTAATTAAAAACATGTTTGATAAATATTTTTAATTTTAGTATACAAATTTGATGAATTCCATTTCAATTTCATGCATTCTGTCAAATTTCATGCATTCCGTTAAATTTTAGTGTTTAGTATTTACAATTTATGATTAATAATTTTTTTTAAATTTTGATTAAAAATGTTTTTTAACCATTGGCGTTATGGTTAGTTTTCATTTATCATTACAATTTATTTATTATTTTTAACCGTTATAGATCATAGATTTCAATTTATTCGTTAAAATATTACATCATAGATGTATTTTAGTTTCCATTTTATAGTTTATGATTATAATTTACTTATCGTATTTTAATTAATAATTTGTATTGAATGTTTTTATTTTTTAATTTTTTTAATGTTGTTTTTAACATGTTTTCGCTTTGCAAGGTATCCATTAGCAAACAATGGCATCTGGTAGTGCATCGGGCTCATATTCAATCAGTGATAACCAATCAACTCCTGCTAATGCTTGTACCAATGCTTGGAAGTATGTCATGCGTGTTGGAACATCCCAAACGATTTCAATTTGCAAATTTTGCTTAAAGAGGATATCAGGAGACATCAATCGCGTAAAGTACCATCTTTCATGCGTTCCTTGTTGCGACGTCACGCCTTATCCCAATGCCACTGAAAAGGCAAAAGGAAAGATGATGGCGGAGCTTGCATTACTAAACAAAAAAACTAGAGAGGGCAAGGATGCAAGCAGCCCTCACAGCAACCATTGGTGTCACATCGACAAAATAAAAAATGACAACAATGACAGAAATTGTGGGCTCTAATCGTAGTCCATGCAAACGCCATGGCACATTTGCACCAAATTCAACTCAAGTACATTCATTTTTTGTGCCTAGAAACACAACCGAGGCACAACCTTCGCTCCAAGCTACAGGATAGAACAAACACGCACATGTAGAAGCAAATAAAGTATGCACAAATTTTTGGTACTTCAACAACCTTCCCCTCAACGTGGCAAGGAGCCCATACTGAGAATATTTGGTTACAACATTGACAGTTGCAGAGAAAAGGTACAAGGCACCCTCTCCAAAAAACTTGAGTGAAAAGTTGTTCAAAAATGCAGTTGAAGATGCAAAGGTGATTGTCGAAGATCAGAAGAGGTTGTGGCATAAATTTGGATGAACCATTCTTTCCAATGGATGGACAGATGAAAAGAACCACACTCTCATCAACTTTTTGGCGTCTTCAAATGGTGAGCTAGTCTTTTTTAAGTCTATTGATGCATCAAGTAAACTCAAAAATGACGAAACTTTGAGCTTGATGTTAGAGGAAATAGTCTTACAGATGGGCATTGAAAATGTTGTCCAAATTATCACAGAAAATGCAGTAGCATATGCGACTGGGAGACTTCTTATGGAGAGACATCCTATCTCTTTTGGACACTTTGTGCGGCCCATTGCCTTGACCTTCTTTTGGAGGACATAGGCAAACTTGATTGAGTGCGACCAATTGTAGAAGAAGTTAGAGAAATAATTAAATATATCTACAATCACCTTTGGGTTCTCAGCTTGATAAGAGAGCACACCAAAAAAAAAGAGCTTATTCGAGCAGAGGTCACCAAGTTTGCAATGAACTTTCTTACATTGCAAAGTATTTGCAGTTTGTTGACTCCTTTGAAGTAGATGTTTGTCTCTCAAGCATGGATGGGGTCATCCTATTCCAAGAACGTTGATGGAGTGAAGGTTGCAAAAACAATTTTCGATGAAGCCTTCGAAACGAGAGCTACAAAAATCGTCAAAGTAACTTGAAATTGCAATTTAAATTTCAAGTTGTTTTCCTTCTTTTCAATTTTTAAACTTAAAATATTAATTTATCTATAAGTTTGTAACACTAATTTTAATTTGTTTGTAATTGTAACAGTCCGAGTCTTTAATGAGGGTTTTGCGATTAGTGGATGGAGAGCAAAATCCAATGGGTTATATTTATGAGGCCATGGATAGGGCCAAAGAGGCAGTCCAAAATTATTATAGAGGGGATTATGCCGGATTTAATCCCATTTGGGAGTTGATAGATCGAAGGTGGAACAATCAGCTCCACGAACCCATCCATGCAGACCTTAACCCCAAGTTCTACTCCGATGGCTTCACACATGCTAGTGGAGAGGTTATGGAGGGACTCTCGACATGCATTGAGAGTATGACACCTGACGTTGAGATGAGGGACCTCATTATTGCAGAGTTGCAGAACTACAAACAAGGGGAAGACTCTTTCTTTCAACACTAGTTATCCAAGGAAAAGCCACGCAATCACCAAGTAATACAAAATAAAGTCTTTACTTGTACCTTACTAGTTACATATTTACAGTTATTAATTTCTTACAAATTTTTGAATATCTTGTTTGCAGGGTCATGGTAGGAAGATTGGGGTGAAAATACTCCAAATCTTCAAAGGCTAGCCCTCCGAATTTTATTTCAGCCTTGTATCACTTCTGAATGTGAGCGCAATTAGAGTTTGTTTGTCTCCATTCACACAAAGAAGCGCAACAAGTTGAGCCAACAACGTCTCAATGACTTGGTTTTTGTGCAATACAACCTTCGACTTCGCACAAAGAAGTTGGAGAATGCATCAGAGGAGCCTATCGATCTAGATGAGATCAATCCCTACAACGATTGTATTGCACAAGAGGAGGCCCCCATGTTCACAAAGGAGATTATTGATTTCGAGAGAAAAGCTACGGAGAGTGCAACTGAATCAGGAGGAGAGATTGGATTGGAGGACATCCTTGAAGATGAGGCAGAGGCAGGGGCAGAGGTGGAGCCACTTAGGCAGGTGCAGCCTTCTAGACAGAGCAAGGCGGGGCAACCAAGTGGAAGGACTAGAGTTTCTCAGTCTCCCTGAGTTTTTCAAAGAGCAAGGAAGAGAAAATTATAGATTGTTGTAATTTGTACTTGTAGTCTTGTAGATTCTTGTATAAGACTATAAGTCTATAAGTATCATCATAGTTTGTACTTTGTGACTCTGTTGTATTCGCATGATTATGCAATTTTGTACTTTCTTTGTATTCAAATCTAATAGAAAACACTTACCCTGTGTTTTACAAACTCATTTCATCTATTTTGCTTATGTAATTTCTTTAAAAAAATATTTTTTTGATAAATTCAAGTTTTTTTTGCCTTTGTCGGTTATTCAACCGAGCGGGTCGAATAACCGTCGGTTACCCATTTTAGCCCCTTGGCAAGTACTCGCCCCAACCAGTTATGCGAACTATGGTTTAACTTATGTAACAAATAATGGTTCGCCTTCCTAACAATGTGTCAGTTCATGTCTTGGGAACGCGGTTTGGCATGGTGTGATGTGGCACAAAGGTTCCATGTGAGCCTAAATTATGTGTTTCCCAATTGCATGCCAACTCAAGTTCCTCCAATTGAGTTGGGCATCATGAGGAGATGAACGTCGTAATTTAGGGTAATGGCACAAAAGTTTGGCAACATGCAACTTGACGTTCAAGTCTATGTGGATTAGCGCCATGAGCTTTGGCATGCGGCATAGCGTGGAGCTACGCAGGAATATTCAATGCCATGGGAGTAAGAACACAAACCGGCCAGGGTATGCCCGGATCACATGATCCTCTCCAATTTTTTTAATTTGTGCCAAGCATAAAAAAAAATTGAGGTCACATTTACATTGACTACCAAGGAAGAACATCCATCCATTCGTAAGGTGCTTTGCTTGTATGAATATCATGAATTCAAACATTGTTATTGCTTTTTCAAATGAATTTTATTGATCAAGCTTAATTGTTGTCACATTGGAATCCAAGAGCTAAGCAATAGGAGGCTCATTGATTTGAAATTGCCTATTTCGAACTCCATTGGAGTTGTCTTGGCCATTTCATCAAATGAGCATATTTCTAGTTCCATTAAAGTTTTCTTTGCCATTTCATCATATGGTGTACTTTCATTGGCAGAATGTTTTTGTGCTTAGCCAAATTTTTGCACTACAAAGTCGAACAAATAGCTCTTTGTCATTTTGTTGTTTACTAGTAAATTTTGATTAGCATTAATTTCTATATGTTGAAACAAATGGTGAAGGATGTGCTCTGCTACAGATGTCTTTTGGACATTGTCCAAGGTCGTGGTCGTGGTCGTGGTCGTGGTCGTGGTTGTGAGCATGACCTTGATGATGAAAAACACAAGGAGAAGCTTCACTTGATGGCAATGCAAGCTCGTATCCTTATTAGGGTGACCATCTCCTATGCTTCTCTATCATATTAGATTCAAAAAGACGAAGTTTGAGTTATTACAGATTGGGACACAAAATTCTATCATGTGGTCGTGCCATTTAGATCACATTGAAGTGTGAGTTTGAATGTTGAAGGAATCAAGATTCTAACCTGCCAATTGTGGAGACAAGTACACAAAGGAAGACAAGGATTATATCCAGATTATTCTGCAAAATGTGCTTGGAGAATATGGGGTATCTGTCACTATCTTTTACACCATGTGCAATGTGCTTGGAGATGCATTAGACAAGATGACCATAAATACCTTTTACTATTATTGGTTCAAGAGAAAGAAGCATTGATTAGTACCATGACTACCACCAAAAAAACAAGGGAGGATACAGTGCTATGTTCATTTATGGTGCTTAACGTGTATAGGTCATGGCAATCTTACCATGAATAAGCATTAAGTGGAGATGTTGGAAATAAATTAGTTTGAAATATTCTTTGTGCTGCATTCAAACCATCATTCTAAAACCAATTATTAGTACACATGGTTTTATCGTGACTTGTGGATCCGATCCATTGTACAAGTTTTTTTGTTTTATTTAATTTTCTAACATGATTATTACAAAATGCTTAAGAAAATTTCTAATTGGTATTCTAAAACGGGCAAAACTAGGCTTCAACCTGGTATTTTTAGACCATCCAAAAAAATTTGCAATGCTTGTATCCATTTCACCTACCGCCAGTCCTAGAGAACAACACTTGAAATTCCTCAAGAGGATCACTGTGACTGATGGAACACATATGCATCTCCAAGACCAAAACCAAAGCTTTCTTTGAAATATATCAAGCAAAGGGCAGGAAAGGTCAGCAATCAAATTGTCCTGTAACTGTTTGCAGAAATCCACACCATCTATCTATCCTACCAAACCAAAACTGCTAGAATCGCAATGCTCACAACATTGAGGTCCCCTTAATAGAAGCTTATAGGGTTCCATTGCAAGTTTCAATAGATCTAAACTCATGTCACCTTAATCTTTGATGTTGACTAAAATTGTGTTGTCTAAGAAATTTGCCATAGATTTGAATCATGTATTAAAGAAGAGTGTCCTAATTCCAGATGACTAGCATCCTTAGTATTTTCACTTTGGCAGCTTTACTGAATGTGTTTTTGATAAAGTACGCAATATATAAGCATGAATGACTAAGCTTCTGCAATATCTGAGCGACCATGACTAAGCCTTTGGTAGATTGAACATTTTAGGTTGTAAGTTATTCCCAAGGGTTTTTTTAATTTTAAAGCATATCTCTATTAATAATACAAATTTTTACATTGCTATTCGTACAAAAAATGAGTGAAAAGGATCACACTCTGAAGCAAAATATCAGTCCCAAGGACCAATAAAAATCTATGCACTTAACTTAATTGAAAACTAAATAGCATTACAAATAGAAAATGACTTTCCAATCAAAAAAGGATAACATAACCAAAGAAACATAATAAAGAGTCCACAGGACACCATAGCAGCAAGGCAAAAGACTCAGCGATAGGAGCAATAAGCATAACTAGAAGCCGCCGAGGATCATCCAGCTTGTCACCCCAACCCCTGCCACTAGCTGGTGGATCCAAAGTATCAAATGTCAGCTCCCACCCATAATTAGACTTATCTTTGTTTTCTTCTTTTGTTGGGTCTTGCCGAGAAGGAAGAATAGCAAGAGCCAGGCAAGGGAACTTCCCTTGATGCTGAGTTCCCCATCCAGTAGGGTCCAATAAAGCTCAACCACCACAGGCCCTATGAGCAAGCAAGAGAGTTCCTAACGCGGTGAGGCATTTCGCCACCTATAGCGCGAGCGGTGTCATCCACATGCACCATAGCCACTACCTTAAAAGGGAGACCACTGGCAAGGTGACTCCAGAGCGACCCGACTAACAATACATGGTGCACTCCCCCGGTGGTCCAATAGAGTCCTAAGGTGTTCCACCTCCAACTAAACTTTCTTTGTCTGTACTTGAATCTATAACATCACATTGGATATGACGTTAACTTTGTTGTTAATAGAAAAACTATCATCCATAGCAATATGATTAAAAACTACATTGTTCCTTTCTTTCCATTAGTGAAAAAAACCAAAACGAAAAATATGCCAAATTTGGTTGTATTGTGCAGGTATCATGGTCGAATCGACTAAAAAACATTTTCCAAGAAAATAACAACTGACAAAATGGTTGAACAAAGGTATGAATCCATCTCTAGGCAGACTGAGGATGCTTGCAAAACCAAAAAATGTGCTTGAGAGTTTCTAGGTGTTGGCAAACTAGACATACAAGGTGTGCCACACCTAAATGAATAGCTGGCTTCCAAGAGGCATGCCTTGGTGAATGATACACCAAAGTTAGTGAGCCTTTTGGGCTCAATAATAGCACTCCAGATTCTAGCAAACCTATGTTTCCAAACCTACTCAAGAG